>CM029633.1:1556347-1765241 GCA_017311315.1 Dendrocalamus latiflorus | reverse complement strand
CGCAAGAAAATAGGTCGGGGTTTGGTACTAACGGCAAATTCTAATTGCAGGCGAAGAACGAGGAAATGCACATGGGCTCCTACGCCGAAGACCTCGACGCCGGAGTTTTATTTTTAATTTTGAAAAAAATAGGCTTGTAATGAGAATGATGTAATTTACTATTATGAATGCAATGCCCAACAATGCAATTCAATTTGTAATAATGCTTGATGATATGCAGTAATTAATTTATTTACCCGCTAATTACTTACTTAACTAGGGTATTAGATTTAGGGTTCTTTCATGAACCTTGTCGCCATAGCAAAATTATAGTAATGTAGCTTTTGAAAATAAGTCCATATAAGTATTGCGTTGCTTAGTATTGCTAGATAAATGGGGGTACAAAAATGCCCCAAAATCATCTCTTGCAAATATGAATTGTTTTGGGCTATCATGGTGGGAATGACTGGGGTATGCTGATACGCTATTTTATGCTCCTGAAAAACCTCAATAATGCTTTAGTACCTGGGTGGATGGTTTGGGGGCTGGTATGTGGTGCAGTGGAATCACAAAAATATGAAATGTGGTAGAACCATCCAGGTAACCCTAAGGACTGAATCTTGTCATGTTAGCCCGTGTAAAACAAGTGCAACCACAAGTCTGTAAAGTACAACTTGACTTAGTAGATATACCGAACCCTGAAAGTCATCCTCACAGGAGGAGGTGAGGTAGTACAAGCGGCTGTCTGTGTGACGGCTTGAACGGGACATCCGCAGAGGGTGAAGTTCTGCTGTGGCGTGCTAGCAGTATGGGTAGCCAGCTGCTAGACGTTTAGAAGGAGAACATCCCGCACAACGTATGGGACCCACCGCAAGTGGGAGCGACCCATAGGGTGAAATGATGGAAGGGGCGAGGTACTTTGAACGGTTATTGTGATGGCTTGCTCAACCGCATGACTAAGGAATCATGCGGGGCAACGAGTGAACTGTCTCTTGTGGGTAAAGTGTGCAAACTCTGCAGAGTCAAAACTATTCGAATAGCCGTGCCCACGGTCAAAGGCAGACATGGGGACGTAACTAGATATAGTTCTATTTAAAAATGTTTAGAGAATGGAAAAATGGAAATATGGAGGGCAATGGAAAGCCCTAATTTGAGTTGTCCTGGGTGTCGTCCCAGTGGTAAGTTAAGCGGCTATAACACTGAAAGATGCTATATGGTGCAGATGCCATGTAACGGTGGATGGCATCTGTGTCGATTATAAGATAGTCTTACTTCACAAATTTAAGTCATGAGTTTAAAACTGCTAGGTCGTAGGGATTTTTAAGTAATTGTATTCAAAAGCACTCGACGCAAAATAAAATAAGCCCAAGCCTTCTTTTGATAAGCTGAGCATGTTAAATATTGCATTCTGTGTGTTGGCTCGCTGAGCACGGTGGATTTGTGCTCACACTCGCATTACCCAAAACAAAGACACAAGATCGCTATGCCCATGAAGACACCCCTACAACTGAAGGGAGAATCAATGAAGGAAATTAGGGCGTAGCCTACGCTTTTCTTGGGCCTAGACAAGTTGACCTAAGGCATTGTGTGCTCATATATTGTCGGAGTCTCGGTAATATATTATGCACATATTACCCATCAGTCGCTTGCCTGTGGTTGTGGTTTTACTTTTGCTTTCGTTCTCCGCTGCTTACTTGTTGTACTGGTAACATTTGGCCTAGATGGCCCTTTTGTAAACTCTCACCCAATATGGTGTATTTTAATTCTGTAATATTATTAATGTTCATGCGATGTATGATGTGATTCAGCAATGTACCTGTGCGCACTATCTACTGATCCAGGGAATAGTGTAGTAAACACAGTAAATTTTGGATTGAAAAATCCGGGTCTGACAGACGCTGTCTTCGCTGGTTTCTTAATCCACGTGGAGAGAAGACATGAAGAGAAGACAGATTATTAATGGATACATGCAGGTGGCCCGACATGTGTGATTTTGGTGTTAAGCCAAATTCGTCGGTCCCACCTTGGCACAACAATAATAGAAAGGAACAGTTGTTTCAGTTGGACCGCACAAGAATGATCCGTTCCTTCGCCCATAGACGCAAGTATCTCTACTCCTTAAAAAAAGGAGTTCACTGTGATGGTCAATCCTACGCTTCGCTGTCCTCCTAAAAAACTTGCGCTACGCGTGAGCCTCCGCAGTCCTGCTCTCCTCTCTCTGATCTCCCCCCACTCGCGAAATTTCCGCCCGATCCGCTCCTCCTCCGCCTCCGTCTCCCCCGCTCCTCCTCCTCCCCCGCTCCGCCGCCGCCTCCTCCTCCCCCCACCCTGCGCCGCCGCCGCCTCCTCCTCCTCCCCACCCCACCCTGCGCCGCCGCCTCCTCCTCCCCTCCCCACCCGTGCCCCCTCGATTTTTCCGCTGCTCCTCCCCACCCCCGCGCCCCCTCGGTTTTTTCCGCTGCTTCGCCGCCAGATCCGCTCCGCCCTCGCTTCTCTCGCCTCCTCCCCCCCGCGCCACCGCCTCCTCCTGTCGCTCCTCCGCTCCGCCCTCGCCTTCTCCTCCCCACCCCGCGCTGCCGCCGCTCCTGCGCTTCGCCCTCGCCTTCTCCTCCCCACGCCGCGCTGCCGTCGCCGCCTCCTCCTCGGCTCCTTCGCATCCATGCCGCCCCCGCTTCTCCCCCCACCCCGTGCTGTCGCCTCCGGGACGATCTCCCGCATCCGCCTGGAGAAGTTCATGTGCCACTCCGCGTCAACTTCATCACCGGCCAGAACGGCAGTACGCCTCCCTGAAACCCTACCCCCCCTCTCTCCCTCCCCCTGCCCCTTGATGCCCTTTCTTCTCCGTGCCGGTGCAGGCGGGAAGAGCGCGATCCTGACGGCGCTGCGCATCGCATTCGGCTGCCGCGCCAAGAACACCCAGCGCGCCGCCACCCTCAAGGACTTCATCAAGACCGGCTGCAGGTTGCGTCCGTCTTCTCTCACCGGTTGGGGGCGGAGGTAGGAGGAGGCGCGGCTGCGGCGACGACTGGCTTGGAGAGGAAGGGGTGGAGGAAGGAGGAGGCGCGGCTGCGGCGGGGGAGAGGAAGGAGGCGACTGTGCCCCCACTGGCTGCCACCGCGGCCCCTCCGCCGGCCTCCGCCTCACCCATCGCTAGCGCCTCCGGTCGTTCTTCCCTTACTCATTCGAAGGTTCCACCCAGATTTGACCGTGAGTTCGCCTCAGGCTGAGCTTCCAGCTCTCAACGACAAGATAATGTAAATCGATTCACGTTATTAACCTTTCTTGATCCCCTTGGTCTTCTCTTCTTGGTCTCAACCTAGGTGTGGTCATCATCGGAACAGTGCCACCTTAGCCAGCCGTGGTGCCACCATCAGCACCTTACTACACCAAAGGAGCACGAGCTGTTGCTGTGAAGGTTGTGGTATGACATTTGAGTGTTGTATACTGTTGTTGTGAAGGTTGTGGTATGACATTTGAGTGTTGTATACTGATACTGATTGTTTTGCCTTGTGTAAAAAGATGCAGTAGTGTTAAATTCTCATGTGCATGAGGTGTTTGCTGAAATGTCAACGTGGATCTGTTGGGATTCCAAAGCCAGTTAGTTTGGTTTTTGAGTATGTCTAACTAGCACGTTATTTGGCTTATGGAACCGCCATGCCATTCTTTCTTTTAGTCATCTCAGTTTGATTGCAATACGAGGGATATACTGCTAGGACAACAGCTACACAAGAAGCATGTTTTCTGGGGTTAGGGAACTGAAAAAACTGGAGTCTGCACTTGATTCTGTGGGATGCAATTGGTTTCGCCCCTTTTTTTTGATATGAGGGTTGCAAAGGATTATTCATATGTATCTTAAATATTTGTTGGCAAGGAGGCTATGCCTATATCTGTCAAATTAAGGTGGTCTATTTGGCTATCTCATTATATGATGTTTATGCTGGTATTGAATTTGAACATGGTCATGAATTAATCTGCCTTCCATGGAGCACATCTTGGATTGCTTTAATTGGACTGAACCTCAGTGAACAATGGCTATGAAGTTTATATAGGCAAGTTCTGCATTTCTAAAATGTTATGTTTATACAACATCTATTACCAGTAGGAAATTGGCTGTAAGCAGCATTTATATTCTCTACTTGCTGCAATAGCATTTGTGTGCGCTGTTCATTGGAACGGGAAGAACGGGCATTGGTACTTTTCTTTCGTGCCATGCATGATCATTTTAATTGATCTGGGCCTTTGTGTTCAGCTGCGAGTTTTCCTTCGGTTGCCTTTTGAACACCTTCAGTCTTAGCACCATCTTCTCTCCACTTCAGGTGCTCCGGTTGCATTGCTCTGTTCACAATTGACGAGGTACATTGATCCATCGTCGGCAATTGTGTATCTTGGCAAAGCACCCTCCAGCTCTTTAACGTCGATGCTATTCTCATCAAAATAACCTGCACACCAAACCATTTCTTATTCTGAAAATAAGCTTCATTTCTTTCTTTCCAAATGCACTAAATAGTTGCAGAAGTAAGCATATTCAAGATAACATAGTTCTTATAGCAGATCCACCATCTGGCCAGACTCAAAGTTGTAAAGTTGTACATGTCATTTATTGTACCACTTATTACTTATTTCGTGTAACGATGATAATGGAATTTGTGCTATGTAATTATCTTGAATGTTGTAAAGTTGTACATGCCAGTATAATTTATTTTCTTTGGTGATGAAATTATGTTTTGAACAACCATGTCCTTGCGACGAGGCTAAATTTGCCATTTGTATCATATTATTTTTTTTGTCTTACACCTTTCATTTTAGGGAAAGGTGTTTTAGCAAGATGTCACAGCCATCAAGCCAAGATCTCAAAGGGAAAAAAGGTTCCTATATTGTAATTCTTGAAGTGCAAGTTTTCAAAATAAAACATGAGCTTGCATTAATATTTTAAATGAATATTTCGAACAGTGCTGGATGAAAACTTGGCAAAGGGAATGAGATCTTACCCCATTGTTATCCCATGAACTCCAACAGGGCTCGTAATACACGAACCATCGGATGGTGTAAGCCCAAATTATGCTTCCTTAGATAAGGAAGTTTTGAACGAAGCATCTATGACTTTTCTTGCTCATAGTACTCTCACTTCAACTAACTTGCATGGAGAAGGAGAGAGCTCAAAGGGTACCACCTTTAGCTACACATTATATATATGGGAAAACATGTTTTTAATATGCATCAATAAAATTTACTTTGGTTATATCTTAGGACGAAAGCGTTCTCGTGAGCAAGGGAAAGCAAGCATTGGTGAACAAAATATCCAACATGAAATAGCTGCATATAAACGAATCCAAGCGCGACGTGATCGACAAAACAGGTGGTATGCAAAACTTACACCTGAACAAAGGCAAGCAAAGCGAGATCGTGAAAAGGCACGTCGACAGAGTTTAACAACCGAGGAGAGACAAGAGATTAATGCTCATAGAAGAGTACGTAGACAAAATTTACCACCTGAGGAGAGGAACGCCAATCAAAGAGCTCGTAGGCAGAGTTTGACACAAGAGGAGAGAAAAGAGAAGAATGCACGCCGTAGAGCACTTAAGAAATGTTTACCACCAGAGGAGAGGCAAGCACTCCTAGATAAAATGAATGCAAACTATGCAACTAGGCGAGATACACCATGTCTTGAATCTGTCGCAATGCAATGCCCAGATGGTGGCACCTCATCCATGGAATGCCCAGAGGGTGGCACCTCATCCATGGAAAAATTCATCACTATGGCGCCAAACCCACAATATTTCAAATATGGATGATGGTAACCTTCTTTGCTTGATTTTAGCACTCATTTACAAAGAAAAATACCATTCTACTCATGTATTCACATCTAAAAGTGATTGTAGATCTAGATACAATTCTTGAAGAGGACATGGACGAGGAGTACTACATGTTCGCCGGTGGAGGTACTATTTTTATTTTTGTCAATCATTGTTTAATCATGGATAGCCCGAGCTGGATGCTTATACTCTAACCCATTTAGACTTGGATGTGGGAGAAGACATAGATTCGAACGATGTAGAAGACGCATCTGTCCAACATGATCCCTGTCGGAACCCGGAGCAACGACTCTTGGATCCTCTGTGTAAATCGCACTAGTCCAGGATCAGCTAGTGCACATAGCGTACAACAAAGATAAATATCAACCATAATGACATTTATTAACCGAATATGGGCATGAATGCCAAAGTTTACATCAACGGCACATAAGCCAAAATTAAGTAATAAGCAGCGGAAGAAAAACCGAAGCGGAAGAAGCCCACTGAGCCTGCCCACAGGCAAACGACAGTAAGACGCGGCCTATTCGTCCAGATCTTCACCGTAGTCGACATCATCATCCTCTGTGGGGAAAAAGCAACGTGAGTACAAACTTGTACTCCGCAAGTCACCCGGGAAAATGCACCATAATGATAAAGGCTTCAAAGGAAGGCTTATAGGGTTAGTTTGCATAAAACAGCATTTAAGAAATACAATAGATAGATTGAAATCGCAGAATTTAATACAGTAAGTAAAAACAATACTTGTAATTAAAAATAATACCGTCAGTGCCGGCTCCGACCAAACACCAACCTAACCAAGGGCATCCCACACGGACCATCTTTTCCAAAAGATCGCGTATGGATTCCATCCATCCACACGCTTTCACTGCGCAACTCTGATGAATTCCATCCATTCACCAGATTTCAATCTCTCACGGATTCCATCCATCCGCAAGGTTTTCATCTCTCGTGGATTCCATCCATCCACAAGGTTTTCAAAAACATTTTGAAAAACAAAGTCTAATCCATGAAAAACTTTTACTCAGCATGCCCATGACCGTGGGCAAGGCTATCCAGGATAGATTATACACTCTGCAGAGGTTGTACAGCTTTACCCACAAGACACGATCATCCTTTTGTGCCACGCGAGTTACACACTTCCTTAGGTGTGCGGCAAGGAGTCATGACAAGGCCTTTACAATGCAAAGCCTTCAACCTGGTCGAGCCAACTCTAAGGTTTCACCCCAGTAAGGAATCCACCAGACCGGGACCCCCTCTTGAGCCTAGACGAGACTTCTCATGGCTTAACCACGCTCGCCCAAGTGAGACTTCACATGGCACCAACCACGCTCACTTTCAACCTACCACTCGACTCAGATTGGGACTTCGCAAATTATTCAGCCAGGGCTGTCCCATACCAGCCATGTGGTAGTACGATAGGGCTTTGCAACAGTAGCTCATAGACCGGTCCTTAATTGACTCAGGCCCAACCACATACCCCCGTGCACGACAATCAACCACTGCGGCTCCAACCAACAGGGCATGTCTGCACCCACCACTCTAACCAATTGCCTAAGTCTAAACCAGTTTTAATATTTTTGTTTTCAAAATATTTCATAACACTCTTTGACTCACCAAAGTCAAGAGTACATATCATTTTATGTAAAAAGGGTCATCATTTTATGTGAAAGATATCCCAAAACAAATATTATTTTCTAAGCAGGACTAAGCATTTGATATAAATTCCTCTAGCCAACACTAATGTATTAACTAGAGTTTGAATCTAAGGTGACAAGATATCAGGGGAATTCAATATCAAAGGAGGTAATAACAAGTAGGCAATAACTAAATTTAAAACTGTATTGAAATACGTTGAATAAAAATATGCATGCAATATAATTTAAATCAACATAATTTTATTTGAAAATCTGGGATCAACATGATCAAGGAGGGTGACTTGCCTTGCCCTTGAACTTGGTTTGAATCTTCGTCGAAGAAATCTCCCGAATCGTCGAAATCTACACGTCAAAATAACCCACCAAATTCAAATAAATTCAAATTAAATTCAAATTGAACTCAAATATTTGAATTGAGGCTAGAAATGGATAGAGGGGAATTTTTGATGAATTTAGAAATTTGAATGGGCCAAATCGGAGTTAAAACGACGGAGAACGGGTTCCGGGAAATTTGAAAAGAGAGAAAAAGGAAAAACTGGATTTTTGGAATTATTTTCCTAAAGGAAAATCTGACTTATTGCATCAGCAGGGATTTTTGATTTCGGCTGAATTATTTTCCAACGGAAAACTCTGGTTTATTGCGTCAGCATGACCTCAGCACGGAGGTGGGCCGGCTGACGGGTGGGCCTCGGTCCATGTGGACCGAGTCCACGAGCGAGGGGGTGCCGAGGTGGCGGGGCGGCTGACGGGGCAGGGAGGCGTCGACGCGGCCGGCACGTGGCGCCCACGTCAGCCCCGGCTGCTGACGTGGCCAGGCCAGCGGAGGGAGGCGCTCGGGTCTGGGGGCTCGCTGGCGAACGGCGGCGAGATGGCCGGCGGCGAGTTCGGCAACGGGGAGAGGAGGTGCGGGGGAATGCGATGGTGGGGTCGGCTTTTACCGGAGAAGGCCGGAGCAGGGCCGGCGACGAGGGGGAAAGCGGTGGCGCTCGGGTTCACGGCGCGGCGGAGCTCCGGTGATGCTCAAGCCGGGCGGAGGGGCGGCCGAGGTCGAGGGCGGTGCGGCGATGCCGGAGGTGGCGACGGCGAGGCACGGCAGGGCCTGTGCCGGCAGCAATTGCTCGCCGGAGCAATTTCGGCGGCGACGGCGGCGTGGGCGCAATGCGGACGGCCGGCGCTCGGGAGAGGGAGGGGGAGGGCGGAGAGGTGGAGCGAGTTGGGGCGGCACTCGGGGCGGCTTTTATAGTGGCGGAGGGCGACGGAGGCGGCGCGGATTTGTCGCCGGAGGTGGGTAGTGGGCGGCGGCGGTTGCGCGGAATTGGGGGAGGAGGTGGGGCGAGGGGAGCGGGTCGTGGGGGAGGCGGGGCGTGCGGCGCACGAAGGGTCCGGGCGACGTGCGCGGGAGAAGAGGGGCGCCGGGTAGGGCGGAGCGGCCGGTTGCGGGCGGCGGCGGCGCAAGGAAGGAGACGGGGTCCGCGCGGGAGGGATGACGAGTGGGGCCGGGGCGCAGCGAGAGAGGAGGGCGCGGGAAGCTGCCGGGTGGGGTCGGGGCGGCAGAGAGACGGAGGCGGGGAAGGCGCGCCGACAAGTGGGGCCGGGGAGGAAGAGATAGAGAGGGAAGCGGGAGCGCTGACTGGTGGGGCTGGGGCGCAGAGAGAGAGAGAGAGAGCGCGGGCGGCTGCGATGGAGGCAGGGAAGATCGGGCGGCTGGGGGCGCGGATGGCCAGATGGGCCGGGCGCACGGGGAAGGGGAATCTGGGCCGCACGCGTGGCAGCCGGGTGGAGGGGGAAGGCAAGATCCGGCGGGCGGCGTGGCGGAAATCCGGCCGTCCACGTGGCGGCCGGTGGGAGGGGCTGGGGTTTTAACTTTTTTTGGATTTTCAGAAATGCCTAGAAATTTCATTAAGCCTCAGAAAAATATGAAATAAATTCCTAAAATCTCCGAAAACTTCAGAGAATCTCCTGGAGACATTTTGGACTTAAATAAAATATTTCCAACTAATGTTGGTATTTAATTTTCATACTTTGAAATACTTTTTAATTCCAAAAATATATTTTTAAACTCCAGAAAACTCAGAAAATCCAAATAACTCCAAATATTTAATTTGACATAGAATTTTATAGAAAATCAAAATATCATTTTATTTAATAATACTTTTATGTTTTTCTGAAATTGCTTTTCAAATCTAGCTTTTTCAAAAGCAGAAATTCAGGGCAAAACCAAATTTAAACTTGGGCACAAAAATACTTATTTTAATTTAAAGTTTTATTTTATTCCATTTTTAACCTTTATTTAATTATTTTTATTTTAGCAAAAATTTGGGATGTTACAATCCCTATGAACATTTTTACAGTAACATACCAAATAGCACACATGTGCTAAAGACCGTGGCAGACTGCAGTCATTGCGGTGCAAAGAAATTTCAATATGAGTCGAAGGGGTTTTGTTGCCGAAATGGGAAAATAAAATTGGCTACGCCTGAACCTCCACCTGAACTTAGAAGGCTTTGGTCGAGTGCAGATCCTAATGCAAGGCATTTTCGAGATAACATTAAATTTTTCAACGGCCACTTCTCCTTCACTACCTTAGGCGTTAGTCTTGATGAGAACTACACCAACATGAGATCAGGGGTTTATACTTTCAGGGCACATGGCCAGATTTACCATAATGTACATTCATTTGGCCAAAGCGACTCTGGTCCAAATCATTTGGAGCTCTATTTCTATGACGATGATCCCAACCTCAATCATCGATTCCGTCACTCACCTAACCTTGACCAAGCAATCATGAGGAGTTTAGTCAATATCCTTCGGGGAAATCCCTACTCCGAGACATTCCGCAACCTTGGCAAGGTTGAAAATCTTGAGGAATATCGTGTCTCACTAAACATCGATATAAGGATGGACCAACGAGTATATAATAGACCAATAACATCGGAGGTGGCTGCTGTGTGGGTCAAGGGTAATGAGCTACGTAGGGAATTTGACCGTAGCATTATCCTATATGGGAACAACAATGAAAAATACAACATCAAACCGTACTATGGATGCTACGACCCTCTATCATATCCACTCTTCTTCCCAAGAGGGGAGCTTGGTTGGCATCCACAGATCCCGAAGGATGGTGTGCCCATTGAAGATATAATTCGAGAACATGGTGATGATTATGGTTTTGAGGATCCAGGTTAGTTTTCTATTAACTTTCCATGACACATCCTTTTTGTTGTGCTTATTCGCGGCCTAATATTAAGTGGCTCAATCTTGTGTTTAGATTTGAATAGTCGGTTGTGCGTCTCCGCCAGAGACTACTACTGTTATAAATTCCAAATGCGTCGTGGGATTTTCAATGCCATACTGTACGGCAAACGCCTATTCCAACAATATGCGGTTGACATGTACATCAAGGTTGAGAGTACCCGGTTGGACTACATTAGGCATCACCAAAAGGAGTTATGTGCCGACCTGTACAAAGGCGTGGTTGATAGCATACAAGCTGGAGAGAGTCGAGCCGATGCGGTGGGAAAACGCATTGTTCTTCCAGCATCATTCATTGGGGGCCCGAGAGATATGAAAAGAAGATTCAGGGATGCTATGGCCTTAGTGCAGAAGTACGGGAAGCCAGACATCTTCCTAACAATGACATGTAATCCTAACTGGGATGAGATAATACGTGAGCTAGAACCAGGTCAATGCCCACAGGACCGCCCAGATCTCATTGTGCGTATATTCAGAGCCAAACTAGAGCACCTCAAGGAACAGTTGTTCAAGAAGCACATCCTTGGTAAGGTGGCTGCTTATGTGTACGTCGTTGAGTTCCAAAAGAGGGGTCTTCCACACGTGCACTTCCTTCTAATCATGGAGGGACGGTACAAGCTCACTTGTCCAGAACAATATGATTGTGTCATATCTGCTGAGCTACCAGACAAAAACAAATACCCAGAGCTATATGAGATGGTTGTCAAACACATGATGCATGGTCCTTGTGGGGTCCTAAATCCCAAGAATGTGTGCATGCAAGATGGCACATGCAAGTGCCATTACCCGCGCCCTTTCAATAGTACTACTTTACAGGGAAAGGACTCATACCCTGTTTATAGAAGAAGAGATGATGGCCGTCGGGCAAAGGTTCATGGACAAATGCTAGACAATAGATGGGTTGTGCCATACAATCCTTACCTCCTAAAGACGTTCAATTGCCACATCAATGTGGAGGTCTGCTCGAGCATAAAAGCCGTGAAGTATCTTTTCAAGTACATCTACAAGGGGCATGATCGAGCATCAGTTTCTCTTGATGAGCTCGATAGCAATGGTAATATTGATGAGATCAAGCAGTTCAGGGATGCAAGGTGGGTTACCCCACCTGAAGCATTATGGAGGATCTATAGCTTTGAACTTAGCAAGGTCTCCCCACCTGTGATGCAGCTACAACTACACCTCCCAAACATGCACATGGTCCCATTCCGTGCTGGACGAGATCTCCACGATGTTGTCGAACGACATGGCTCTGAAAGGTCCATGTTGACTGAGTATTTTGAGATGAATAAAGTTAATGAAGGAGCTCGTGGCATCCTGTATAAGGATTTCCCATCAGCATTTGTTTGGCAGGCGGGGCCAAAACGGTGGAAGGAAAGGGAAGAAAGAACATAGGTTGGCAGAATCGTGTCAGCACATCCAGCAGAAGGGGAGCGATACTATCTCAGGGTTCTCTTTAACCATGTAACGGGTGCCACATCATTTGAAGACCTCTGAACGGTAGATGGGATGGTATATCCATTCTTTCGTGAAGCTGCTGAAAAGAGAGGGCTTGTTGAGGCAGACAACACCCTTGACGAGTGCCTTAGTGAGACCGAGTTGTTCCAGATGCCATCTGCTCTTCGGAGACTCTTTGCAACAATTTTAGTGTTTTGTGAGCCTAATAACGTGTGTGGCCTTTGGGAGAAACACTTTGAAGGAATGGCGGAAGATTACCATCATATGCACTCATGCTCACGCATGGTTGAGCAAATGGTGTTGTTGGATATCAAGAATATGCTCCAATCGATGGGGAAGGACATAACAACATTTCCTCTACCCGAGATTGACGATTCGCTCAACACCAATGAGACTAGGGAGATCATGGAGGAGTCAATAATCCAGGTTGACCATGAGCATTTGTCTCTTCCATCATTCTTGAACACTGAGCAGAGGGCTGCGTACGACGAGATATTAGCTGCAGTGGACAATTGTGATGGTGGTGTCTTCTTTGTAGATGGTCCAGGTGGCACAGGGAAGACATTCTTATATAAAGCACTCCTTGCAAAGGTTCGAAGTGAGGGAAAGATTGCCATGGCAACCGCAACATCAGGTGTTGCTGCATCCATAATGCCTGGAGGCAGGACCGCACACTCAAGGTTTAAGATCCCACTGAACATTGAAGATGGGGCTGTTTGTAGCTTCACAAAGCAGAGTGGGACTACCCAGCTCCTTCAGCTAGCGTCACTAATAATTTGGGATGAAGCCTCGATGACAAAGCGACAAGCTGTTGAGGCTCTAGACAGTAGCATGCGAGACATCATGGGCCGAAGGGATGTGCCATTTGGGGGTAAGACGGTGGTCTTTGGTGAGGACTTTAGACAAGTGCTACCGGTTGTTCGGAAGGGATCAAGGCCTCAAATTACTGATGTGACACTTCGTAAATCCTATCTTTGGGGGTGCATGCGGCAGCTTAGGCTTGTCCGTAACATGAGGGCCCAAAGCGATCCATGGTTCGCAGAATACCTACTCCGCATTGGGAACGGCACCGAGGAGGTTGACGAGCATAGCTATGTCCGTCTTCCTGATGATATATGTGTTCCATGTACCGGCAACGACAACGACCTTGACACACTCATACAAAGTGTGTTTCCGACCTTGGATGAGAATCTTTCATATCCAAACTACATCACATCTCGGGCCATTTTATCGACACGAAATGAGTACGTTGATGATATTAATACGAAGATGATTGACTTGTTTCATGGGGAGGAGATGGTATACCATAGCTTCGATTGTGCGGAGGATGACCCACACAACTACTACCCTCCTGAATTTTTGAACTCATTGACACCTAATGGGCTACCGCCGCATGTACTGAGGCTCAAGATAAATTGTCCTGTCATACTACTACGGAACATTGACCCCGCCAATGGATTATGCAACGGGACAAGGTTGGTTGTCTGAGGGTTCCAAAGGAATGTTATAGATGCTGAGATTGTGCTAGGACAGCATGCTGGGAAAAGGGTATTCCTCCCTCGGATAACTTTGTGCCCATCCGATGATGAGATGTTTGCCTTTAGATTCAAGAGGAAGCAGTTCCCGATTAGGCTGAGCTTTGCTATGACAATTAATAAGGCACAGGGGCAGACCATCCCAAATGTCGGTGTCTACCTCCCTAATCCGGTATTCTCTCACGACCAGTTGTATGTCGCTTTATCAAGGGCCACTTCTAGGAGGAACATAAAAATTCTTGTCGTTGCAAAGAAAGATAAGGCCACACAGAACCAAGTGATGAATACCAGTGGAATCTTCACAAAAAACATTGTTTATAAAGAAGTACTCACTTCATAGGCAGTGTATTGTATTTTCGGCTAAATATGAACTTTGCAAAATGTCATATTTTTCAATATATTATTGTTGCATACATCATTGTCAATATATTATTGTTACATCTTCAGAATCAAGAACCTTTTTTGAAAGGTGCCTATCACGGGTATCAAGAGGATCACTAGATCAAAAGGCAAGGAGCCAACGTCCACAGTAGCAACCAGCAAACGAAACAGGATGTCCGTATTAGCTTGTATTTATGGTTTTAGTTGTCTTATAATTTTTTATTAAAGATAAATAGTAATGATTAAAAGAAATGACTTTTAAAAGAAGGGGAAGTGGTGGAAAAAATAAAAGAGAGATATATATGTGTAACGAGAACGATAAGAGTGCAGTGTGTGATGCAATGTGACTATTTGATTTATCCCTGAAGCAAGATGATAATAACAAAAAGTAGATAAACGGATGTTTGTATTAGTTTTTGATATTTATAAGTAAAAGATAAAAGTAAAAGCTAATATTTATCCCCGGAGTTCACGACAATTGCGCGGCAGCTCCAACTTATTTTGCCCACCGTTGGTTGAGGAGAGCATTTCCTTGTGTGCCAGCCATGTCTCCGGCGCATGCCCGCCGTTCCGCCATATATACAGCCAAGCGAGGCTTGCGTTGCACGAACGTACGCTCCCCGCCCCGCGGGATGCGCGTGTCCGAAGGCGGCCCAAGCGTCCGCCTCTGTCTCCCGCCCATGTGCGCGTTCCACGGTGAGTCTCCCCGTTGATAACCAACGAGCCAGCCCGTTTCGGAGTTGCCGATTAGCTCGGAGATGAAACATGGTACTTCGGATTCCTTTATCATGGTACTTCGGATTTCAATAGAATTTAAATCACCCTTGCTTAGTTTTGAGATTTGTGATTTATTTTTATTATTAATAAAAAACATGGCTTATGATGTTGGGTTGGTATCCTATGCAAAGCGGGTTTTAGGTGCAATGGGCTGTAAAGTTGAGCATATACCAAACTTATATATCAATTCCATTCTTCTCCAGCGACGATTGCATGCATTTATCTTTTATTTTTTTTTGAGCGAATTGCATAGCCCGGGCCAACGCAAGCGGGACCTGCCCCAGCCGCACTGTGCTTGCGCACCGTTCGTACGTCGCAACTAGCGCTGTCTTCACTGACCAGTGACCATCGCCACTGCTTGCCTGTCTTGTCCGTCCAACCCACCCACTACCAGTAAATACAAGATTTGTGTGAAGGGAATGATTGACCATCTCTCATGTTAGCTGGCTTTTTTTTCTGTGACTAGAGGTGTCCTGGAGAATTGCTGCTTACTGTAACACGCCGAGTTGTTCAGATCCATGGCTTGTTTTGGATCGTCATTGTTGTGAACAAACTGCTTTTCTTTGGCATTCATAAATGTGAGGAGCTAAAGTCGTCTGATTGGAGGTATTGCATCTACCTGGGAGCAGTGATCATTTCCAATTATTCTCAATGCAAGCTACAGAAAATCTTGGCAAACTGATGAGTAATCCAAGGTCAAATTCTCCCGGGGTAAGCATCGCTTTCTCGAGTTCTCAGCTATGAAATGCCGACAAAATGTGGACAGTTAATAATTAGCAACACATTTTGAAGGTGTTTTGCAAGCTAAGATGGAGTATATTCGTTCGTCCAGAGATCATTCAGCCTCTCAAGCATCCATACAAGGTGATACGTCGTCCTTCCTTTAATAAACGTTTTAATTACCAAGACATAATTACATCAGTGAAGGCAACGTGATACTTGCCACGGTGAAAGTGAGTTTTACTCCAGCCATTGGCACTGCCGCACTGTGCTCAGGATGGCAACCCGTGTAGAAATCTTGGCAATGCGCGCATCAGCGTCAAGCTTTTTCTGGTGATAATTGGAATACATCAGGCTGTGGGGTGTCTAGCTGTGTCCGATATACCTTTCCTCTTTATTTTTTTGTCCTCTACTTAACTCTCTTTTGTCAGGGATTTTTTTTCTTGGGAGGTTCACAAATTGCAACCCAAAATACAAGCTATGAGATTGTATAATATGTCTAGAAGATAGACTACTCGATTGCACTAGAGTCAGAATACCACTCCACTAACAAAACAATAGAAAGGCTATAAGAAATTGCAGCTACGATGGACAACACAGAGCTGCAGTAAGAAATTGCAGTAAGAAAGGCTATAAGATAGACTACTCCCCATCTTCCCCAACGTGCTGCAGTAAGAAATTGCAGTACGATGGACAACACAGAGCTGGATATGGCGCCAATATGGGAGAAGAGATGCAGGGGTTAAAACTTTTGGCGCCCAATATTTTTGTGATTGCAGCTATAAATAAACATTCTGTGCCTTGCTCCATTGTTGTTATCAGACCAGTGTGCTCTATACCTCATAATATCAGACCAGGTATGAGTCAATTGCAATTTTTCTTTACTAGGTTTCTATTTGGAACAATTGATTGTTTATGTCCTCATATGTCCATTGAAGAAAAAGTCATCATCAAACATTCACCCTTCCATCAAGTGTTCCAACAGATCTGAGGAAATTGCACAAAATTTTACATCAAACCAAAACATGCTATACCTCATCCTTAATAGTGTACAATTCCTGCCTACTTTTAGTACCTGAACTTTTATAAACACTTATTTTTTTCATTTTTTTTCTCTTCATTCTGCATTTTGTGGAAAGATAGGAAACCAAATAATGTCAGATGACTCATACCACTTCAACCTGAAATTTTATAGTCTTATGATGCACCGATTTGATATGCAAAATAGCTCTAGCTTTCATAATTTAGGAAGTTATATTTGTTCTGCAACAGAAAGGCTTGCAGCATTATGTTCATATGAGTTTTTGAACTTCATGTTTATATTTGAGTTTTCAATTAGACTTCATGCTTATTTTGCTTTAAGCAAAAATTCTGGGCATGAACCTGTTATGCATGTTAGCTACTGATTACTGACAGGAATGTAACTTGAGCATATAAACAGTAGCAACAATTATGGTAATTTATAGAACTTGAGCATATAAACAGTAGAAACAAATAACCAGTGATTCCTGAGATTACATGTTTCCTTGATCTCCATCATTATCAGATAAGAGATTCTTGTGCAAAACTACAAAAGACGATACTGTTTGGTCCTAGATATAGTTCAGCGAGGCTATTTCCCACACACTCCATTTCTCTTGTACTAAACATAGTTTCCAGAGGTGCTTGATTGTGTCCTGTAGCAGCACAATTAATTGATAAAATGATTTGCCATGGGAGAAACAGATTTATTTGTACTTGTTCATGAGATTATTATTATGCCTGTCCAATTTAGATTTTATACTATCCTGTACTAGCACAATTTATATTTGAAATGCCAAGCATAGTTGCTTGTATGCTAATTTTTATTTTTCGGGGGATTTAGGATGAGGCCCTTGAAGCGTCTTAGAGTTGAAGCTCCACGTGTTCCAACCTTTGGTGATTTTCATCCTTCAACAAAATGGAGCATAGGTGTTCGAGTTTATCACAAGCATCATGTTGAGACATTCGCTCCTGGTAGGAAGAGGCTGACCTTGGTTTTGTTGGATGAGCAGGTAATGTTCACACATGTATTTTTAGCTACTAGAATGTTAACTATGGTTGGTAAGTTCATATGCTAATTAAGGATCAATTAGTAACAAGTTGCATCAATTTGTTCATGGGATAGAGAAAGAGAGATGCATAGGAGTAGTATCTCAAGTAAATATTGCAGATACATACTTATATTTTAAAGTCATAGTATCTCAAGTAAAATAAGGACCTGCCCCGCTAACCCCAGATTTTGCATCAATGATAATGTTGCTCATCTTGATCAGTTTTGCTTGCACGGTAAAACAAAATATGCTAAGAAAGACATAGATACTAAGAATGTTAATAAGTGACATTTTAGAATATTTTCATAAAGGAGCATGACTCAGAAGCACAACATTTTTACAAATATACTTTCTGCTACAGAAAATGGATATTCTTTGTACATTTGCAAATATATGGGTATGGCACAACTGACAGCTATTATGTCTAAACTTTGTTGTTTTGATCATAGACTAGAATTATCAGAATTTCTATTTATCCTCACCTTCATTAGAGGAACAAGAGGAAGTTGAATAGACGTGGGATAACATCCTGGATTTGCAACAAGACGTGCATTTCTTATTTCATCTCGAAGAACTTCAGTCAGGCCATACACAGCTTCTTGCTGAATAAACAGAGAAACAACCAACAGAGAAAATGAGTTCACAGAATCAAACATAATAACACAAAGGAATAATCCAAAAATACCATATGACTATATATGAGTCCAATTCAAACCCCAAAAGGTATTATACCAAAAAGAAATTGAAGAAGCATATCAATATGAATCGAAGTTGGCAATCACATGCCGATGCCGAAATTGGAACTTAAGAACTGAGTAATAGCAAAAGTACATGACAAATGATAGTTACTAAACAAGTACGTAGGGGAAAGTAGTCAAGAAAACCTGAAGTTCTGGTGCCCTATGAGAATGGCCATACCAGTCAGCATACTCATTGATATCACGCAATCGGAAATCCTGTAAACATGATAAGTCACTCATAAGAACGATTGGTTGTTAATAACGTAAATAAATCATGTGTTTGTGTAGAGCATACCGCAGAGAGATCAACAATCTTTAGATGCTGGGGTAAACCTTGAATAATTTCCTGATAAAAAATTGCAATAAGATATTGCCTTAAAATTTTCAACAAAATCTTGTCCTCCAATACACAACAGAGTGTACAACCGTATTCCTTTACACAATTCAGCTATTGATAGGGAAAAAAATCAGAATAGTCATGCTGAAGATAAACAACCTGGGTTGTTCCATGTGGCAAGCAACAAAAAAGTGCATCAACATCTGAAAAATCTGCATCTTTTATTGCAACCAAATTTGGCAGGTCCTGCGAAATGAAAAGAGATCAACATGAAGCCAACACTAATTCTAACACAAAGAAATGTACTACTGCCCAGCATCACGTGTGGAGGAAGAGTAGAAAAATTCTTACTTGTGTTATCAAGTGAGGAAATACAGATCCAAACTGTTCGCCAGCTTTGGGATCACCGCCAGAAGTCGAACAATCTGTTAGTGAAAGCGTACCTTAAAACATTAGCAAACAGAACAAAAAGAAAGAAAGATGAAAAATATTGGGATCACCGCACAGAAATGTGGAGCCAGAGAAGGAAAAAAAGGGGACCAAAACTGCATTGGGTGAGGAAACCTGCTCCTACATTACAAAGGAAATCAGCACAAATGCAAAATGACAGGGAAAAAGAGAACGACCTCAGCTCCAGTATAACCGCTGGCCCCTAGCACTGCAATGCGCACCTCCTCCCCTGATTTAGCTGCTGGTGTCGTAGGAGAGTACTGTAATATTTATTGGGGAATCAATAAATATTACATTGCTCACCTGAAATGTGCAAATTAAGGATCAATTAGTAACAAGTTGCATCAATTTGTTCATGGGATAGAGAAAGAGAGATGCATAGGTTGAATCAAATTAACCTTGGTCCAGGAATCTGATTTGTAGACCAGCTTAGGCTTCATTATCTCCCAAAATAACCTGGTCCTATATAATGGAAACAGGGAAAGTATGCACTTAATTCTTCCGTCTTTTTTGTCCCCTTTTTAGTGGAGCTCCTCCAATCTGATATGATAAATAAAATAGCTTAAATAGCACAGCAATCAGCGACACCATGCATAATACTGTCAACATTAGTTTTTTTCTCTAAGGCATCATGCATTTGCTTAACCCTTATACAACTTTAGCCAGCAAAGTAACATATCCTCTCGACAACCTTAAAACCACTCTCTTCTATCTGTAATTGGACATCCTTATTTCCTAGCATTAACAAAATCTTATGGGAAAACAGATCGACAAAGAAACCAAAACATCGCAACCTGCAGGTAAAGGTTTGATATTCAATATAATTCCACTCCTGGAAATGTTATTAGATGCTTAGTTACACTCTGTTGAATTTTAATGGCGTCTGACTTTGCCTACTGTCAATAGGGCAAAAAAATGGTAGCCACTGTTTATGATGACCAGGTGGATCGTTTAGATCCCCTACTTCGAGAGGGCTGCGCATATTATGTGTCAAGGTTGTCCGTAGAGCCTATGAGGAGAATTGAGCATAAGTGGCTTGCAGATCATGCTTATGGGTGTGTTTTCACACGTGTCACTACTGTGAGTGAGATACCAAATATGAGTGAGAATACATTGCCGCTTTTTCCGCCACTCATGCCATTTAGTGAAGTTTTTGAATTCACCTATCATAATGACATTTATGTTGGTATGTATTTCAGTTGACCACCCAAGTAATATGCTTTGTAATAAATCAAAGTTTTACTAACATTTTTTTCACATGTCAGATGTTATTGGAATGGTCATGTTTGTAAGCACTGTAGGCTATGTGCAAGGCTACTACAATAGAAAGATACCTTTTAGAAATGTTCTTATAATTGATGGCAGGTATGTACTTTGTTGTAGTATCTTCCTGAATTTATGGTTGCACGTCTAAATTATTTATGTTACATACTGGTTTCTGGAAATCATTATTGTCCATGGCCCCCTAAGTTTGCTCCTTTGCCACTTAGAACATTACGATTTGGTGCTATATTTGGTTGTTTTTGCATAGAATGGAACCCTTCTTGTATAATTAATCTATAAATGCTAATGGCCTTCCCTGTATAATTAATCTATACACGCTAATTGCCTTATAAAATTTCCCTTCCCTTCATGACTTGTCTGGTTAGAATATATAATCATGTTTAGTGATTACATTTTCAAACAGATGGAATACCTTCTCAGTTTTTTATATAATAGTGATAATATATGAATCAAAAAATGTTTTTCTCTTGAGTCTCGCAAATTGTTTATAAAGTAGAATAACCTACTAAGTTCATATGTTGGATAAAGTGCTATGTTTATAGAGCTTTTATAAGACAAAATGGAAACTCAGCCCATATTTATATGTTTATATATTCCTGTAGCTTCAAACCTGTGAAGTTAGTTGTTAAGGACAAAGTACTTACCAGCCATTTGACTAAATGGATGAGTTGCTCTGATGATCGAACTATCATTGTGGCAACTATGCTTAGAGCAAGGCATGAACAAGGTGAGTTGATGTGTGTTCCTTGTTCATTTTGTGTTGATCTACTCTATGTTTTATACTTATTATATACTTATTTACTTTTTAGACC
This sequence comes from Dendrocalamus latiflorus, assembly GCA_017311315.1. Taxonomy (NCBI): domain Eukaryota; kingdom Viridiplantae; phylum Streptophyta; class Magnoliopsida; order Poales; family Poaceae; genus Dendrocalamus; species Dendrocalamus latiflorus. Next base: position 1,743,979 of record CM029633.1, on the reverse strand, counting down.
ATATCCTACACACTACATGCTTCAGTAGGGTGCACTTTGAACCTAATGTTGCAGTTGCACGCGATCTGAGACGGAGGTAAACATAATTTTGATTATAAATATTTTAGTAATTAGTTTTAGCTACATGGTTTATCATTTATGGATTCTTTTGTAGGCTCAACAACGAGCTTATTGGAAACGCTTCTCCATGACATTACAAGGGGAAGTAAATGCAAATCTTTTGGCTAAGGGACCTCTAGCTATATAATTGCTAAAAGTGCAAGACTCATTTTTGTGGAAGTAGATGTGATTTGTCATGAAGGAAGTTGATGCGGTTCTTTTGGCTAGGATATTAATAGCTATGATGCTTGCTAGAAGTAGATGCAAATGTTGTGGCTAAGATACTTCTAGCTATCATGCTTGCTAGATGATTGTGGTGTCTTCCTTAATACTGTTGGAAATCTAGCCTGGTAAGACAGTTTTATTTTGTTAAAATTTATTTACTAACAGTCCTGTCGTGACAATTGACAACATAAGTCAATAAGGAAAGCCAAACAAAAATAAGATCAGGATGTTATTCTAGAGGGTGAATTGTGAAACATCATCCCTCGATCGGTGCGGTCGGCTGCCGGCGAGATGGCCCGGATCTGGTGACGGGAGAAGGCGCGGCGACCGGAGAACAGGAGAGGCGGCGGCGATGTGGCCGGTGAAGGGAGGTGAGCAGGGAGGAGGAGAAGAGAAGCAGGAGGGGGCTAAGGAAGAAAGGCGGCGGTGGATGCGATGGCGCAGTGGCCGGAGAAGAGGAGAGGCGGCGCAAGGAAAAGGTCGGCCGAGAGAGGAGGAGACGGATGGCGGCGCTTGGTGGAGGCGCGGGGGCGCAGATGGAGAAGAGAGGCGGCAGAGAGACGGTGGCGCGGTGGTGCGCTTGGTGGAGTGAGCAGATGAGGACGGCGGCGCTCTACGATGGAATGGAGAAGTGGCGGGGGCGCTCGGGAGTGGAGGTGATGGTGGCGGAGAGGTGAAGGCGGCGGCGCACGGAATGATGCGGCTCATCGGTGGCCAGCGTGGAAGGGGCGGCGGTGTGGCTTGGCGGCGCACGGGTGGAGGAGGAGCTATGAGAAGCTGCGGCGGAGAGACGATGGCGCACCGGCGAGCTGCGGGCCAGCGCTCGCTGGCGGCCGGATTTGGAGGAGGAGAATAGGGGGAGGCTCAAAAGATTCCCCCAGGCGGCGGCGAGGGCTTAAGGGTTTGGGGGATTTTTAGCACTTTGCAGATTAGTCCTCCAAGAAGCTAGGGTTTACAAGGAGGTCCTTCTCCCATTTCCTTTCTTCAGTTCTGGCCCTCTAGAACTCCGATTTCTTTGTGAATTGATCCCACGCATCTGTGACGATGCGTACAACTGTACGGAGCAGTCCCGAAAGTCCAGATTTGTCGTTTTATGCGCCTTAATCGCGCCGGCCTGCGGAAAAGCACAAACAATGTAAAATGATCCAAATTGAGCGATTAATTATATAAAAGCGTGTAAATGATGATAAATGGTTCCAAAATGTGGAGAATAATGGGGTAAAATAACAAGTAAATATATGTAAATATGATGCATGTCAGTGACTTATCGCTAATCTGCACTTATGGTAGAATAATTATATATCTTGAGTATGTGTTTCGTATTATCGACTTTCGAGGTACCTACTTTATATTTCTTTATTTTGCATTATTTGTCTCTAATTGTGTGTTTCTATATGAATTTGAAATTCTGTAAAAAGTAAAACACTATATTTATGTCAATTTAGTTTAGTCCGACAAAAGATTCAGCCTAGCCTCAATTTTATTCCTAGCATCGCCACTGATCTATAGTGTTCTTGTCCGATAGACTAATTTTAGAGTATTTCCTTTGCTCCCTATCATTTTGCAATTAGACTTTTTAAATGTTACGATTATGTTTTAATCCGTAGCAACGCACGGGCATCCAACTAGTTAAAGCTGAAAACGCTGCTTCAGTTGGGCAATCGTTGATTTCGTACGCGAGCCGGCCGAAGAATAATTAGGAGTATCTTCTTAACTTGTTTTGTTTTGGTTTGTTTCAAATTAGAGTATAGAATAATTACTGTACTCTTTTCCGGCCGTAAGGTTACTGCCTCGTTAATGATATAGTATTACTATACTCTTGATCTACCCTACTCTATAATACACCAAAATTTTCTTTACTAAATCCACCCCCCTCAACCACTCCCACAGTCATGCCTAATCTAAGTCCACTCAGATTTGTGTACCAAAGTAATCCAACTTCATATGAATGAATGGCCTGGATCTTTCCTCAAACCTTCTTCTCTTACTCATTGAAGATCCTAAGGCCAAAATCATTTGGATCATGCACATCATTTAACCTAGAAACCGCTCCGTTCTCCCCTGTGCCCCCGCTCGACCTACGCTACCCGCTCCCTCCGCCTCCCCCGCGCCTCCCCCTCCTCCCCCGCGCCTCCCCTCCCTCCGCCTCCCCCATCCTCCCTCCGCCTCCCCCCATCCTCCCCCACGCCTCCCCTCCCTCCGCCTCCCCCATCCTCCCCCGCGTCTCCCCTCCCTCCGCCTCCCCCCATCCTCCCCCGCGCCTCCCCTCCCTCCGCCTCCCCCCATCCTCTACCGCACCTCCCCTCCCTCCGCCTCCCCCACCCTCCACCGTGCCTCCCCCCATCCTCCACCGTGCCACCCCCCATCCTCCCCCATCTCCGCCTCCCCCGCGCCTCCGCTCCCGCCGCTCCCCCGCGCCTCCGCTCCCTCGCCTTCCCCGCGTCTCCACTCCCATCGCTCCCCCACACCTCCGCTCCCCCCATCCTCCCCGATCTCCGCTCCCGCCGCTCCCCCGCGCCTCCTCTCCCTAGCCTTCCCCACCACCTTCCAAGGGTGAGGCGATACCTCCCAAGCCATTGGTGGCGACCAAGCCCTACATTAGATGTGGCGGCTGCCGCAGTGCCCTAGGGGTGAGGTGGTAGCAGCCGCAGGAGCCCTAGGGGAGAGGTGACTGGAGGCGCTCTCCCGTCTCATGGGATCCGGCCTCGAGCAGCTCATCCAGCAGCTTGCCGAGAACGACCCCAACCGCTACGGCCCCCCGCCCGCCGCCAAGTCCGCCGTCGCCGCCCTGCCCGACGTCGCCGTTTCCGCTGGCATGATGGCCGCCCAGAAGATTGTCAACAAGGTGGCTGCCCAGAATAACTGGATTGGGTTCAACAAGGAGAACAAAGGCGTCATTTTCAGAAGGGTTAGTGAGTACTTCAATTTCTAGCTTTTTTCTAGGTTCATTTTGATCTGTTTCGGTTCGAATGTAGATCGGTTCGACGCGTTTGAGAAGGCACACCGGCTGGACCAGAACTCCATCGGTTGTGGCGTCTGGCAGTTCTAGACGGCTCTACTCCAATGCCTTGAGAATGTGGGACACATCTCACTCTATCCCCCTCCATATTTATTGTTTGCATGATCTAGCTAGGGTACGTTGTGTTTCCATTTGTTACTTTGATACTTCTCAATTCACACATGTGTGCTTGCTGTTTTTGACTTGCCAGTGGCTTTTTATATGGCCTGCATGGTTCCTAATAACTTTGTACCTCCCTCCCAGAAAAAAACACTGAAATTAATGTTGTATTAGCTTTCATTGCTTGGAGGATAAGTAATAAGTTTTGTTTGGTTATTAAGTCTAAGAGAATTCAAGTAACATGCTGGTAACCGAGCTAATATAAAGATAATCATTAGCTTAATTTATTTGTCAATGTATACAGGAGTGGTCCAATGTTATCAAATGCAGTTTAAGCGTCATGGTGTCTGGCTACTTTTGGTTTGTATTGTCTGCCTACTTTTGGTTTGTGCTATCTTGCAGTTTACATGATTTTTATATGAACACTAAGCTCATTAGATTTTTTAATTCAATACTACAGTTTTGCTTGGGTGATAATTTGATAACAGCTAGATGATGGTCAAACTGGATAAATTTAACTTAATCTAATGACCAAATTGGAATGTGATCAAGCATGCAAGCTGAGTTTACTAATACTACCTGGTAGATAAAGCATATTGTTCCAGTAATAGAATGGTGTGCTGCGTTCTTCTTTATTTCTTTTTTCAGATGATGTGTTGCGTTCTAATTACTGTATGTTAATTCACAACCAAACTGTATGTGTGTGTACCTGCAAGGCACATTTAACATTTTTCGTTTTTTGGGGGGGCAATGAGAATGAGATAAACTGATTTGAGCTTATAACATCGTCATGATTCGACTCAATAGATCAGTTTCCCGCGATAGCATATTTTATCATTTACACACATTCCTGTTTGTTAGAGGTAAAATGAGGTAGTCATATATTTACTCGACTTCTTTTTTCAAATGATTCAATTTTACCGATTTGCTCCATGCTAAAAAAATAGAGATCACCTGGAAATGGACTTGAGTCATTGGAAGAAAGGGGAGAATGTAACCCTTTTTTTGGTTCAATTTTGGGGAGAAAGATATAATGAATGTACAGTTTGGTATATGCTATAATCATGTGAATATTTTTTTGGTTAGGCAGATTTTTCACAGCTATCAGAATTTTCTTTACTAAATCCACCCCCTCAACCACCCCCACAGTCATGCCTAATCTAAGTCCACCCATATTTGTGTACCAAAGTAATCCAACTTCAGATAAATGAATGTACAGTTTGGTATATGCTATAATCATGTGAATATTTATCTGTTTATTGAGAGGTTGACATCAGTTGATTCACACACGAACAACTTTAAAAATGCTCCTTTTGTGACTCCCCTTATTGCTCAGTCTTCCCAGGCTTTGTAGCTACTTCAGGTCATCCATTTGTAATTTACATCATGATCTTATCCTCTGGAACACTTTCAATTCATAAGAACATATTAATGTTAAGTTATACTAGCAGCTGCCAGCAAAGTCCATACAGATTTTTGCGATCTTTTTTTGTTAATTGTTCAAAGTAATTATATCGCTCCTGTACACTAGATTGAAATGGACTAGGATTAAGAAAAGTACATCTTCTAAGGAACATGAATACAAGGTATACAGACTCATTGGGTAGCTTTGTCTTGTGCTTTGTTCTGCATAACATGTTTTCTTTACTAGATAGTGGGACATAAATAGAAAGAAATCATGAAGCATCTTTGAGTTCCTTCTATCAACTTTTGTTTTGGTGAACTGTCTATGATTATTTTCATAAGCTACATTATTTCCATTCAAAAAAAGGTGAGCATATATCCTACCGTATGGAAACAACCAATATGGAAGGGAAATATCGGCCAGCATGCAAATAAAAGCATGTTTCCATACACTAGATTATGTCCATGCAAAAACATGCTGAAGATACACGCCAGTCTTCATATGGTTATTTCCATAAGCTAAATTATTTCAATGCAAAAAAAACTGGTGGATGATAATTCCATACGCTGTGCATCTTCCTGGCTATAAGTAACATGCTCTACATTACACGCGACCCAGATCAACAAAGTAGTTTGTACCTGGTAATATTTTTGGGTTCAAAATTTCTACCACTGAATTTCGTTCATTTTTGTGTAATGTTTTACTTGAATTTTAATATATGTTCTTGCATCGCAAACTTTCAGAATGTTGATCCGGACTATTAACTTTTTCTCTGAGGCCGCTTCCTTCCCCACGTCGCTACACCGGCATCGGCTGCGTCTTCGCCATCAAGATCCTCGACCGCCAGCGCATCCCCGCCATGAAGATCGACAAGCAGGTATGTCCTGCATTAAGCCAATTGATTTCTTGGCTGCCGGCCGGTTGATGATTGGTTCCCAACTGCTCCCCACGACGCATCCCCTCTTCCCCTCGCATTCCTCTCACAGAGGGCTCCTTGAAAGTTGAACTGTGACTTAATTAATTATGTTAGTGTTCAAATGTCAAGCGAGAATTTTAGAAGCTGGAGTTTGTATGATACTAATCTCAGCACTTATCCCATCAATTCTCTTGGCAATGATTTAGTATTAGTCTTATCTTATCGGATAACATAGTCAAAGTCAAAGTTAACCAAAGTGGCAAAATATGCTATGCTACTCTATCTGTTTACATGGAATTCTAAATTTCTAATGCATAGTAGCATTTAGTGTTACAACTTTCATGTACATCTTTTAGAAATAAACGACACCATGGAAATCTCGTATATACTTAAGAAGTGTTAGTAGTTGTTATATTGAAGATTGCTGCTTCTCTGAAGTCATTCAGCTTATTTGACGTGTATTTCAACAATGTAGTCATTGCAATGATTTGGCCTTCCACTTTAGTCTTGGACATGTTTAGGAACTCCACCAGGCACTGCAAAACCTCAATAGTGTAATGTTCAATTTTACCAAACTGAACAAATTTGAATGCAATACCAATATACAAAACTTTTCCTTTTCCTCTGTATTCTTTCACTGATTCTGCCGAAAGCATTTTGTCCTCTATAGTCAGGTTTCTTTCCTTATGGCTGTGCCTCGCTATTGCCACAAATTTTACCATTAGCCTATAGGATAGGTACAACACCTGACAAAGAATTGACATAACAAGCTAAGATGATAGTCTTGAACCCAATTTAGCTTGTGAGGATAAGTTATCCTATATTGTGCAACTTTCTCAATATTACAGTTAGCATCTTAAACTTAAGTTCTATGCCTTCAGGGAAAAAAACATATATAGCTCTGAGCACATGATCGCATTAATCTGGATTCTGGAATGTCTTATGTTTGTTATTTGGTCCGTTTATTTTAAAGTCCAAGCGAAGTTTACATATAGAGGAAGGAACTGAAATTGATTTTGTTATAAATGGAACCTGGCATTTGATCAGTTCATATTTTTCTCTTTGCAGCTTGAGGAACTTAAGAATTTGAAGAATGGTGCACCTTGGAACAGAAACAATGGCTGTTGACATTGTAAATATGTTGTCAAGCAATGTATTTATGCCTCCACATTAAGCATCATCAAGTTCTATAAAGTTGAAACATTTCTTGGTTGAACTTTACTAAGTTCATCTCCACCCTGTGATGTATCACACGTTACCCCTCTCGATTCCTTTGGATACGAGAACAACCCATCCATCTTCGGCAGATGTCGCCAATGGTCGGCGCAGGACCAAAACTTTCAACACCTTCATGGGCGAAGCTGAACTTGGGTAATATGATTCATATCGAAGATCTCGAAGTTTGTCTGTTTGTAAAGCAATGCTGCGATTGGTTTTATAACATCAAAATTTTAACTTGTTATTTATTAAAAGAAGAGGGGATATCAATCTAAGTCCTCACAGTTGATTGGATCAGGTTCCTGGTTCGGTTCTTGGCTTCTTGCTTGTCCATTGTTGTCCTTGACTTTCTCAATTTGACAAACGTCCATTTTGGAGTCATGGGGGGAATTTGACCGTTCAGCGGAATTCGGTGTGGTGCAGAACATTGAGGGAGTACTATTATTACTGCCGAATCAGGTGAACCTGATGGAATTGGAAATGGGATTTGTTTGCCATGATCAGGCCTGAAAAAGAATGGCCATCATAGTGTCTAGGAGGAGGAACGGTTGTTCATGAGTACACCATGAGAAGCCGAGAAGACACGAAAATATTTCTCGACTCCTTTGAGAATGGATCTATTTCTTGCAACGTTCCGAATAAAGCCTAACCTCCGAACGCCCGATTAACGAATCAAAAATGATTTCTTTAATTTGTTACACAAATATGTCACGTTAATCGAAGTAATGGACAAAATTGATCACGTTCATTATTTTGGACGGAATTGACCGCGTATATGAATTACACTAGCAACTGTAAATTGATATTTCCATTAATCTACCATACTCTATAATACACCAAAATTTTCTTTACTAAATCCACCCCTGTCAACCATCCCACAGTCATGCCTAAACAATGTTCAAACGATGGCTAAACAAAATTTTCTTTACTAAATCCACCCCTGTCAACCACCCCACACCAGGTTGCATTTTGTGTTCAATCGATGGCTAAACAATTTGCTCTTGATGGCAGCAGAAGGATCGTACCCATGTACTTCATTTCCGTTTATGCGCCAATGTGAAGGACTAAATTTTGCATTTGTCGCCTGTTTATTCCTTTTCCAAGGTAAGAAAGCTTTGTCTCAAACTCAAATATTCATGATCTGGTCCTGCATCCAGACCACATATGCCCCCATTGACTCATTGTATAGCAGCAGGCCTGGCAACTTCAGAAATTAATTAACTCTCTGAAAGTGCTATAACTTTTGTAGCCATAATGATTGATGCCATTAAAAACTGAAAAAAATGAGAAAACAAAAAGGACCAGATATATGTGACAGACAGTGCAAGCATTTTAAATCCTATATAAGGATGTGGTAGTAAATAGCATGGCAAGATTACCCAAGCTTTTTAACAGTGCTTCATCTTATACAAGATTTGTGGGATCTGGACCTTGCAATCTCAGGTGAACACATTCCAATTCTATTTTTAAAGGTAGAAATGGGAGGCCATAGTGAGAATAAATATTCCTCCTATATTGTGTTAAATATATCGACTGTTTTATTTCGTTATCAGCAAAACTAAGAAAGCTTTCTCTGGCATTGAATAGGGTTGGTTTGCTGTCTCTTCTGGAACATTATTGCAGTTACTTCAGCTTGGATCAAGGGGGAAGGTAAGCCCTTTTGGTGTTGCCTGTGCAATGTGCATCTAGAAAATTAATTAACACTTATTTATGAATGGTCTATCCATTTTCAGGTGTGAAGATCTGTTTTCTGGCAATCATCTACTTCATCTCTGAGGTTCCTGATGCAGATGTGTTATGGTATCGCCCTCTTTATAATGCTATAAGGTATATATACTTGCATTTGATACAGTGGCTTTTTCTATGATAATTTCAGTGAGACAGTGGCATGAATTGTATATTGTTGCGCATTTTGAATTGTATGTCGGGAAGGTGTTTAAATCACGCGATAAACGGTCGTAGCTTCTGTTAACCGGTCGTATGGTCTCGCGAAGCGGTCGCAAGACTTGGGAATCGGTCGTAGGCTTTTGAGCATTGCGTGTTGGGTGGCTCCGACCGGTCACGTATTTATGTGACATTCATTATGTGACAAAAATATTTGGTTATACAATATATGAGACGTGAATCTTAATGAATCTGATTGTTCGTTTTATTTTTTTACAAATTTTATCTTGTTTTGTATTTTATCGTAGCGTTAGCACGGGCACACTACTAGTATTATTAACGGGACAGTAACATTACTCTTTTGCTACGAGGCAGTAACATTGTATCACTCTGGGGCGTAAGGTTTTTAACGAGGCAGTAATGTTGTATCTTTAAAATATCAAGATAAATGAAGATGGCGGCGGCCACCGCCATCGTCGCCATCACCATCACATTCGTCGTCTATAATTACTTTGGGCTGAACTTAGACTAGCACGGCACGAACGCTAGCATGATGGGCTTTGGGCCGTGTTTGGGCCTGACTGAAGGCGAGGCGGGCCGGCACGACATGATACGGCGGGGTAACCGGGTGGAGCCGGCATGGTACGACATGGCCCAATGCCCACCTCTAATTTAGGGTATCCTCTCCTGGTTGGTGCAAAAAAGAAAGAAAAAAAAAGAAAAAAAGGCCGGCTGGTGGAGGGAGAGACTATATTCTTGTAAAACTATTTTGCTTGAGCTTTTAACAACACAATGTAGTAAAGAACTTGCAATGTTTCAAAAGTTTTGTTTCATGCAATCTCAGTAAACTATTGGCATGTGTGTAGTAAAAAAAAAAGAGAGAGAGAACAACGGTTTCACACTTTCACTGCTCAAACCAACAGCAGGCAAGCATACTCTAGGCCTGTTTTAAACAGTTTTAGGCTTCTAAAATTAAAAACTGTTTGAAATATGTTATCTTCTTAATGTTACTTTTTCTCTTTTCTTTGTATTATCTATAGAGATATAACAGTAAATTTTTTTATTTTTTAATTGAATATTTAAAAAATCTAATAATCGCTACAGTATAATTTCAGCAAAAAACCAGTAAACACAGCTAAAAGGTAAAAAAACTCACTTTTGGGCCCGCTTATTTCGGTTTGAGCTTCTGGCTTCTGGTTTATTTTTTACTATTCCTAAATTTCGTCTTTTTCTGATTTTTAGCTTTTTTGAACTTTTTTTGCCAGTTTTTTCGTATTTGTTTGCGTTGTCCATGATGAACCTGTTTTTTTCTATTTTTAAAATTTTTAAAATTTAGTTACACCAAATAAACTACTATCAACTAGCTACATTATAATTTCAGCCCCTTACATACAATTTCAGCCAAACCGGCACCTTGAACATGGCCTACTCGCTGTGAAGTGGCCAAGTCGCTTTCATTGTTGAGTACTCATCGCTGCACTGTCCATTTCCTCGTCCATTTATCCCTCAGTCTCTCACTTCACTGGGCTCCTCTTCTCCCCCCATCGGCGATGTGTCCAAGGCGCTCCGCCCGCCGCTCTCTCTTCGCCTCCGACGACGGAGGGGACCAAAGCGCCGACCCCTCCTACTCCTCCCGCACCCCACCCAACACCACCGCCTCCGTGTCGGCCGCCGTCGCCGCTGCCATCCCCAACACCGCCGAATCTCCTTCGCAAAATCTTCTTCCCGGCCCTGAGGACGCCCAAGAAACAGGGGAGGAAACGAAGAAGCTCGGAATGGAGAAGGAGGGGGCGAAACCCTCGCAATCGCAGCCCACGCCCGGCAAGGCCAAGAAGCTCCCGCGGTCGCCGTCGCCGGCCAAGTCCAAGAAGCCGGCCCCGACCCAGGAGAAGCCCGGAGCGGAGAAGGAGGGGACCAAATCCTCCCAATCGCAGGCGACGCCCGGCAAGGCCAAGGCCAAAAAGCTCTCACGGGCGCAGTCGCCGTCCAAGCCCGGCGAGGCCAAGAATCTCCCGCGGTCGCAGTCGCCGTCCATGCCCGTCGATGCCAATATGCTCCCGGGGTCGCAGTCGCCGTCCAAGTCCGGCGACGCCAACAACCCGGCCCCGACCCAGGAGAAGCCCGGAACGGAGAAGGAGGGGGGCAAACCCACGCAATCGCAGGCGCTGCCCGGCATGGCCAAGGCCAAGAAGTCCTCACGGGCGCAGTCGCCGTCCAAGCTCGGCGAGGCCACCAATCTTCCACGGTTGCAGCTCAGCGAGGCCAAGAATCCCGCCCCTATCCAGAAGAAGCCCAACAAGAAGAGAAAGCTGACGCCTTTTGAGCGAACCTGGTCGACGGCCGATGAGATCAGAATCCTCGAGGCCCTGGCTGAGCACGCCGAGAGCCACGAAGGCGCGTTGCCCGAGCCCTCCGATCTCTTTGCAGTCCTCGCCGGCAGCTTGGAAAACAGAGATGCCAGCCTGGACAAGCTCGCTGACAAGGTCCGGAAGCTCAAGAAACGGCACGACAAGGCACGCCTGCAAGGATGCCCAGGCGATGACGATGGGATTCGATTGTTTAAGCTATGTGAAAAGATCTGGGGCATGGTTTCACAAAATAACAGCTGTGATGCTTCTTCAATTGCATTGCGCAGGAGCACACGCCAGAGCAAAAGGCTCCCGGTGGTTCCAGTAGAGGTTTGCCAAGGAGGAGGGGGAGGAGGAGGTGGGGATGATGGCTCACTGGAGAGGAAATCCCAGCAAGCAGAGGGAGCTCACGTGGATGTTGGCACACGCAAGGCCAAGACAGGGCTGCTTGAGGAAGGTGGAGATGTTAATTTTGGTGCACACAAGGATAATAGAGGGCGAGTTGCGGAAGACATACAAGTTACATATGTTAGAAGGGAGTTCAGTGAGCTGTCTAGCTTGTATCCTTACCTTGCTGAGGAGGTCAAAGGGTATGCCCACACACACAGCTGTGGACATTTGATCAAGACAGCCTTCGAGATCATTGGTGATGACGAGGCCCGCTATTTGGATGCAAGGTGCAAGAAGCAAAAAATCGACAAGCTCAACTTGGAGATGAATCAGGTAGACCTAACCAAGGTGCTGCTTTGCACCCTTATGGGTTTGATAAATTGACTAATGGGGCAATTTCTGTTATGGTCAAGTTCGCTGGTACCTTTTGTTTTAGTGTGGATGTGTGATCGACGGACTCATGGTCATTGGGCTTATGTGGTACTGAGAAGCCCCTTTTTGTTGTATCACCAAGCTCCTGCTACTAACTAGTTAGTGAATGTTGATATGTGTTTCTATGTGTGGAACAACTTGTTATGGCTCAATGTCTAAAACAGTACTTTAGTCAGGTATCAGCAGTTCAATGATCCAATTGAGATGTTCCTAGGATTAATTTGCATCCAATAGCTTATAATAATCCATCACCCCCAAACTATGCAATGATCAATACATTGCCATCGAATGGCAATCAACACAAGTGAAATGCCAAATGGTTGGTGTAGGGTTAGGGACTACAAGATACATCGGTTTCTATATATTAGAATGGCACTCTTCAAGCAATATGCACTATTCGCTAAAAGGAATAGTTCCTTTCTATCCATAGTGAACACATACACATGGGTAGGTGTGCTTCCTATGTATGTTGAACTGGACAATAGGTTCATATCTTCTACGGCCCTACCGTTATTTGAACAATGTAAGCCTGTTGTTCAGTATTTTTTGAAGGACTAGCAGGCTGAAATTATAACTCATTTCAGTCTTAAAAAAAAAACTCGACCTGCGGGGGGTAAAGCCACCCCCCGGGCATTAAACGAAGAAGAAGACCTTCTCACGCAGGCCGAGAAATCCCCGAACCCCTGCCCACACCCTGACAACTCATTTCAGTCTTTTATTTATAGATCAGAACAGTGTCTGTTATATGAACTACTACTATTTTATATGCTACATTTCTGTCTAAAATGTAACATCTTGTATATGACCTGATGAGTACTTTGTTCAAAATTCTCAACAATACAAAAACATAATGTTGTTTTTTAGAAATAAAATCAAAATATTGATGGCATGTGCATCATGCATAAAAAGAAAGAAAGGTTAGTTATTTTAGAAAACTATCCATGCCAAATATGGAAAACAATGATACTTCTTTAGACTGGTACTTAGTGTATATTCCAAAGAAATATGGTGGGCCTTGAAGTTGTGGTTCTAAATAGGAGTAATGTTGCGCTATAAATGAAGTTCCTTCACAAACACTACAGTAGAGCAATATCCCCTGCCCCAATTTTCTTTGGCAAGGATACTATAATTCATTCATGCTTTGTACCTCTCAGATGAAGTCTCTCTCTCTCTCTCACACACACACACACAGAGAGAGAGAGAGAGAGATCAAGTGCTATTGGTGTACCTTCTCACCTATACTCTGCTCACACTTGTATTTGGGATGCTAAGCCTCACCTTTCGAAGAAGTCTAGCTTATGAGGATTTTAGGAAAACCAAGTCTCCAACATCATCATGAATTGCTTGTAGTTCATCATACCAAAATAATCTTGAAATCCGAGCATTGTGACTGCCATAGTGCTATATTTGTTTATGAACATGCAAATATAATATCCTTTGATGTTCCCCTTGGATATTGATGAAATAAAAGAATATATTTACATTTTTAGAAAGGAAAATAACTTATACATAGCACACAGCATAAGGACATGCAATGCAAATATCCATTTTTTTGTCACACAGGATTTTTTGCACGGGATGGTCGAGCTTCTACAGAAGCTCTCATCGTGTCTGAGGACCATCTGTAACTCTAAGCTCTTTTTCTTTTGCTGCAATATGGTTAGGGAGGATGTTGTTGTTAGATCCCTTGGCTGCTAAAATGTTTCTCCTGATTCGTTATTAAGCTGGTGCTGTAGACTGGCTTTATGAGTTGCAGGATATTTTTTTCCTTCAGTGATAATGAGGTGCTGCGGTACCTTGTTTTTGAGCTAGTTGGAAATCTGGTAACAAACTGAGGGGTTAGAGCGTAGTTTGTGTTGCATGCAATTCTGCGTCTTCCTCTTATTTATATTATTTTCTCTGTATGCTGTATGAACAGTAAAAGCTTTTGCGCAGTGAAGTCATGCGCAGAAATGAATGATACAACAGGTAGCATTGCGAATCAATTTGTGAATCATGGTGCTGCTATCACTACCAGACTCAGCGTAACTACCACTTCCACCGCTACATTTGCCACTAGCTTCACTACCACTCTCACCTTTATGTTCAAATATCCCATCCCTCCTCTCCATACTCTTTTGAAAATAAAGGTCTTTCAATGATGCATTCAAATTCATCTATTCTTAAACATCTTCATCGTTGGACATATCAACTGTTGCATTTATCTGTTCCAGAATATCACTCTCCATTCAAACCTTGAACTCCTTAGCTTCTCTTCTCTTTTGTCTTCCTGTGTAGTTAGTTTTTCTCATCGTATCACGAACCTTCTACGATGTATGATTGTATGATTTCATATTCCCTGTTATACCCACGAGATGCTGCCTCAGCTGGATTACACCTCCTCCTCAAATGTGGCTAAGTAATATTTACACTTGAAGCTAGCTCCTACTTGCTTCCTATCGCTTCAAACATACCTAATATCTCCTAAAATTCAATAACAACAAATAATGATAATGAACGGAAGACTAATAGGTTTTATTGAAATTGAAACTTAGCATGCCAATGTTGTATATTTTACGGTAGTGATTCTTATACTGACATTGCTACCTCTTGGTGGTCACATACTTAATTACAATAGTGTCGATTTCCTATTTAGAAGTTTTGTATTGACATTGCAAATTTGCAGCCAAATTGTTAATTTCAGATTTAGAATTTTGGGAACCAAATTAACTGAATTGAAAATGCAAATCGAACCTAATTGACTGAATAAAGTTTCGGTCGGTTCGGTCAGTTCATTCGGCGACTAGTTCATTGTTCAGTGATCAATTTTCTAATAGCATAGAATAATCAATGACAGAACATAAATAGTCATTTTAGAAGCGAATTCCTAGTTCTAAGATAACAAAAACGAATTCTTCACCCTTGCTATGAGTTTGCTACTACCAACTACTAATTGCTATATTAGCACCAATTACTAATTGCTATGTTGCTACCATCATTGCTATATTTATACATAAAAAAAAACGTCAATGAGAAGAATCATATCCAATACCCCAAGACTCCATAGTCCATACCTCTGGGGGATACTGTTGCTCTTGAACTATCCGGACGACTCGGAACAATACCGGGCACCACCGCTGTCTTGGCCCCTCCCATCACCAGCCAACCTGTCGTCTTGGTCCCTCTCCCCACTGCCCAAGCTGCCGTTGTATGTTCCACCACTTTCTTGGCCGCTAGCCACTCCTCTTCTGCCGCCATCCTCTATGCGCCAACCGCCAACCACGAAGGGCAGAGCAAAGGGGAGAAAGCGAATCAAGTGGGCAGAGCGGAGGGGAGTGGGTGAAGCAGAGAGGAGCGCCGCGCTGGAGCAATGCAGCCACCACTCTGCCTGCTGCGTGCGAGTACCTCTCTCCTACCGTATTGTGAATCAAGTAAGTCAAGGTAGTAAGGCGGCCAAACGGGCCATTTTGGGCCGGGATTTGATTTAAATTGGGCTGAATTTTGGGGGCCCGGTTTGTATAGCAACCGGAGTGGGCCAGTAAAACCGAAAACTGACAAAACTCGGCCCATGCCAGCCAGTAAAAATTTCCCTGGCTGAAACCTGTAAAAGGTAGGACTAGCCTTGATAGATGGCAAGATAAGGTTAGAAGGTTTGAGGCAATTTCTGAAAGGTTGGAATAGGATTTTTGAAGGGATTTATAAGAAACTTACGAAGGATATACTTGGGAAATTAGATCAGCTAGAGCAACATATTGAAGTTAATGGCTGCTCTTTTGCTGATAGGCAATTGAAAATGAATCTCAACCTTCAACTTCGTAAAGTTCTTAGAGAAGAAGAGATTAAATGGCTCCAGAGGTCTAAAGAAAAAGACCTACTGGAGGGTGATCACAACACAAAATATTTCCAGTTAAAAGCTAGTGCTAGAAGAAGAAAGAGTAAAATTTTTAATCTTCAGCAGGATGATGGGGTTATTGAAGGTGATGAATATCTTATGACTTATATTACTGATTATTATAAGAATTTATTTGGAGGAAACAAATATCATAATGAAGTTAGAAGATATAGAGCAAATCACTTTCCAGGAGAAGATGTCTTTAGCTGAGCCCTTTAGCATGGAAGAAATTAAGAAAATTGTTTTTTCTTTAAAATATAATAAGGCCCCAGGCCCAGATGGGTTACCTGCAGAGTTCTATCAATTGTTCTGGGAAATCATCAAATGGGATCTCAAAGCTATGCTTGATGATTTCCATAAAGGTGATTTACCTAATGAGAGGCTCAATTATGGGACAATTGTGTACTTCCAAAAAGTGCTGATGCAGATAAGATTAAAAAATATAGACCAATTTGCTTGTTGAATGTGTGTTATAAAATTTCCACCAAACTTCTAAATTGTAGAATGTCTAAGGTAATAGCTAAAATTATCTCTCCTGTTCAAACTGCCTTTATGAAACAAATATATATTATGGAGGGAATTAGGATTCTGCATGAAATCCTGAATGAGACTCGTAGGAAAAAATGTCAGGAGTTATGTTAAAAATTGACTTTGAGGAAGCATATGACAAGGTAAGATGGCCTTTCTTGTACCAAATGCTCCAAATTAAAGGCTTTGGTGACATGTGGTGTGATTGGGTCATGAAGGTGGCTAGGGGTGGCAACCACTACCCACCTTTCTTTCTCAATTCCATTCACAAATTTTTTGAAATAGAACTATATCCAAATAAGTTCCCAAAGTCCACCCTTGATCATGAGCATGGCTGTTTGAATAGTTTATACTCTGCAGAGGTTATACACTTTACCTACAAGATATAATTATCTCACAATGTTGGCTATTACACGTTTTTTTAGGCGTGTGACTGAGTAATCATAACAGGGCTGTTACAATGCTTCCTTCTAGTGTGGTTACGTCCTCTAAGGTTTCACTTCCATAGGTGCGAATATCCCTTGCGAAGTCCCCTCTTGAGCCGTCACGGCAAAGGCGGGGAGGAGACCATCCCCTCTTTGCTCTTGTGCACACCTTCAAGGAACTACGCTAGAATTACACAAATTAGTTGGCTCTGCCTACACTTTGCTAGCTTGTGGTTGTACGATTTTACATTAGGAGATCAGGTTCAGATTCAGTCTTTAGGACTACCTGGACGGTTCTACCACAACCCACTTATTCGCGTGCCTTTACTGCACCACACCACCACACGATCCGCTCAGATAATTTAAGCAAGTTGGGGATTTTCGGAAGAATAAAATGATCATATTACATCATACCAACCATTTTCCATTTTTAATCTCCCAAAAACTAGTTTCATGTTAAAATAATAATGGGCCAATTTTAATGGCCCAGAATAGCTGAACAAAGCTAAGCAATTTTAAACACATTTTATAGTTATTATAATTAGCAGTATTTGCTAGGGCGACAATTGACAATGTTACAATTATTTCAAGGAATGGAAATATAAGCATATAATAACAATGCGTATGTAACTAGAATTTTAAAAGAAACATACTTTGCATAGGAATTAACAGCATGCAATTGTGATAATTTAAAGTGAAATAATTTGTGTACAAAGATAGGTTTAACATGATCAAAGTGTTAACTCACCTTGTTCACTCGTCACTTAGTCTTGCAGATCTTGATTCGCTTCAGCTACCTCTTCTTGTGCATGGTACACTATTCAGTTATTTGTGCAAAAATTTGGATAAAAACATAAGTAAATTGGAACTAAACCTTTAATAAAAATTCAAATTAACTAAAAAAATTATGATTCTGATCCCATTAGATAGATCTTGATTTTATATAAATATAGAAATTTGTCTCATCAAATTTGGACTTAAGATGAAGTCATGCTATTTCAAAGTTTAAGTTTCAATTTTAATTACAAAATAAAAAGAAGAGAGAGAATTCTCTCACTAAGTCACACAAGGATTTTACTTTCTTTTTTATTTTCTTTTTTAGTGTAGGATCGGAAATGGCAACAGAGGGGGGTGAATGGTGCCTCTTTAAAAATTACCCCCAAGTATTCACATGCGAGTCTCCTCTCCGATAGCTACTAAAAGCTATGTAGAGGAAGCCTCAAGCTCTCTGGAACTTCAAACACACAGGGAAGAAAGCGAAGCATATAAAAAGAAACAAGGAAATGAACAACCCAGACTGAATCAGCAAGGGGCGGTCTGACCGCAATGCATCGGGCGGTCAGACCACACAGGCCGGTCAGACCGCCTCTTGTGGGCCGGTCAGACCGGTGACCAACGGCCGGTCAGACCGCTTGATTCAAGCCGGTCAGACCGCCTCCTTTAATCCGGTCAGAGCGCCGACAGAGAACTGGTCTGACCAGCCCCTCTGTCCAGACAGCTGCGCAGTTCGACAGAAAAACTGAACTTTCAGATTTTTGCCGATTTCAAGAAAATTTGTGTAATGCTACTGTTCCTTATGGAACAAAAGAGCAAGAGGTTGTTCTAAATAGCAAGGAGACTCTAGGAAACAAGAATCCTCACCACAAGAGCAAGAATCAAGGATTTAAGCTAAAATCTGAAAATGGGATAGAGAATGAGGGTAATTTCAAGATTGCTCACCATTCTCAAATCATTTGCTCAAGACCTTTTGAAATCAGTTTAGCAATGACAAGGGGACTTGAGCCATCTTATAAAGGGAATCAAAAGATTCAACTATCCCCTGACATGAAACCCTAGAAAATGTGGAACAAAGGAATGTGCTGCCCAAGAGTAAAAATGAGATGATTTTGATTCTAGCATTTGGCTCTTTGGGAATCAACTGACCAAATGGTCTTGAGACCAAATCCCATCACTGAGCCAAAAATCAAAACCCATTCTCTCAAGGGATCAACTCAAATCACAAAGAAACAGCCAAAGCAAAATGCATGCTGGAGAGAAAAATACCAAAACATCTCAGGCAAAGCATTTCTTAAATTGATTGATATGATTACAGAGGAGTCCCCATACGCAATTGAAAAGGAATCACTACATGCTTGAAGATCCACACACACTAGAACTCAAGTCATACCACATACACACACAGACTCACTCACTGTCCCTACTCTCTCCATGGGAATGAGCTGCTCTCAACTGAATGCATGCACACTTGCTTGACTTTGCTGCCTCCCCATCTCCACATATAAGAAGGCAAGAGCTCCCATTCCAAATGGCAAATCAAGAAGTGTCATACTACCTCTACTCTCCACCTCTCACACACATATGAGGCAATAGGAGGTCAAACCAGATTTTGGAGGGAAATCACCTCCTCCACTCATTTGCTTGAGTCAATTTACCAAATTGCCCCTCAAGCACCTTTCCGGAAGCTTCCGCATCTGGTACCTTGACCGTCTAGACCTCGACTCCTCCCTGAGTCTAGTCCGGTTCATTTCGCTGCACACGACCGCACCCGGCATCCTGACTGTCTGGACCTCAACTCCTCCATGAGTCTAGTCCCGGTCCACTCGCCGCTACCCGTCGTGTCCACCCGACACCGACCGAGACCTCCGACTCCACCTGAATCTAGTCCTGGTCTGTTCCGTCGCACATGACCGCAACCGACCTCCAAACCGTCTGGACCTCCGACTCCTCCCTGAGCCTAGTACCGGTTCTCTCGTCGTCGTCCGTCGTGTCCATCACCGGTAGCTCCAGCTCCGGTTCCTCGTCTCCCGACTCGCAACCACCTCACCAGCCTTGATCATCTTCGGCATCACCGACCGTCTGGACCTCAACACCTCTTGTGCCTAGTCCCGGTCCTCCTTGCCTCACCATGACCTAGCTCCGAAGTCCTGCAGTCACACAGACAAGCAAACCGTCACATAGCACCATACGAAACAACATAATCAATATTATCACAAGTAAAAGTACTCAACCCTAGAATACCCAAAACAAACTCAAACTCACTAAACCAACCGTCAATTACTCATCACTAACATGGGATACCTCCACATGGTCTCTCATTTAGAAATTACTCCTTGTATGATAGGTGGACCAATGGCCTTAATTTCTTTTATGAACTTTCTTTTAATCGAAAACCCATTATTGGGACTGACGTGTGGCCATCTACTATGTGCAAAATGTGCCTGGGCCCACATGGCAGTGGCTCATTTCACTAAAACTGATTTTAAAAGGTTTCTTAAATGGGAGGGCCCACAAGTTAATGACTCTGAGCTACTTAAATGAGTGGCCCACCAGTCAGCGGCTGGTTAGTACTTAATACATCTCATTAGTATTAATTAATCATGGGTTTAAACTTAATCGCCTCTCTATAGTACCTTCTTCCCGCCGGCGGGAGAGAAGCTCGCTGCTGGCGTAGGAAGCGGTGGCCAAACGTCCACGCGCACCCTTGGGCGAAGTACCTCCAGCTAATTCAGCTGGAACGATGGTCGGCGGCGACCACAGATGGCGGCGGAATAGGGCACAGGGTGTTTTGCCGCTACGCGGCATCTTGGATCAATTCATTAAACAGAGAGCATTTAGGGACTAATTCATGGCTACCTGCAGTGGTGGCGAGTCTCAGGGATGAGCGGAGGAGCCTATCGATGGGAGCCCGAGGTAGTGGAGGGATTGTCACCATGTCGGTGATCTACAGGGGTTCCTGCTTTAATCAGTGGGTTTAGAGGTCATCAGCGATTGCTAAGGATGCTTCAGACAAATGGAATTGGATTTCGGCTTACTAAATCTGTGCGGCCGATGTTCACTGGGGTTGGGGAAGACACCTCCCTCCAGCAAACTACGGACAATGCCAGTGATATTCCAAAGGGTGGAAGGATCGGAGGGACTTGGCGAAGCTATCCCAGTCATGCTCGGCTTTTATAGGCGGTCGAGGGGGCCTGGTGATGTAGGCCGGTCTCCGCGGGGGCAGAGAAATATCTCGGCGGCTTTAATGGCCGACGTGGGTGAGGGAATGGCTACAGGGTCGCAAGTGGTAGGACGGCCAAGTGGAGTTCTGCAGCGAGAGACGCGGGTGAGCTCTCCCTCGGGTTGTTCAAGGGACAAGACGGTGAGCCAGGGGGCGTAGGAATGACAGCCGGCACCATGGAAGCATGCTTGAGGCGACTTTGTGCGGGTGGCCGGACAACTAATGGGGCGGGGCAACGTGGATGGCGGAGCTCCCCTCACGGCCAGTCAAGAGGTGAGGTGGCCGGGTGAGGGCCAGCGCGGCAAAGTTGTCAGGGGGAGTTATGGCGAGGCGATGATGCAGTTTACCAAGTGGCCAACGAGAGCGGCGCACGGTGCATTGCACGGGGATTGTGTAACATCCCAAAATTTTGAAATTTGAAAATGTGAAGCTTTTGAATTATTTTGCAATATGTTTTATTTGAATTTGGAGTTTATGATGTTTTTCTGAGAAATTTGGTGAGGGTCCCAAAAGTTAAAAGGATCCAGAAGAAGCAAACATATTTAATTAATAGAAAATCAAGATTTAAAATGCGAATCTGAAAAGATGATCCAGTATAAGAAGAGAGAAACCTGAGTTAAGAATATAAAATCTCATTCTGAAAATAATGGCATAAATAGCAATAAAAGCGGATAAACAAAATACAAACACACATACATATATACATATATGTGTATACACAAATTGTGCAAGAAAGAGTTTAGCAATAGGAAATAATTATAAGTATATATATATATAAATACATATAACAGACACAATAATAATAATAATAATAATAATAATAATAATAATAATAATAATAATAATAATAGTAGCTCTCACTTAATAGTTAAAAATTTAAAGCTTGAATTCTAAATGCCATCCAAAAAAAAAACCAAAGTCCAGAAAATAATTAAGCCTATCTCTCATTTCCTTCAATTTTCCCCTACACTCTATTACATGTGGGCCCCCTTCCTTTATCTCTCTCCTCTCACTTTGGCTGCTGGGCCCGAGCGCCCTGCCGCTCCTTCTTTCCTTCTCCTTCTCCCTCCTCTCTTCCTTTTCTTACGGCCGTGCGCCAGACCGCGCCGCTTCGCTCTGCTGCTCTACGCTCTCTCGCCTCCCCGTGGCAGCCATGCGCCACGCCGCCTGCTGCCACCCTCTGCGCCGCGCCTGCCCCGTCGCTATCCTGCGTCGCCCCGCTCTCCACGCCCCGGCCACTGTTCTCCTTCTTGCCCCCTCCCTGCTCGGTCCCATCTCGCGCGGCGCCAGCTCTCTTCGACACCCAGCACGCGCAGCGCCAGTGCCATCATGGCGAATCAGCCGCAAGATCATATTCCCTGCCCTCGCTGCCTGCTTCGCCGCGCACGGACATGACCGAATGAGCGGTGCCCGTTGCCAGCTCTTCCCGCCCCTCTATAAGAAGCACCGAGGGCTCCATCAAGTTCCCCCCACCCCACACACCGATTACCCAAAAGTAATTGAGCCGAAAGTCCCCAAATAGCCGCCATGCGCATCTTCTTCCCCAGCTCCGGCCGTGGGCCTCCCCGCCGATTGCCGCCACTAGAGTCCAATTGCCGCCACCCACAGCACCCTCAGGGCGTCACGGATCTACCCCTGGCCTCTTTAGAGCCCCCCGAAGGCCCTACACCGCCGGTGCCGCTAACCCCTCCCGGACCGCCGCCGCCGCACGCCGCCGGCCCGTCTCGGAACCCCCCGGTCCCCGCCGACACTTCCACCGTCTTCCCCTCAGCGCGAGCAACGCATTTTTGCCGTCGCCCACTCCCCTCCGGCCACCCCTCGCCGGCAACGCCACCGGCCGCACCGCCCCCGAACTTCCTCTGTCTCCAGCACCCTGCACTTTCGGCTTAACTACATTCGCCACCTCCTTTCGTTAGGTAACACTCCCGAACCCACTGGCTAGCAGCGTGCGCTCTCAGTCCCATGGCCCAGCTTTGAATCCCCCGGCCGTAATATAGAGTTAGGTTTTTAAATGATTTTGCCAGCGGCTACAGTGAAGAAGAAAATTAGGAAAAATCCGAAAATAAATTCTAAAAAGATGCTAAAATTTATTAGAATATAAATGAGCTTATTTAATTTTCAGTCATGGATTAACCAATAAATGTTAACGCCTAATGTGCCTTTAATCTTTATTTTAAAAGCATAGTGAGGAATTTAGCCATAGTCTTGTTTAGGTTATGCTCACATGAAATGACGACTTAACAAATGAGGATGGCCTAAAGAAATAAGTCCTAAACCGTGGCATACTAGTAACCATAGCATGGTTTAAAACATAACCATCATCTCTAGGCCCCCAAGCAATTAGAAGAACCCTTTTTGACTATTAGATGATTTTGATATTAAGCCACTAATATTTGGACTAGTTCATGTATGCATAATTAATATGGTTTGAGCAATCATCTAAAAGACTAATTGTTAATTCAAAGCAATAACAAATAAATATGGCTTTGGTTAAATATTCAAAAAGATTACCCTTAATTGTAATATGTGCACTAACATTTAGCATACCATCATTAAACAAATCTCCTTGGTAGATTTAATTAAGTAGTTGTATTAATATATGAACCCATATGACAAGCCTTGAGAGATAAATAAATTTAAACTAAAATTAGAAATAAAGCTAAGCCTAATAATAACTCAAGCGTAGATAAGCTAATAATGGTGCCGGTAATTAAATCCTAACGTTAGGCTTAATAAATAATAATGATGAGCATGAAATAACAAGATATGACCCTTACAACTGAATCCTAATTCAAGTTAAAATAGACTTAGTGAAAACTGAGGCTACATAAAATATCACCCCATAAAATGCTATACACCTAGACTCTAAAATTAATTCGGTAAGCCAAAATGCCCTGAACAATAGCACTCAACAAAATAATGCTAAGATAAACTTGTGCACCTATTCATAGGTCTAACCTAACTCATGGAACTTCCTTGATAAATAAAAAATGATAAAAGAAATTATTAATAAAAAGGTCAAGCCTCGCTTTCTCCCCAATCGGCCATGTCTGGCCACCATCCCTTCCCAAAAGCAGATAATTCTTGTAGGTACATCTTCACTTTTGATCCCTCGTATTTCTAAAATTTTCCCTCACGGTAAAGCATTCAGACAACTCGTCCTCCTGCTCAAACCCAGCTACCGCTGTGCTTACAACTCATCAACCTAAACCATCCTTCTATTCTCCAACCATAATAAATGAATAATTTAAAGTAAATCGGGTATTTAAAGTGATTGGATTTATTTGGATCTCTTGAGTTATTTGTTTTTATTTGGATTCAGTCGCTTATCGCATAGTTAGAAACTGGAGTTCCGAAGAATCAATGGATCAAGCAAGACCAAGATCAAAGTGTAGAAAAGACCAGCAGAGCAGCCCCCTCAAATGAGACAGCTCTGAGAGAGCACAAGACCGCGGCAAACCGCGCCAGGCGAGTCAATACTTTGATCATGTTGAACCTACATTTTCCGCAAACTATTTTTGTTTAAATTATCAAATTGCATGCTGTTACTTTATATGAAAATACATGTTTAATTTAAGATGCAAGTTATATGCCCATTGTTTGCCTTGAATAATATTACACTCCCTTTGGAATATTTAAATTTGTGAACCTTGTCGCCTTAGCAAAAATTATAATAGTAACCTTTCGAAAATAAGTCCGTAATTATATGCCATGCTTAGTACTGCATAAATACTCAGGGGCACTGAAATGCCCCAAACATCATTGTCATTTTAAATCATGAGAAACTGGTTTGGTCAGTCATGGTGGGAATGACTGGTATATTTTGACGTGATTATTTTATGCTCCCAAAAATTCTAAAATTGTTTAAATACCTGGATGGATGGTTTGGGGGCTGGTATGTGGAGCAGTGGATGCACAAAATGTAAAATGTGGTAGAACCATCCGGGTAACCTTAAGAACTGAATCTTGTCATGTTAACCCGTGTAAAACAGTACAACCACAAGTTTTGCAAAGTGCATCTTGGCTAAGTAGAATTATCGACTCCCTGGACTCATCTCACCAAGAGAGGTTAGAAGTGGAATAGCAAGGGCATTAGTAGGCCAAAAGGGACACCAAGGAAAGGGTGAAGTTTTCCAGTCGTACTAGCGCGGAGGGAGGGAAGCCCGTACGCTAGTAGCCGTGGGGAACATCCCGTGCAATGTATGGGACCCACCGCAAGTGGGAACGGCCCATAGGGTGAGATGACAAAAGGGACTAGATACTTTAAAAAGTCACTGTGATGGTCTGCTCAACCACACTTCTAAGGAATCGTGCGGGGCAATGAGTTGATTGTCTCTTGTGGTGAAAGTGTACAAACTCTACAGAGTCAAAACTATTCGAATAGCCGTGCCCACGGTCAAGGGCGGACATGGGAACTTAACTAGATATAGTTCTATTTCAAAAACTTTGTGGGTGGGAATGGAAAAGTGGAAGGGCAGTGGAAGGCCCTTATTTGAGTTGTCCTGGGTGTCGTCCCAGTGGTAAGTTAAGCGGCTATAACGCTGAAAGATGTTATATGGTGTGATGCCATATGTATGGAAAAAATTATGGTGATATTAGGCATATGGTGTGATGCCATATGTATGGAAAATCATGTTAGTATTCCTTGAACATTATGATTTGTTCCAAAGCTGCTAGGTCTCAAGAAATTTTATGTATTGTATTTCAAATAGTGGCATTACTAATCTTACAAACTAAAATATGGGTGGAATAAACAGGGTTGTGAGTAAAGGAGATGGATGTTTATAGTATGCACATAAAGGTATTGGTGGATTCAGGTCGATCATGAAAAAGGAAATGCCAGTGCGGGTTCTGGGAGAAATGAATTAGTGGGGTCCAGCTGAATAGATAGGCTAGATAAATGATCTAATTGAATTTTCAGGAAGTTGGAGAAATAGTACAAGTATTGGAGTATAATTCTTGATTAGTGATAATCTTGGTGGATATATAATAGTGAATCGATTTTGGAGAATTAGGGAGTGCAAAGGTAAATTGCTAGATTACTACACTAATGATTAATATAAATTCTTGGAAGATATTAGCGATAATGGGAATTAATAGGAGTTGATCAATTACTAGAGGGATAAATTGAATTCCTGAGAAGATTGGAGGATTCATAACAATTAGTGGATTATAATCTTGGTAAATTGAATTTTCGGTGGAGGAATATTTGTGGATTAGCTAGTGATAGATAATGGAAAATAAGATTGATTATTGGATTATGGTTTTGAATCAATGACGAAAAGGATTGAATACGAATGATATCGGTGGATTTGAAAGTAATTATGTTAGAGAATCATTAGAATTCAGAGGTGAAGAGCTGATGAATAGTAATGACTTGATTGGATTATTATTAATTCAAAATACAAAGTATGATCGGTGGATTAAATAAATGATGACACTTGATGTTTGGAGTTTTAGACAGCAGTCAATAAAGAAAGTGCATTTTCGGTGGATTAAGTCAATTTTGGCAATTGTAGTGTGGAGCTAGGTAGCAATAATAACACTTTGATTAAATAATAATAGTAATGCTACTAAAAGGATTTTTGGCAAATAAAATAACCCGAGCCTCTCCTTTGTAAAGCCTTGCATACTATTTATTTGCATTCTGTGTATTGGCTCGCGAGCACGGGGTTGGAGTGCTCACACTCGCTTTTGCGACAAAATTCAGAATCAGGAATCAAATCACCTCGCCTCAGCAACAAGATTGGACAAGCTGGCAGAGAAGATGAAGATGTCAAGGGTTAGGTCGTGCACCTCCAGTTGGCTGCCTGTGGGCATGTCCTGAAGGTCACACCTGTGTGCTTCGTTCTTCCGCTGCTGCAATTTAATGATTTCGGCCTAATCGGCCCATGAGTAAGTTTACTATTATATTTACGCTTCCGCATGATATGTATCTTGATATTCAGAACTGTAATCTGTGAGCACTATCTACTGATCCAGGGAATAGTGCGGTGGAATCACAGAAGATTCCGGGTTGTAAAATCTGGGTCTGACAGATTGGACGGCGATGATGAGTCGGGCGCGGCCAGACAGAGCTCAGCATGGGCAGATCCCATGTAGTTCATGGGTGTTCAGTCGAACACCCAAAATTTTAGGCGAAATACCCTCTATTTAGTAGATATATTTGGCATATATATTGGTAATTGGTCTACATATTTCATATTTATACCCCCAATAAATTTCAGCCCACTTAGACACCCCCTCCTCTCAATTCATCTCAAAAACTACTACCTAGTTGAAGGTTCAAGAAGGTTAACTAGAGGGGGGGCGGGTGAATAGACAGTTTAAAATTCTTTTGGCCAAAACTAAGTTTTATGCAGAATTTAAATTCAACGTGGCAAGCGAGCCGTGGCGAGCGCCAAGCGTGGCTTAGCCGGATCGCCTACAGCCGAGGTCCCAGGAGAGAGCGTGTGGCGACGGTTGTGCCATCGGGGCTAACAAGGCAGGTCGCGCACGTTGACAACAACACAAGTGCATCCCTATTTTCAGGTTCCAAATCCCATATTCTCAATTCAACAAATTTTTCTAAATTATTTGAGATGTTGTTTATACTATAAATAATTTATACTTTGATTTTGCTACTATAGACCTCTACTTTAACTCTGAACACCCATCCTAAAAATTTTGGATCTGCCACTGGCGATCAGGCTAGGGCGGTGGTGCAGCAGAGCGGCTAGGATGCAGCCGGGGCACGCTCTAGCGCTGGCCGAGCGGGCCAAAGACTGCGAGGGGGAGGAGATGGGCCAGGCTAAGCGGGCTAACGGGCCAGGGAAAATAATGGGTTGGGCCGAATTACTTTTCCTATTTTTCAGGTATTTTCCATTATATTTCTCAATTCATTTTATTAATTTGAGTCACTAGTTTGATTTATTCTCTATTTTGGTTTCTCTTTTTGTTTATTTACTAGAACCTTGTAAGAATTTTAACGTACATAAGGGAGCCGGTGAGAAGGTTGCTGTTTCCTCTAGTTAATAAGTGCGCCATACATACCCAGACGACTTCAGACCTCTTGTAACGTACTGCTACTGGAAACATTGTCACTCGTCTCCATAAAAAAAAAATCTTGAAGCATTGCAACGCAAGAGAAGTCAACAAATGGAACAAACCAACAGCAGCAGGACACAGCCAGATGAGACGCAATATTGTTAGGGACATCGAGCAAGCCTTCGTCAATCACATACAAGGGGCACTCACTCTTATGGAAACCTGGCCGGCACCCTCCCTTCTCCAGAAGAAGAAACATCCAATCAACTTTTACAAGGACCCCCTGTGGCTGGCTGCAAGAAGAATAGTGCTGACCTTTTTCCCTTTCTGGAAAGGAAGATACTGACAGCATGGGTGCTGACCTGACCCGACCCGAGCCGACTATCTCAGGAAATACTAGGAGGATTCTCAAGGTTAAACCAGAAGCATGCATGCATACATGACTGAAATAGATCACCATCGGTGGTCACAAATCAACCAGGGAGTAGACCTGCATTTGCAGGCACGATTTCGGCACAAACAAAAGACTGGCAGAGAGATTCTGGGGCTACTCTAATCCTCTCTTGCCACAGGAGACCATAAGCTCTTTCTTACATTGCAGAGTTAGACGATACTACTAATTAAGAAACTAGCACCGATATTACAACTAGGCAACAACTGCAGTAACAGCATCAGCTACAACACATCACATGATTATTAACTTTGATAGGACTGGACTGGAGTAATTAGCCAGAAATAAAAGGGCAGGTGATGCGAGCATGTCAAGCAAAACTGCAGCACCCTCTTCTTCTTCTTCCTGGATCTGATGATTGCCGTCTTTTATTGTTGTTCAGGCGTAGATGACGCCGGAGGAGAGGGCCATGAGGAGGATGGCCGCCCTCTCCTCCTCGCCTAGGCATTTCCTCCGGCGCATCCGGCGGCGCTGCTTGAGCACGACGTCCTTGCCGAAGCCGACCATGTGGAGCTCGACGGTGACCTCGTCCTCCTTGCTCTCCCTCTTGCTCTTCTTCTTTTGCTGCTGCTGCTGCTCGGCGCCCTCGGCGGCGGCGTCCAGCCCCAGCGCCTGCCTCCTCCTCTTCCGGTACCGGATCCCGCAGGCGTTGCACAACGACTGGATCATCGAGCAGGAAACAGCAGCCAGATCGATCGGATCGGATTAGGCACGGGTCATCACCGGGGGTAAAAAATCAAGAAACCTAAAAAAGCAAGAAGAGGAAAGACGAGGAGAGACCTTGGGTCCTGTTGGTCCGCCGCGCCAGAGGGGAGTCTTGGTGGTGTGGCAGTCGGCGCAGGCCTTGGGCTCGCCGGAGGCGGTGCACTCGTCGGGATCCACCTTGTCGACAGGAGGGGATGGATCCATCTCCGGCGCCAAGCTAGAGGGGTGGAGAGGTTTTTCTTGATCCGATCCGAGGATCGATCGATCTCCGGTTGGATGGATTGGTTGCTGCGATCTGCTTGGTGCTGGATCTTGGCGGGAGGAGAAGGCGGCCAGGTGTGCAGGGGAGAGGGAAGCGAATCGAGCGAGCGAGGCGGCGGGAAATGGGAATGGAGGAGGAGGGTTTAGTTTAGGGTTTAGCGTGCGTGCGTGACTGCGTGCTCTCTCTCTCTCTCTCTCTCTCTCTCTGCTTTTGTTGACAGCGGAGTGGAAATGGCGGCGGGACGGCGTCGCGGGGAAACCCTAATCTAATCCAATGGACGCTCCCCCCTCTGCTCTGCTCTGCTCCGAGAGCCGTGAATTGACCCAGATGCCCTCGTCTCCTCATCCGGAGGCCCAAACATCCCTTGCTCTCTTCTCCTCTCGCCGTTCCTCCCATCCGGCCCAGCCCAGCAAACTAATTCATTTGCATGCGTTCTTTAGTTTTTGCCACCGGTTGAGCTCCGCTGCTCACTTTTGCCACTAATTTCGCCCTCTCCTCGTTTTTGTCACTCGTCCCGCCAGTGGCTTGTTTGTTTCTGCTACTCTAGCCTCTTTGCATCGATTCCATCTGAGGACTGAGGCAGGGAGAAGGTTGTAGCCATCGGCGAGGTGTATGCAGTCATCGCCATCGTCAAGGATGAAGGGTCCAGAGAAAACCCTGATCTAACCTAACGGATTCCCTCTCTAGGAGAGAGAGTGTGTGTGAGAATGCCTAGTTGCGCTAGCCCCAAATTATGACTTGTTCTATTCTCTACTCGCTGTTGCTCCGACCTAACTTGGCACAACCTACCCTAGCTTAGCAAGCAAATTACTAGTAGTACAGTCATGTCAGCTGCATGCAATCATAATTAAAATGAGAGAAATGAAAAAGAGTACATTTGCTCAATGCCATCCCAATCGTCGCTGAGATGGAAAATACCATTGCAACCTCACTTCTAAATACCATCATGAAGGCCAAAAATTCTAGAAAATACCGTCTTGTCACGATTTCCATCCATAGGCTCTGTTGACCTCAATTTGTGAATTCATAAATGACAAGTTTGTCCCTAAGGCCTTATTCTTCTCTACTCTTTTTGCTTCATTCCTTTCACACTGCTGCATGCTGGCGACCTCTTGCCCACGTCCGGCGTCACTCGCACGTTGCTCATCGCAGCCAACCGCCTCAGCCCCAACAAGATGCGCGCTTGACCACGCCGCACACGTCCTCGCCTAAGAAGCACCGCTCATGCTTGCCGCCGCCAAGCCCTCATCGGCCATGTAATCATACCTAGAGATGGCAATGGGTACCCGAAACCCGATACCCGATGGGTTTTTACTCTATTAGGGTATGAGTCAGAGTCAATTTCCTAACCCATGGGTCTCTTAATGGGCAAAAAGCCCAACCCATCGGGTCTGCCGGGTTCGGGTACATTCCTATAGTACCCAAACCCGTAAACCCATGGGTAATATAAACCCGATCCATAGGAGTTATAAAGCCAGGCTCCCAGCTTTCCAGGCAAACCAGCCCAGCCCATAGCCCATTAGCCATTTAGCCCCAAGCCCCCAAATCCAATGCGACAATGCCCCATTACCCATACGGCTAACCCTAGCTAGCACTCGCCACAGTCACTACACACTCCTCCCCAGTCCCCACCCCGATTCAACAGCTGCCGCAGCGGCGGCGCATCTGGCGCTCCGCGCTCGGTCTCCGGCAGTCTCCACGCTCGCCCTCCCGTCCCGCAGCTCCCGCTCCTGCTCCCGCCACTCTCGCCGCACGCTCGTCCTCCCGCACGCCGTCGCCTCGCCTTCCAGTTCAGCCCGTCGCCCCCACGCCGCAGCCAACGTGCATCACAGTAGTAGGCCCTTGGCCATGGCGCTGTCCTCTGGCTCCAACGAAGATGGCCGGTGAACTTCTTCCTCCTCTCCATTAACCATTGTTGCAACTCGCATTACTAACCCGGCGGGCGACCCATGGGTACCCGTTAACCCAGTGGGCATGGGTCTGGGCAAAAATCTGTACCCGTCACTGGCATGGGTTTTTTAGCGGGCACGTCCAACTTTCATGGGCACGGGTTTGGGATAGCAAAACCCAACGGGTTTATACCCGTTGCCATCTCTAAATTCATACCTAATCCTACTCGTGTTGGCCGCGTGTGACGCCCTTGAAGTGTGAGGTCAATCATATTTCGGTTTAGAGATTAATATAGCCACAGAAAACAATCAAACATGGTGCGGATTGCCACGTAATAGCACAAAGATCATTCAAGTTGGAAAATATCATCGATGTGTCACTGATATGTGGTCCTAGGGCCCACTTATTAGCCTCACAAGCAATGGTATTTTCTAATTTATACATCTTCGTGATGGCACCGAGCTAATTGTAGGTTTATGGGTAGGATATACTAATGCAAACTAAAATTTTTACCATGTAAATTAGGAAACCATGTGAGTAAGAGATCATGAATTGTTACCATTAGCCCGATTCAATGTAGCCTGTGTCGGTGTAGTGGAAGTAGCCGAGCATCCAACATCCTTGAAAAGCGATTTTTGAAAGCCGATTGTCTTCTAGCGGTAATCGATCTTCAAATGACGATCGTCCAAGGCCGATTGTCTTCTCCTCGGATCATTTCGATCAGCACCGCAGTTGCAACAGTGCCTCTATCGAACTCCACATGTCCTGGGTCGGAATACCATGCGTCGGTGTGCTAGCACTAGTGCAAACCGCAGGGCCTTTGAAAGGACGCGGCTAAGGTTTCGGTAGTGATGTGGTGTCTCTATGTTCCCATAACCCTATGCACCCCTTTATATAGAGCCTCTGACTAGATCCTTATCCACCATGAGTAGAGATCGTATCGAACTAGGAGAGCCTCCGATCAGATCTTTATCTAATGTGAGTAGAGATCGTAGCCCACTCAGAGTCTATCATTCAGACCCTTATTGCTCTAACCCATTACGTGTGTGACCATGTAGGTCCATGTATACTTGATTGTAACCTAGAAACATCTTTCTAATCACTGGTCGGTAGCAGTCCTGACGAGGATATAACAGTCCTCTAATTATTACATCATTATATTCTCTGAGTATACCCCTTATCGAGAAGAGAGAGATTTCACAGTGTAGTCGTTAGTCCTTCTACGACCACTCTTTAGTCGTAAGTCCTTTTGCGACCATCTGGTCATAAGTACTTCTACGACCATCCATAGTCGTAAGTTCTTCTATGACCACGTAGTCGTAAATCATTCTAAGACAATCTTATGGCCGTGGACCTTACTGCGACTAGTTTGTCTCCAACTGGCTTATCTATGACGATCTACTATATCATGGATTTGTCTGACAAGACGGTTAGAACGTGCATTTATTCGTAATAACCGCACATGATCTCTCTCTAACAACAACTGCTGCACGACAAATGGGCCACCACATCTCTCTGATAATAACTTCTGCCAGACGGTTATCTTCTGAACCATTGAGACGTCTTTTGGTGAAGGACAACAGTCGTCGCTTCGTCAACTATATAAAGATTAATGCCAGAGGGAAAGGGATTGGAGCCACATTGGATCAAGAGATAGTGTTAGGCATTTCGTATTACTCTCAGTTGTAATGAATTTCTCTGAGCAATAGCCACACAAGACATAGGGTTATTATTCTCCCAGGAGAAGGTCCTAACCTGTATAAAAATTCTTGTGTCTCTACTCTGCATGTTTATAGTCTGAGTCTTCTAGAGTTTCCCGAATCCAAATAAGTCATATGTAAGATCGGTATTAAAACGCTGATAGCTGGCATCGTCCGTGAGGATACTACTTACAAGACTCTAGTAATTTCCTTGTCAACAAGTTCTCTTTCTTCTGACATCCTCATGGCAGGGGAGTGGAACGAGGAGAACTGGTTTGACTTGGCCGATTATGCAGATCTCAACATGGATGCCTGCTATGACTACGAGCAGACGCTGCTTGCTTCCAACAGTGAGGTTGTCCTTGAAGATCTGTCTAGGGATCTTGGAGAGCCTACCATGGGAAAGGCTGAGGAGGGATCGATATCTCCCATAGTAGTACGCCAGACGGAGGAACCAGTTCTCTCGAATGGTAAGGGTCAATTTGACCATGAACAGGACTCACAACATGACGAGGGGCCCCCAAGTGTTCGAGTCCCCTAGCCATTGCTCCCGTAGTTTTAGCAAGCCCTGGAGTCTATCATTCTGGGAATTTATCACCAACTAGTGATCGTAACTCACTAGTTGTCCATGTAGAGAGCGTGGGTAGGCTCCCTACGAGTCCGTCCGCACTCTCGTACGACTCAACTCCAACAGGAGATGGTTATAACCCATAATTCCCCTACCCGGCGGAGTTTAGCCCAGGCCATGATGCGCTCTCGCTCAAACATTCTTCAAGCAAGGGGTCCTCCATTAGAAATGAAAATTCTAGACAGGAGGTCTTTATCGTTACCACATATTCTGATCACCCTCTCAGAAGAAGACCTGAGGATCCTCCTCGTCGATCACACTCTGCCATTCCTTGTTAGGATGGCTAGGAGACCTCTAGTGATGAACCAGGCCAGTTCTCTAATGAGCGTGGGGGAAATCCAAGAAATAATCGCTCTCCATTAAGACAGCTGCAACCAGCCTCAGAGATTGACAATTCCGAGACAGCCCCATGGTGACCACTAGCTGCCCAGAGGTCTTTGTCTAGGCATGTCCAATACTAGTCTGAAGAGGCTCGAGAGCTTCAACGCATCAATGACTTGCTTAAGAACCCGACTTAAGAGCTTAATCGGGTGCTAGGCTATGACCACTTCGCTGAAGGGATCGCGCGAAGACTCCGCAATGTCATAGCTAGATTCGAGCAGCCTCACCGGCATAACTCTGAGAGTTAGACAGGTACGACCACATCTAGGCATTCACAGAACTCATCTTGTGGGGTTTGACACGATGACAGGTCGAGACGGTCTCCAAACCACAACTCTAGCTGAAGGAGAGTTCTTCAAATGACTCTGGATCAGCGGATCTATCGAGGAGGTGACCAATCACCGCTTTGAGCAAGGAATCTATAACAGTAGATGGAGTACAAGGAGTACTACCCTTGTATGGACGAGGCCTACTATAGGTCGGGTTCGTCCATCGTAGGGCATCATCGAGTACGATCGCCTGGCGATGCCAATTACACTTTCCTGCAAAGGAGGCATCAGGAACTCATTACCAGATGTCAGGCATTCATTTCCAAACTCCGAGTAGTACGCTAGTCACCGTGGTTTCACGTAGTAAACATGGAGAAATTTGATAGGTCTCAGAATCCCATCGAGTTCCCAGGTAGCGTCGCCATACTCCATTCATCCTCCCACCCCAAGGAATTGACCCCTCGTGCCACACAGCCCGCCGGCGACTTCATCTTCCCGAATGCCGGTCAAAAGGGTAGCTGTCGATTGGAGCCACACCGAGCCAATTAGCCCTACCTGAGCACCCTTGGAGAACCGCAATGCCATCCCCGCCGTAGGCCGAACCTCCCACCACCTGTACCTCGCCGACACTACGTGCCTCCTCTGCTCGTCGCTGACTCACGTCGTTGGCCAGCCTTGGACCCTCTCCGGTTCGACCAATAGCTTGGTGAGCATCCCTCTACCTCCTAAATGCTTGTGCACACCCGACTTCTTCCCTTCCCGCTCCCGGCCACCGGCGTCCCATTCCACCCCCGCCTCCAGCCGCTCATGCCAACACCGGCCACTCCCAACGCCACCATGGCCCATGCTGACACCACCAGAAGCTTCCCCACCCCCAGCGGAACCCGTTTTGCCAACAAAGCTAGCCTTCTTGGCCACTGCCTGCTGCTGGCGAGCCCAGTGCTGAGCACCGCTTGGATGCTCTGTTTTAAGCCCAGCTCTTCACTTACCTCTTCTAAATTGTCCCCCCTTCCAGTCACAAATGGGCGGCTGCCCAGTTGGTCAGCCCAACTGTTCACTAATAGCAGGTCCAGTGTTCGAATCACGTCCCCCCACATCTTTTTATTTTAATTTTTCTTTAATCCATTTCAATTAAGGAAACTAAGGAAAATTAGAAAATAATCCATGGAAGCTAATAAATTTGATTAGGATGTAAATAAGATTATTTAAGATTTAATATTGTTTAATTATCATATATGAGTAATTAATATGGCTTGAATATTTATTTAAAGTCTAATTATTAATACAGAGGCATTAATAAAAGATGGCTTTGGTGAAATGTACAAATTTAATAATCCCAACCCGAAGGTAACAAGGTGAATGACAAAATCAAGTTGCTTTATAAAATTAATTAAACGATATGTCGTAACCATTTAAAATGAAATACACATTTAAATTAGAAAGTCATAATTTAAAATATAATCCCTGCCATTAGTACGTCGCCGATAAATTAATATCAACGGTGAATTTAGTTAATAATGATAGTGAAATATAGTTATGTATAGCAAGCTCGGCCTTACGTAAATAAGAGTTTAATTAAGATTAAATTATGCCAGATGGTAAGTAAAAGGATAAAATATCAATGTCAGTTGGTTCTCAGAATGCTTCCAATTAAAAGGTCATTTTAGTGTATAGATACTAAAATATAGTAGCTATGGGTCATCAGTAATTGAAATAATCTCACCAATATACATTTTGAAGTAAACATTTAACCAATTATATGATTAATTGACAATTAGGACCGCATAAAATGCTACATATTAAATTACCAGCAAAATGAATTAATTCAATAAGCTAAAAGTCGTATACATCGTCTATGGAACCCCTGCCTTAAAATTCATAAATGGCAACACTCGACCAATACAATACTTAATACCCAACTAAATTCACACACCTACCCATATGTCCAGCTCGACTCATGGAACTTCCTTAATAAATATAAAAATACTCAAAAGAAGTTGTTAAATTAAAAGATCGAGATATGTCATTCTATCATTAGTTATGCCAAGCCATCTCCGAGCTCTAAGGAAAATACTCTCATGAATATTCCTTTATCATGAACCCTCCTTGGCATCCATCTCAGCGAATTCCCTTCTACTAATCATCACTTCGCTCCAACCCTATTTCACTCCATCGATACTCCGCGCCCATCGACCTTGCCTCGAATCACCCAAATCACCCATTAACTCATAAAAGCTAAATTGAGTTTATTCGGATTTAGTTGGACCTTTTGAGTTATTTGCATTCATTTGGATTCAGTTGTTTAGTGCATAATTAGAAATTGGAGACCTGAAAATTCAATGGATCAAGCGAGACCAAGATCCAGATGAAGATGAAGACCAGAAGCTTAAGACCAATGAATGAGGAAGCTTTGAGTGAGCTCAAGACCGTGGTAAACCGCACAAGGCGAGTTAATATTTTGATCATGTTGAACCTACATTTTTTGTAAATTACTTTTGTTTAAATTATCAAATTGCATGCTGCTATTTTATATGCAAATATATATTTGTTTTAAGATTCTAGTTATATGCCCATTATTTGACTTATTACTATTACACATTCTTTGGAACATTTGAACATTTGAGCCTTGTCACCTTAGGAAAAATTATAATGATAACTTTTCAAAAATAAGTCTACAATTATACACCATGCTTAGTACTGCTTAGATACTAGGGGGTACCAAAATGCCCCAAGCATCACTTTTAATCATGAGACACTGATTTGAAAAGTCATAGGTGGAAATGACTGATGTATTTTGACATGGTTATTTTATGCTCCCCAAAACCCAAACTTGCTTAAATATCTGGGTGGTTGGTACGGGGGTTGGTGTGTGGTGCAGTGGAAGCACGGTGTGTGCATTGTGGTAGAACCGCCCAAATAACTCTAAGGACTAAATCTTGTAATAACCTTCTATGTAAAATAATACAACCACAAGTCTGCAAATTGCAACTTGGCTAAGTAAATCTATCGAACCCCAGACTCATCTCACCGGTAGTGGGAATGAGTGGAATATTGCAAGAGCAAGAGGAGGCCTAAAGAGACACCGAGAGAAGGGTGAAGTTTTCCAGTCATGCTAGCATTGTGGAGAGTGGAGTCTGAATGCACTAGTATCCATGGTTAACATCCCGTGCAACACATAGGACCCACCGCAAGTGGAAGCAGCCCATAGGATGAGATGACAAAAGGGGCCAGATAGTTTGAAAAGTTACTGTGATGGTCTACTCAACCACATGACTAAGGAATCGTGTGGAGCAACGAGTGGATTGTCTCCTGTGGGTAAAGTGTACAACTCTGCAGAGTGAAAACTATTTGAATAGCCGTGCCCACGGTCAAGGGCGGACATGGGAACTTAACCAGATATAATTCTATTTCAAAAATTTTGTGGGTGAAATTGGAAAAGTGGTGGGCAATGGAAAGCCCTGATTTGTGTTGCCCTGGGTGTCACCCCAGTGATAAGATAAACGGTTATAATGCTGAAAGGTTAGCATATGGTGCAGAAAACATGTAACAGTGGATGGAATCTAGAATGCTATTATTAGTGCATTCTTTTACACATTTATAAAATCATGTTTTAGTTCAAACTGCTAGATCTTAGGAAATTTCTATGTATTATATTTTAAAAGCAATTTATGGCAAATAAAATAACCTGAACCTTCCCTTGATAAGCCATGCATATTATTTATTTGCATCCTGTATATTGGCTCGTGGAGCACGGTGGTTTGTGCTCACCCTTGCTCACTTAATTAATCCAGAATCAGGAGTCAGATCACTACGCTTCAGCAATACACCTGGCCATGAATATGAAGAAGACAAAGAGGTCACGAACCCAAATTAGCTACCTGTGGGTACGTCTTGAGGGTCCCACCTGTATGCTTCATTTCCGCTAATGCATTTTATTGATTTCGGCCTGATCGACCTATGAGTAAGTCTACTATTATATTTAAACTTTTATATGATATGTATTTTGATGTTTAGTATTGTATTTGTGAGCACTATCTACTGATCCAGGAAATAGTGTGGTGGAATCACGGAGGATTCTGAATTGTAAAATCTGGGTCTGACAAAAATGGTGGAGGATAATGGCAAACTGAAATTTTAGGGTTCACCATGGTTTCTTTCTGGTGGCTGTTGTAAATAATCTTGTTTTAGAGTTATGTGCAAAATTTGGGTGTAATCGGAGTCGAATTGCAGCCGCAATTCAAAGTCGTAGTTGGAAACCAAATTCAAAGTCGTAGTTGGAAACCGAGTCGAAGCCGTATAAGACTCGGAGTCGGAGTAGGTTTGAGAACCCGTGTTGAAGTAGGACAGCCGGGTATAAAAAGAGGCTTAGAGCCATGTATTCGATGTACCAAGCCATTGAGAAAATACAAAAAGAGGGAAAGACACAAAGTATTGTGTTGTCGTGTGATTGTGCAAGACGTGGTCGGAAGGACTCACGATCACCGCAAGCGTGATCGAGAGGAGCTATGACCACGGCAAAGTTCCAGCAGGCGTAGTCGGGAGGCGCTACGACCACGGCAAAGGAACAGTGTTTTTACGACTACGGCTAAGGAGCGAACAACGTGGTCGTAAGGAGTCGAAGGTGGTCGTAACGAGCTACGACTACACCGGGAAGGCCAGAAGTGAACGTAGTCGAAAGGGTGTTCGACTACGGTGAACAGTGATCGCCAGCATCACTGCGTGATCGTAGAAAGTTTCGATCACGGTATCTCGAGCGGCTGAAGGAAGGCAGCGGCAGCGATATCGCGGAGCGGTCGTAAACGACTCTAACCGGTCGTAAAAGGTCCTGGGAGGTCGTAAGACCCTACAACAGTTGGTATCAGAGCCTGGTGAACCATGGCGGAGGCTTCAAAGGTGAAAGAAAGCGTGTCGCTGCAGTACCCGATCCTCAGTTCGGACAATTACCCGATCTGGGCGATGAAGATGAAGGTCAACATGATCGCACAGGGAGTCTGGGGTGCGGTTGAACCGAAGGAGAAGGACAAGGTCCTCGATGATCGTCTCGACAAGATGGCGATGGCAACGATCTATCAAGCTGTGCCCGACTCGATGATGCGGCAGCTGATCGGTAAGGAGACGGCGAAAGACGTCTGGACTACTCTGCAGATAATGCACCAAGGAGTAGATCGAGTGAAGGAAGTTCGACTTCAAACATTGAGGAGTGAGTTTGAATCATTAAAGATGGGAAGAGACCAGACAGTGGAAGAATTCTCTGGGAAGTTTAATGAAGTCGTAAACGAGATCAAATCTCTCGGCGACGACTTGAAAGATGAGGTGGCGGTAAAGAAGTATCTACGAGTACTGCCGGAGAAGTTTCTCCCGGTCGTAACTACGATCACGTACTCACAAGACCTCTCGAAGATGAAGGTCGAGGAGGTAACTGGGGCGCTCAGAGCACACGAGCAGCTTCTGAAGAGTTACCAAACCGACAATGAAGGAAAAGGGTCTTACAACCAACAAGCGTTGTTTGTAAAGGATGACACGAGAAACCGAGGAGAATCGTCATCAAGGGGCGGTCGTGGACGTGGTCGTGGCCGCGGCGCGTCTCATGGGCGAGGACAAGGACGAGGCTATGGCCAGAGTGGCCGTGGAAGAGGTGATCGAGGAGGTCGTGGTGGTCGTGGAGATGGAAATCATCAGACGGACAAATCTGACATCCAGTGCTACACATGCGAGAAATTCGGACATTACGCTGCCGAATGTCGAAGCCACATCCAGTGCCATAACTGCAAGAAGTATGGTCACTATGCTGCGAATTGCCGGAGTAAGAAGAAAGTAGAGGAAGCAAACCTGGCTCAAACGGATGAGCACAAAGAGCCGACATTGCTGTTGTCGCTCTGCACTGCAGACGAACCGACAATGGTTCTATTAAACGAGGAGAAAGTGTTTCCGAGTCTGTTGGAGAAAGCAGAGCAGACTCAAGAGCGGACGGCAGACTGGTATCTCGACAACGGAGCCAACAACCACATGACGGGTACGTACTCGATGTTTTACGAATTAAATAAGAATGTGCTTGGAAGAGTACAGTTCGGAGACGGCTCGACCATTCAGATAAAAGGGAGAGGCACGATCCTGATGCAGTGCAAGGATGGAAGCCAGAGGAGATTGTCGAATGTATACTACATTCCAAGTCTACGAAGCAACATTATAAGCCTTGGACAATTGACTGAAGAAGGTTGTCGGATTGAACTCAAAGACACCTATCTGAAGATGTACGACCACACTGAGCGACTGCTGATGAAAGTACAGAGAACGGTAAACCGTCTGTACAAAATTCAAATTGAAGCTTGCAAGCCGAAGTGTATGAAGACTACAACCGATGACGCGGCCTGGCTATGGCACGCAAGATTCGGACATCTGAACTTCCAGAGTCTTAACACGATGGCCGAAAAGGAGATGGTGGTCGGATTACCGACAATCGACCACCCGGAGCAAGTCTGCGAAGGCTGTCTGGTGGCAAAACAAACTCGTAGCGGTTTTCCACAGCAGACGAGTTTCAGAGCTTCGCAACCACTCGAATTGGTTCACGTAGATCTGTGCGGACCAATCACACCTCGCACAGATGCCGGAAATCAATACTTCATGTTGATCGTAGACGACTACTCCAGAGCCATGTGGGTGTACATGCAGAAGAGCAAGGACGAGGCAAAGTCAAACTTTCAGAAGTTCATAACTCTTGTCGAAAACGAAGTCGACAAAAAGGTGAAGTCGGTCAGGTCAGATCGAGGAGGAGAATTCCTCGCGAAAGAGTTCGACTCGATTTGTGAAGAGAAGGGTATTGCAAGACTCTTCACGGCTCCGTATTCACCTCAACAAAACGGAGTCGTAGAAAGAAGAAACCGGACCGTGGTCGAAACAGCACGAAGTCTGTTGAAGAGCCGATTCCTGCCCGGGAGACTTTGGGCAGAAGCAGTACGACATGCTGTCTATCTGCTAAATCGTGCGACCACACGATCACTGGATGGAGTCACTCCATATGAACAGTGGTCAGGAAGAAAACCCAATGTCGAGCATCTAAGGGTTTTCGGATGCTTAGCCCATGTGAAGCCATCCACTTATCTCAAGAAGCTAGACGACCGGAGCCGACAGATGATTTATCTTGGCTCGGAACCAGGCACCAAGGCGTACAGGTGCTATGATCCGGTCGAAAAGAGGATTCAAGTGAGCAGGGACGTGGTCTTCGAAGAGAACAAACATTGGGAGTGGGAAGAACACGAGGACATTGAGAAAGACATTTCGAAGTGGGTAACCTTCGAAGTCGAAGAAGTCGATGCTGACAATACGGAAGAAGCTACGACCACATCTCAAAGCCAAGATTCGACCGGTGCTGATGATCAGGAAGTCTCACAAAATGAAGAAGAGTTTGATGAAGAAGATTCGAGCGATAGAATACCGAAGATGAGAAGCATAAGTGAGATTTATGCACAAACTGAACCAGTGCAGTCTGAAGAACTACTGCTTTACACGACTGCAGAAGAACCTGGAAGCTATGAAGAAGCAAAGGGAGATGCATACTGGAGAGCAGCTATGCAGGAAGAGCTGAAGTCGATTGAAGAGAATGACACATGGGAACTCATCGATTTGCCAAAGGGTCATCGAGCAATCGGTTTAAAGTGGATCTTCAAGGTAAAGAAGGATTCCAAGGGACAAGTCGTAAAACACAAAGCACGACTTGTGGCGAAAGGGTATATTCAAAAACAAGGCATCGACTACGAAGAAGTCTTTGCCCCAGTAGCTCGTATGGAGACTATACGACTACTTCTTGCATTGGCAGCAAACGGTGGATGGGAGATTCACCACATGGATGTGAAAACGGCGTTCTTGAACGGAGACATTAAGGAGGAAGTTTATGTCTCTCAACCGCCGGGTTTTCAATCCAAGGAGCAAGCCGAGAAAGTCTTGAAGCTGAACAAAGCTCTCTACGGACTTAAGCAAGCACCACGAGCATGGAATTTGAAGCTTGACAAAAGTCTAACGGCACTCGGGTTCAGAAGAAGCAACTCCGAACATGCTGTGTACACGAGGGGGGATGCGAAGAACAGACTGATCGTGGGCGTTTACGTGGACGACTTGATCATTACTGGATCGAGTTCGAAGGAGATTATGAGGTTTAAAGAAGAGATGAAGAGGCTGTTTAAAATGACCGATTTGGGACTTCTGTGCTACTACCTCGGCATTGAAGTAAATCAAACCGACAACGGCATAACACTTTGTCAGTCGGGATATGCTCGAAAGATTCTGGAGAAGTCGGGTATGGAAGAGTGCAATCCATGTCAAACCCCAATGGAGAATCATCTGAAGTTGAGCAAGACAGACCCAGGATCACCAGTTGATGCCACGACTTATAGGAGCATTGTCGGAAGTCTACGGTATCTGGTGCACACCCGACCAGACATCTCGTTTGCGGTCGGATACGTAAGTCGTTTCATGGAGAAACCGACTCAGGAGCATATGAATGCCGTGAAGCACATCCTGAGATACATCAAAGGTACTTTGAATCTCGGGATTCAGTACAAGAGAGGAGGTGGAAAGTCGTTGCAGCTGACGGGCTACAGTGATAGCGACATGGCGGGAGATGTCGACGATCGAAAGAGCACAACAGGCATAATGTTTGTGTTTGGGGAGAGTCCGATCAGCTGGCAATCTCAGAAGCAAAAGGTGGTTGCATTATCTTCATGTGAAGCCGAGTACATCGCAGCGAGCGCAGCATCTTGCCAGGGAGTCTGGCTCGCTCGACTGTTGAGTGAATTGTCAGATGAAGAAATTCAGAAGGTGACGCTCAGGGTTGATAACAAATCTGCAATATCGCTGAGCAAGAATCCGGTTCTACATGATAGAAGCAAACACATAGACACAAGATATCATTATATCAGAGATTGTGTCGAAGAAGGGAAGATTGAAATCGACTACATCAGAACCGAAGAATAGAAAGCAGACATATTGACAAAGTCGCTGGGACGGATAAAGTTTTCAGAGATGAGGAAGAAAATTGGCATGATCGAAGTCGAAAAACAAGATTAGGGAGAGAATGTTGTAAATAATCTTGTTTTAGAGTCATGTGCAAAATTTGGGTGTAATCGGAGTCGAATTGCAGCCGCAATTCAAAGTCGTAGTTGGAAACCAAATTCAAAGTCGTAGTTGGAAACCGAGTCGAAGTCGTATAAGACTCGGAGTCGGAGTAGGTTTGAGAACCCGTGTTGAAGTAGGACAGCCGGGTATAAAAAGAGGCTTAGAGCCATGTATTCGATGTACCAAGCCATTGAGAAAATACAAAAAGAGGGAAAGACACAAAGTATTGTGTTGTCGTGTGATTGTGCAAGATGTGGTCGGAAGGACTCACGATCACCGCAAGCGTGATCGAGAGGAGCTACGACCACGGCAAAGTTCCAGCAGGCGTAGTCGGGAGGCGCTATGACCACGGCAAAGGAACAGTGTTTTTACGACTACGGCTAAGGAGCGAACAACGTGGTCGTAAGGAGTCGAAGGTGGTCGTAACGAGCTACGACTACACCGGGAAGGCCAGAAGTGAACGTAGTCGAAAGGGTGTTCGACTACGGTGAACAGTGATCGCCAGCATCACTGCGTGATCGTAGAAAGTTTCGATCACGGTATCTCGAGCGGCTGAAGGAAGGCAGCGGCAGCGATATCGCGGAGCGGTCGTAAACGACTCTAACCGGTCGTAAAAGGTCCTGGGAGGTCGTAAGACCCTAGGTCGTAAGACCCTACAACAGTGGCGTCCATAATGGTTGGCCAGAGGTGGGAGAGAGGGTTGGTGGTGCTAGTGGGCGTACGTTGAAGCTATTGGTGGGGTTGGCATGGTCTTATAGCATGTGGAAGGCAGTAGGAGCATGGCTTTGATGGTACAACGGTGGCGTGTGGCTAGCCATAGTGGAGCTTGAGAGAATTCGATGATCTTTGTGGCTTGGTCGACAGGTGTGGTGGTGCTTTGGGCTCAGCACAACCCCGGGCATTAACGAGTTGTGCGTGATGGTGGTCAAGTACGGGCGCGACTGTCGTCTGGCTTAGAGGGCGTTGCTTGGCGGCGGCGGCGGCAGCAAAATGGACCAAGGTGGCCATGGTGTGTGGCTGAGGTGAGTCAACGGCTCTTAATGATAGTTGTCAGGGCATGTCCGAGAGTGGCAGAGGTTGGTATAGCAGTTAACGAGCACGGCAATGGTGGACGCAGTGCTATGGCGGCCGCGAGTAGGAACGGGGGTGAAGGCGCATTCTGGCTTGGTGCCAAGGGCTAGAGAAAGGCAGAAATTGGCCAAGGGTTACTGGCAATCAATTATCCGTTACTCCATCTCCGTGAACGGACCTGTATCTAAACTAATAAACCACCAGTTCAAATTATTTTACATCCACCCAATAATTACCTGCTCTACAGTCATGACCTTAACTACGTCCACACCACAATATGCACCCAGAAATACACTATCATAAAAACGTGCGCACCAGATTAACTCTCCTCCATTCTCTCTCCTTACCCAACCATATCCGACGGTCATCCTTCAATGGATCTGCAGTACCCCTTCCGCTCTCCTCTCTCTGATCTCCCCCCACTCGCGAAATATCGGCCCGATCCGCTCCGCCCTCGCTCCTCCTCCGCCTCCGTCTCCCCCGCTCCTTCTCCTCCCCCGCTCAGCCGCCGCCTCCTCCGCTCCCTCCGCCTCCCCCGCGCCTCCTCCGCTCCCTCAGCCTCCC
Source organism: Dendrocalamus latiflorus (assembly GCA_017311315.1). Taxonomy (NCBI): domain Eukaryota; kingdom Viridiplantae; phylum Streptophyta; class Magnoliopsida; order Poales; family Poaceae; genus Dendrocalamus; species Dendrocalamus latiflorus. The sequence goes on along the minus strand of CM029633.1, from coordinate 1,699,068 downwards.
CCGCGCCTCCCCCTCCTCCCCCGCGCCTCCCCCCATCCTCCACCGCGCCTCCCCTCCCTCCGCCTCCCCCATCCTCCACCGCGCCTCCCCCCATCCTCCCCCATCTCCGCCTCCCCTGTGCCTCCGCTCCCCCGTTCTCCGCGCTTGGCTCGACGTTCGCGTCGCGGCGGGCCTCCGCCTTGATCTGGCTCAGGACCCAGCACTCGTCGTCCTCCGACTCCGGCGGCGGGAAGGCCGACACCACCTCCGCCGGGAGCAGCGGAGGAGGCGGCGAGTGGGGCCGATGGTTGGAGTGGTTCGCGCCGCCGCCGCCGTCGGGCTCCCGGCCGTCATCGTCCCGGCCGGTGGGACAGCCCCCGTCGGCGCCCCCATCGCGCTCCTCACCGAATCCAATGAGGATGTCGCCCTCGCACAGGCGCGTGCCCAGGCCCTCTCCAAAGCTCCGGGCCAAGAAGCCCCTCCTCCCCATGCCGCTGCCGCGGCGCCACCTACCCGGGCTCCTGCTCGACGCACTATATGAAAAGGTGTCATTTCTATAAATCTTCAGCACAATGTTGATTTGCTTAGATACTGGGGGCATCCGCCGCCGCGGAGGAGGAGCTGGAGCGGTGGACGCGTCCCCCAGCTCGCGTGCGGCACGCCATGACGGATGAGGAGCTGCTCTGGCGCGCGTCCTTCGCGCCCAGGTGCGTGGGTACCGGTTCCGGCGCGTCCCCAAGGTGGTGTTTATGTTCCTCACGCACAGCCCGCTGCCGCTGGCGCCGCTCTGGGAGCGGTTCTTCCGGGGGCACGATCTACCACGTCAACTTCACCTCCGACTCCGTCTTCTACCGCCGCCAAATCCCCAGTAAGGTTAGCTCGCCTCTTGCTTACTCTACTTACCACATAGCCATGCCGTAGCAGTGTGGCTGTGGTAGGAAATCGGCCTACTTATGCTCTTAGGCATCAAGGCCCCGTCGGTTGTCAGCGTGCGCAACGTCGGGAAGACGCTCGTGTCCAGGACACAGGATACAAGGGTATGTGCTCTTCTTGCTCGCCTCCGCAGAACTTCTCTGATTTGTTTTGTGTTAGGGATGCGCCATTTAGTCGTTTCTTTGTGCACATAGGCATGTAGATTGTGATGCGGTCGGTTCGACATGTGATGAATTCGACCAGTTAGTATTATATTTATTGTGCTTGTGTGGTGTGCTTATACATGAGGGCAGTATATGAAAGGATTGATCCATGCATGGTGTACAAAGGGCTAAGAGAACAAGCGAAGGAATGATGCGGTAGCATTTTAATGCCATCATTTTAGATTAGACATGGCTCTTGTTCTGCACTCCTGATAAAGTGATAGTAGGTGACTGTAGAAATGCGCTGGTTATATAGAATGAATCAATCTTGTTCTCAGGTTGTCCGGTTGTAGACCACAATTGTTTTTCCTAATCAAAGTATTCAAATATTGTTGTTTGATCCCAAGAGGTTCTCTTTTTATGCTATAATCCAATTGTGCTTCCAGTTTCACTATTTATAGCACGTAATGTGCCTTGGGCCTTATAGTATTTAATTCCCACTGATTATGCTTTGTTTAGTTCCTTTTTTGCAGTAACACATAGTCTTCTAATAAAGAATCAACACTGAAAGAGTATAGCCTTGTCCTTGATTCCTGCATTGCAAAGGTTATAGACTTTTGTCACCAGGGTTGCAACTGCGATGTATAGGGATAGATACGTAGCTGTGGACCTATCACTGAAGTTTATTGCACTTGACTTGTAGGCCTCCTTTTTCCTTTTTAGATTTATCAGGTCTTGCAATCTTTATTCAGTCTGTACTCTGTAGCTGTATCAGTGCTTATGGTATTATTTGCTGATTCTCAGTACTTTTTTTGTTTTAGATTGCTTCTGAGGGTCTTAAGCACAGAGTTTTTGAGGTATCCTTAGCTGATCTTCAGAATGATGAGGATCAGGCTTACAGGAAGATCAGACTTCGTGCAGAGGACGTACAAGGGAAGAATGTGCTCACAAACTTCTGGGTAATGATCTCTTCTTCATTGCACACAATTACTGCTGTTAGGTCACTTTTTACGGTGTTAACCAGTTCTTCCTCATGATAGGGCATGGATTTCACCACTGACAAGCTCAGGTCCTTGGTGAGGAAGTGGCAGACGCTCATTGAGGCACATGTGGATGTTAAGACCACTGATAACTACATGCTCCGTCTGTTCTGCATTGGCTTCACCAAGAGACGCCCCAACCAAGTGAAGCGCACTTGCTACGCCCAAGCCAGCCAAATCAGACAGGTAAATTAGTTTTCTCTTTGCTCTTATAATCATTGTATGCCACAATTATGGTGCTGCTTCTTTACTATATTAGCTTTGTATTATGCGTGTAGATTCGTCGCAAGATGGTTGAGATTATGGCCAACCAGGCTTCAACCTGTGACTTGAAAGAGCTGGTATCAAAGTTCATTCCTGAGGTCATTGGCAAGGAGGTTGAGAAGGCGACATCAAGCATTTTCCCCCTCCAGAATGTGTTCATCCGCAAGGTGAAGATCCTGAAGGCCCCGAAATTCGACCTAGGGAAGCTCATGGAGGTAATTGTCACGTAAGCAGATTGGCTATGCCTTATTATTGAGCTTACTTGATGTGAACTGGCATTCTTATGTGGCTTGTGGATCATTCCAGGTGCACGGTGACTACAAGGAGGATGTTGGTGTGAAGATGGAGAGGCCTGATGAATGAGATGAGGCCATGGCAGGGCAGGAGGTTGTTGCTGCCGAGTAGAGATAGTGTCTTACCACTTATTTTGCTGCTGTATGTTTTAGAAAATATATGTACTACTCCATTGACCGTGTTTTCCGCAATGAAGCTGTGGACCGAACTCATCTTGCGGAATTCCATCAGATAGAAGGTAACTGTTTTCTTGTTTCTTGCCTATGGGGTGTTTTATTGATTGATGTTTGGTCCATATCTTGGATGATATACAATAACCTTCTGCCAAGGAAGCTAATTATAATGCTTCTTATTTCAGGTCTTATTTGTGATTATGGATTGACACTCGGTGATCTGATTGGTGTATTGGAGGATTTCTTCTCGAGTTTAGGTGCTAAGCCATCAACTCAAATTTGTCATAATATTTATGAATCTTGCAGTTAGTTTTATAAACTGTACCATAAGTTAGTTTTATAAAAATTGTACCATAACACTATTCTGAGAATATTGTGCTGCGTGCACATCTGCGTAATATGCAAGAAGTTATCTTCTTAGGGATGCATCGTTATTAAGATGAATAATTTATATTGTGATTTAACACTACTAAGAGGATGGAGGACATTTTTTTTAGTTCGTGAGTCTTAAACAAGCTTTGCTGTAAAATAGTGACAATGTGCTTTGCTATGTGCTAATAAAGTTGCTTGAGTGATGCCTTGTTCCTGTGCTCTTGCCTTGAACCTGAGTAATGCTGTATTCCTGAAGCAGAACCCTCCTCTTAAATTGACCTTGTTGTAATAATGATGCCATGCTCTGTCTGTAGAAACACAAGAGAATTGTTTATTAGTTATGTAAAATAATTTGAACTGGTGGTTTATTAGTTTAGATTACTTAATAGGATGCTTGTCTTGCGAATCATCTCTATTTAGATTGTTTATTCCCAAGATAAATATTGTATTGTACATGTTGCCTACTGCCAGATAAGTTCTGACAGTGAGGCATTTGCAAGTCATCCAAATCCAACTACTGACAGTGAGGCCTTTGCAAGTCATCCAGATCCAACTATAGCATCTGTCCTGTATCTTTACTACATCCAGCAATCTTTATATGTTGGCATTTAAGAATGTCACCTCTCTCTTTCTGACTATTAGGCATGTCAAAGCTGCGTTTCAAGCCTGCCTACAATCCGTACACTGAACCAAGCATGAAAATTTTCAGGTCATAAACAGCTTTGCTTGCTATTATTTTCATAATTCTCATTTTCTATGAATCATTGTTGCGATTCTGTTTTCAGTTACCACAAAGGTTTGAAGAAATGGGTAGAAGTAGGTAACTCAGGCATGTTCAGACCTGAAATGTTACTTCCTATAGGACTGCCAGAGGGTGTTAATGTTATTGCTAGGGGTCTTTCACTTGAAAGGTATAATTGAGCTAGCTCATATTTAGCTTTTCCTTGTGTGCATTTACCTGTTAATTTGGGCCTATTGTCAAATATGTCATCTTCGTCGGTGGGTGAGTCCAATGATGTTGTCGCCTCCTTAAAGGATCAGTCGTTATGTGACATTTATTATGTGACAAAAATATTTGGTTATACAATATATTGAGTGTTGTTACATGATTCTACGGTTCTACCAAATATTTGTACACTAATTAATGGGGTTGAATCTTGGATGTGATAACAAAATTGTCACATGGTATTGCGTAGTTGTGTCAAATTGTATCATTAAATTATTTGATATATAAATGCTTTTACACATAGTATAAATGGACGCGGCACGGCGGGCCGGACGAGACAGACGCGGCGGACCCGCGTCCGCGCGGTGCGGGGCGCGCACGCGGTGGACGCGGCGGACCCGCGTCCACATGGTGCGGGGCGCGCACGCAGTAGATGCGGGGCGCGGCGGACGAGACGGACGCGGCGAACCCACCTCCGCGCGGTGCGGGGCGCGCATGCGGTGGACGCGGCGGGCCGGACGAGACGGACGCGGTGGGCGCGGTGCGGCGGGGCGGACGAGACGCGGCGGACCCGCGTCCACATGGTGCGGGGCGCGCACGCAGTGGACGCGGCGCGGCGGGGCGGACGAGACGGACGGGGCGGACCCGCCTCCGCGCGGTGCGCGGCGCGCACGAGGTGGACGCGGTGCGGCGGGGCGGACGCGGCGGGGCGGACGAGACGCGGCGGACCCGCGTCCACATGGTGCGGGGCGCGCACGCAGTGGACGCGGCGGCGCGGTGCGGCGGGGAGGAACCCAATTATCCAAACAAAACATATATGGCCATTCAAAAATTGGCTTTGAAAGCAGGGAACAAAACATGTATGGCCATTCAAAAATTCGTTTGGCTGATTTCGTGTGCATCCATAAAATGCTGCCGTGGCGTTAGCACGGACACTATACTAGTGTTAAGTAGCACATCAGTTTGAACGTACAAACAAATGAACCCCAAAATGGTGGTCTTTGTTTTTACGGGGATGAATGTGTTCCAGTGGGAGGCATGGAGGCGCGCCAAACAACTAACCCAGGTTCGGTACTCAGGCAGCCTGAGTAGACAATCCGCTCCTTCTCAAGAGACGAGAGAATCAATATAATCAACGTCAACGTGCCGTTGGTAGCAATCAAACTCCGATCATAAAACACGTGACTATGCTATTTTGGCAAGAAAAACAATTAGCCGGCGTGGGCGAGCTCGAAGGTGGAGGGGCATCCTCACCGACGACGGCAGCGAGATCACCTACGGCGCTGGAGTCCACGGCGAGCTGCTGCCTGCTCCGGCGGGACAAGGAGACGGAGGCATGCGGCACTAGTGTCCATGGCGACAGTGAGGAGCAGGAGGTGCACGGCGGTGTCCAAGTCCTTTTTACCTTATTTTTTCTTTGTATGATCTGTATTTTTATTTTTTTTCTATTTTTAATTAAATACTTTAGAATAAAACTAACAACCGTTACAATGTCATTTCATTTAAAAGTTAATAGCTATAGGACCCGTTCTTTATGATTTTTAGCTTTAGCTTTTTAAAATCGCTTTTCTAAAAACCGACAGCAGCGTCAGTGTCGATATCCTCTCTCATCCACCGCCGTCCAAATTAAAAGATTTAAGTTCAGTGGCGGAGAGAGAGGGGCTGGGGGGGGGGGGTAGCACCCCCCAACCTTCTAGGGGGAAACGGAAGAAACTACAAGATCTTCATTGTTGCAGAGATTGAAGATGAAGTGTTTGCCAAATTAAAAGATGAAGGAAGTCGACTGCTGGTTATGGAAATAAGAATTTGGATTCTGTTTGTGGTGTGCAAGCTTTAAGTAGTCATAGATGTATCTTTCGTTGATGAAGATCAATAAGAGTACATTGAAAAGATCTACAGCATATGGAAGAAATCGAATCCCAGTATGGATGGAGGCTATCTGAATTACGATAACCTGATGTGCTGAAGTTATTGTTGATTTACCATTTCGTTAAAACAGAAAAACTTTCTTGTAGTGGGTCTTAATTTTGACCATCAATATGTAATCTGGAGTGGTCACACGAATTTACTGTTATTAAATTCAATACGAAAAATACTTTCACAATGTAAATTTATTCCCACAAGCTAGTACTTTTATTCCACACTAATGAATTCTTATTCATGACAAAAATATGACATTTTATCACTATGAAATAACATTGTCACAAATATAAATGAAAGGGTGGGAAAAAAAAGTGGTCACTAGAAGCATCACCAGTTGGTAAACAATCGGATCAGGTTTGGGAAAATGTTTATGTAAGTTTCTTCTTGCATTGTTCACCGGCATATTAATTAATGTAATAGTGCAACAAACTTTTATACTGCTCCTACTTAAAAAAAAAATAGTCGGTTCCATTGTTTGTACGGTTCCCTTTTAAACGGGGAGGCGGTGGACCACCCGCCGCACTGCCTCTAAATCTCTGCAGCATATTATCACCATCACTGGTTCTTCTACTGCCTTTTATACTGTAACTCTACTTAAATTCTCTTGCTAGTGCCTATTTTTTTTATCTAAATTCTTCCTAGTACCTACTAAGTAAACACTCATAGTCGTGCAGTATTACTAATTCATTCAGACTAAATCCGGCATGGTTCATTAGTTCTACTCTACTTGTTGTCCATGTTGCCCCCCTATATCCAATTCCTGGCTCCATCCCTACTTTTAAGCCATCTAAACTGCGATTACCTAAATCCAAAATTGGGTATTTTGACGCCCCCCCAGTAAGTACGCGCACAAGCGTACCTCAGTGTTTTTTTTGGGGCATATGTGAAATGTTCTTTGCATTTAGTATTTTGATCTCGATGAACACGTCGCATATGCTGCTTTCAGGATCAAAAGGCCGATGCAATTGTTCAACCCAGAAAGGCTACAGCATTCATTGCCAGACAAACAGAGGACCAGTTGTAATTCTGCTGCCCAGCTGATCACAAGGAAGGACCTTTGGTTTTTTTAAGAATCGTATATATTGATCCATTAAGAACAGAGGGCAAGGAGATGGGAGTTTCTTCCCAGTTTGCATGGACGTAACGTAAACGCCTGGCCCAGCTCTGTGTTGAAACTGAATTTTGTGTTCAGCTCTGTGTGTTGCTCTGGACGTAACTTAAAACGCCTGGCTGCCTTTGGTCAGCCAGAATCAAAACCTGCAGCAGTTACTCATGCATAGCCCGGGCGGAGAGCGGCGCTTCGGAACCCGGCAATTAAAGCAACAGGAGTTGCCAATCTGAAGAGTGAAGAGGTTCAGGTGGATTCTGATTTTGTTGCTTTCCATGGCAAATTAAAGGAGAACATCCTTGCCAAATGATAGATTGAACAGGAATCGCGCATCAATCAGCTGATCGACATTGCATCCCGACTCTGCATCCTAATATCCAACCTGAATACATGATCATCATAAGGGCCTTTCAGTGAATGTCGACCTGATGACTCAAATGCTGTCCTCCATTTCATTCTTGGAGATCCCTTATTCTCTCTGTGCTGCTCTCTACATTTCTGCATACCAGTAGAATCTACACATCACAAATACTAGAATCTAGCATTCATAGTATTAAACCATGCTACAAGATTCATGAACACTGCTAGCCAATGATCAGTTTGTATCTGTGAACTGATCTGTGATAGTTCACCTCAGTTAACAAATGTGGCACCCAGACATAACATTGTACACATGCCAGATATTCAATCACCCATCGACTAAAAGCACACGTGTTTTCAAACAAACTGCATACCTTCAAGTAGCAACCTCGTGATAGATCTGGTATTTGATCGGATTATCCCCATTCCTCCAGGGCACAACAAAAACTATGCATAATCGATAGACTTAAACCTTGTATCCCAACTCAGATTAATAAACGAAACTTTTTAAGTACAAATCAGCTTACAACATGTTTTTACAACACCTATTGGAAACCGATCTGATCTGCAGCATACAATGGCATGAGTACATGACACCTCCAAAAGACCCAAAAAAAAGAGAGAAGCAATCACTGTTCCTACGAATGCTTAATGCTGTAACATGCTACCACCTAATGTACCTTTTCTCTCTCTCTCATCTCCTTGCCCTGCAAAATTAAGACGACAACATCAGACTGCATTGTTACTAAAGCACCAAATGGAAGGCAGTTACACGGGAAGAAATGAAATCCAATTACCTCAATGGTTATACAACAGCTTCAACAGGAGGGGAGGAACACCCTATTCACTCTTTTGATGCACCCTGCCGAGGCTCATTTCCTGAAGCAGCAGCTGGGAAGTCGGTGAGGCGAAAGCTGACAAGGGCTGCTCCAAGGACACTGATTTTTCCTGCACCTGCAAACGCTGCCTCGGCATCCATGCGCCTCTTGAAGATCACCTGAGCACAGTTGGCATTGTTTGCAATCTCTGTCTTGGCTTCGTTCACAGGCCCATATTGGCTGAAGATCTTGATTAGGTCACTGCGTGATGGAACAGCACTTGGCCTGCTGAAGTGCAGCACTAAACCAGCAAGTAATGAGTTTTCCATTTCTTCAGCATATTTGGTTTCAGCATTTCGTTGAGCTCCATTTGCGACACTTGGTTTGGTTTCAGCATTTGGTTGCTTCCCATTCCCTGAATCTTGTTTACCTTCAACTCTTGGTTCCTCTGCATTTCCCAGAGACACTGATGACTTCTTGGTGAGTTCCTTAACAGCCTTCTTGCTTGTTCTGTTCTTACCCTTATCTTTCTTCTTTCTGAGACTAGAAAGCGGTTCCTCCACATTAATGAGAATGTCAGCCCAATAATCATCCTGCATATGATCAGCCAAGGGCTGTTCTGAAGGAGTGGGCTTGGTGCTGGTTGCCTTCTCAGGTATCTCCTCGTCAACATGGGAACTAGAAGCACAGGAGTTAGTGTTGGCTGCCTTCTTGGGTATCTCATCATTGAAATCAGGACTAGAAGAATAGGAGTTCTTTCTAAAATCAGTAAAGAAGTTAACACTTGTTGGCACAATTTTCTCTCTCTTCTTAAGATCACAGGCTACTAGAGAAAGCTGTGACAGCATTTCACCACAAGACACAGAGTCTTCTGTCAAGGCATCTTTCTTGCTCTTATTCACCTTCATAGAATGCAGAGACTTGTCTGCAGCAGTTATTTGTCTGTGTTTAGCCCTACGTGATCTCGTCTGAGATGCTGCACCATTAGCTTTTAGAACAGGTGTCTGTGACTGTGATTTCTGCCCAGCAGCTTTGTGCATCAGTTCTCCAACCTTTGTGGACTTCTTACGAGAGAGAGGCTGGGACTGGGAAGACAAATCCCCCAATGTGTTGAGCTTCTTTCTTTTCCTAGTCTTCACCGTATCCCTTGAATCACGATCAGGATCCTCAAGTTTCTCAGTTGATGCATGCAAAGAACACTTCCCTCGAGCCTTGCTCTTACCACCAGGTACAGAAATAGGGCCATCTGTCTCTTCCATAAGTTCAGAAAGTTTCTTCTTCTTCATAACATGCTCTGAGATGGGCACTTTCTTAGTTATAGAGTTTTCACCACACCCCGACCTTCTCTTGCCAGGAGAAACAGAATCCTTGGCACTGCCATCTCCAAGCCCATCCCCATCCTCTGTGATTTTATCCTTCTTGCGTGCAGAGCTTGCTCTACGCTCCAGCTTGTTCTCCTTGAGCAAAGCAGCATCTTTGTCTTTCCCATTTAAGGTTACACCACCGTCATCCTTTCCCAGCCCTTTCAAACCCTCCAAAGCATCTTCCACCTTGCGCAAGGATCTTAGCCTACGCCCTGATTTGCTCCCACCCAAAACATCATCCACAGCCTTCTCGGCCGACATTTTGCTGCCACCAACTGTTTCAAGTCCATCTGCATCTTTGGAGGAGTCTTTCTCCTTCTTCGATGAACTCTTACTATGCTTTGACTTCCTTTCCTTACTCAATGTATCATCTGTTGCCCCTCTACCCGGCATAGAACTGTCCTCATCCACGGTCACTTTCTTTGCAGGCTCCGGTAGAGCCTCTTTCTTGCGCAATGAGCTCTCACCACGCCTCGATTTCTTCTCCCTGCTCGGAACATCATCCCCACCACTTTTCTCCACCCTTTTCCTCTTTACGTGTGGGATCGCATCGGCAACATCCTCAATCCCCTCAAAGATCACAAACTCAGGGAGGTCCCTTGGACCCCTCGATCGATTGAATGCCCTCAGCTGTGCTCTGGCGGTTGCAAGGTCAAGACGATCTGCACCAGCCAGTGGATTATTTCCCAGTGCTGAAATATAATCAAGAAATGGTTTACCACAGAACGTGTCCCTCGTGTATGCAGCGTCTACCACAGCACCATAAGCCCCTTCCCGGATACCAGAATTCTCAATCTCCTGCTTCTTGGCAATGCTTGTAGCAAAGCAAGCGCACGAGAGGCCAGCCTCCACGCGGCGCCCAACCTCTTGCAGCGCGGCGTCGACGGCGGACACGAATCCGGACATGGTGCTCTGGCCGGCGAGGCGCGTGAAGTTGGTGCGGAACGGGAGCAGCGCGGAGGCGTCGCTCCAAGCGAAGGTCTTGTCCCAGAAGTAGGCGACGAGAGGGGCGCCCGCCTTAGCGTGCTGCAGCGCGAGCTCCGAAGCGTCGGCGGCGTCGAACACCTGCCCCGGCCACCACGGGTGGCTCCGCACCTTACCCCACACCAGCTCCGGCGGGGCGAACTCGCGGCGGCCCCCCTCGTCCTGAAAAGAGCAGTCGTAGCGCGCGGGCGCGCCGTCCTCCTCACCCCCCTCCTGCTGCTCCTGCTCCTGTGGCGTCTCCTGCTGCTGCTTGGGTCGGCCACGGCGGGGGCTCCTGAGAACCTCCTCGACGTCCGGGTGCATGACGCGGAGGCGCGATGGGCGCGTAGAGCTGGCCCCCTTGCCCCCAGGAGCGTTCTTGGAAGCTTTGGAGCGCGTGGCCATGGTGATGCTGGTGGGCAAGGAAGAAAGAAACGAAACGAAGAGGGAGGAGTTAGGTCAGGGCTCGCTCGGGTTCGAGGGGAAGAAAAGGGACGCCTTTCTTTGTCCTGTGGCTCTAAAAGAAAGAGAAGAAAAGGGTGGATCGGAAAGGGGCTTACACTTACGGGGGCGCTTCCCGGCAGGGCTTGGGACGAAGAGGTCGCCGGAGATCTCGCCGGAGGCGGAGATGGAGAGTGGGGAATTGGAGGAGGGGTGAGTTTGGAATATTGTGGTTAGGACCAGGGGTCGGATGCCAAAAATACCCCTCCCCCCAAGCCAAGCCTCTGGAAGCGGATTTTTCCCTGTACTTTTTCCATTTTTACCCTGCTCTTCTCCTTTATTTTCGAAAAGCTTCGTCATCGATGCCTCCATTATTCTCTCAATTTCTAATTTGCCAAGCAATCCATTTTTTCCTTCTGCGACGAGTAAAAGGCAGTATTTTTCGTTGCCCCCGCACATCATACAAGGGTAAACATGCAGAGCATACGAACTACTTTTACAAAAGATTCGGATTTTTTTTTTGCATGAAGGTGAAAATAAAAACGTAAATGCTAAACAAATCTTTGTTATAGAACCGTATTCACATGCGTACCTCTGGTTGCAGATATTAATTCGCCTGGAAAAAAGATACGCAACCTTAATACTTCCAAAAAATATGTGCAAGATATGTATTTGGAATGCCGAAATTAATTTGCTCGCAAAGATCGCGGAAACATATTTTGTTTGTGAAAGATTGCGGATATTGCTTCTTCTAGAACACAGAATTTGTTCAATACGAAATAGGATTGCGGTTTTTTTTTTGTTGCATGAAGGTGAAAATAAAAATGTAAATGCTAAACAATTTCACACTGGCGGTGCAAATCTTTGTTATAGAATCGCATTCAAATGCGTATACGCAACATTAATACTTTCAAAACAAAATGTACAAGATATGTATTTGGAATGCCGAAATTAATTTGTCCACAAAGATTGTGAAAACATGTTTTGTTTGTAAAAGATAGCGGGTATTAATTCTTCTAGAACACATATATTGTTCAATACGAAATTAAATAGGATCGCGGTAATCAATTCATCTTAAAATAGGATTGCATTTGCGTGGTGCCGAGTTGATTCAGCGAGTGGATACCAATCTCTTTAGAATTTTTTTTTGGTTCGTTCGTGTCGAATGCAATGTTTGTTTTTAACCTGCAGAGTTGCTTTCTTTTCTTTTTTGAAACAAGACTTGCAAAGTTGTTTCCATAGTTGCGTATTTTTGTTCTAGCCTACTGACTACATATGAAGAGAGATGTTGATATGATGAGAGGTGATTGCACTCCTCTTGTGCGTGGTGTTCAAATCAATTACAAAAAAGGATTCTCCCAATGCATTATGCAGATTACATCTTTTCACACAACGTGCTTCTCATTGTATAGTCTCTCTTGTAAGAATGTCTCAGCTGTCGCAATGGGGTTGGCTTTTCTTTACATGGAAGAAATGTGAGCGCAATCCTATGTGTTAAAAACACAATTTTAGTGTTGCTGACAATCATAATAACTTGCTGAGTCCTCTCAAAAGAAGAAAAACAATGCTTTCATGAAGGCATGTTTGTATAGGGGGTTTTTTTTTGGTATAGGTCCAATCCCAAAAGTTGCTGAAAATGCCCCCCCAACCAACACCCACAAATTTGTAGGAGTATTCCTTTTCTGAGGACAGATAATAGTTGGATCTGATCCTTGTCTGATTTTGATCGGTATTGATTCACTGACTTGTGGCTTTCACCGGTGGACACAGCATTACATTTACAGGTGTAGTGTAGACGTACGTAGGGTAAGAAACATTGACCTGCTCCTCCTATGGAACTATGGAAGCATAGTGCTAACAGCATGACTTGAAGAAATCTGTAGTCCGTAGAAGAGTCAACATGGCCCAACGAGCAGGAATTACAACACACTGAGGGCCTGTTTGGAACAGATGAATTTCACAGGAATTTTGCAGGAATTTTACAGGAAACAGTGCAATTCCCGCAAGAATCGGGAAAAATACCCGCATTCCAAACAGGGCCTGAGGGGCTGCACAGCAAGAACTAACGGGGAAATGAAGGTTTATGTGGAAGAAGCTAGGCTGCAAATTTTCTGATGCCTCCGTATCCTTCCTGCGGCGGCTGCTGCTGCTGCTGCTGCATTCTTAACTGCTTGATTTGATTTGACTGGAGTACTAGTGCTCCTAGACACTGATGCCAACAAAAACTTCTTTTGGCTTTTGCTTTTTGGTTTGAGTCTCACTCTTGTTATCACATCATACAATTCTTGATGCTGGCATGGACTCGTGCGTTACTGGGAGTGGGGAGGAGACCAGTAAATACATCACTAGCCTGTTGCTGATTAAGAACTAATTTGAGATGGACGTTTGGTTTACAACCGGCGAGCGGTTCTTCATCGTCTTTCCAGTTTCGTTGGGCGCCCGGGCTGCTCTTCATCCTCCTCCCCTACAAACTTTGACTACCGTTTTTGTTTAATGCGGTGTAACTACTGGAGTAGTAATGTATACAGAAGCATCTGTATGTGCTTTGGCAGTAGCAACTAGTATAGCTAGCCCAACTTTACTCTCTTCAATTCAAGTAGTAGTACTACCACTACATTGCATTGCAGCGGGTGGTCCAAAACTTGGTTTTTCAATCCATGAGAGTGAAGTAAAGAAACTCTTCAAAATCTTAGAAAGGCATAAAATAGAAGGAAACTACCCATACATGTCATACATGCCACAGACTCGACATGGTTTCCAACTTTCGCACGCCGTTCTTTACATCTTGTGCAGCATGCACTTTAATTGCCATAACTTCTCATAAAAATCTCTAAATCACATACGATTTGATCCGTTAAAAAGTAAACTTGATAAGCTTTCTAATTATGTATTTTTGTGCTTATTGGAACCCTATGAATTTATGCAGATATCTTTATAAACTTAGTGGATGGTACTGTAAGCACCGTGTTAACCGAACACATGGTTGATCTTGTCTATTCCTCTAGGACTGAATGCTTCCCTTCATAGTGGTACTACTGCTATATTCTTCTTTTAGCCAGCCTCCCTCTGGCCCACCCTATTTTTAGGGTGTCCAACACACCTGCACACATACAAGCAAAACAGTAGCCGCATTCTTTCAAATAGAACACAATTATATATGTCATCAAGTTTAGCTAGCTTCAATATTGTGATAGTGTTTTGAATTGCCATGTATAGGTACGTATACGACTAAGCTAGAGCAGTCCTCGTTGTCTTCACAGCTTGCAAAATACATCCATCTATCTACAGGCCAGTGTAGTAGTACGAAACTCGAAGTACTCAACTATGGATCGGGAGGGGTGCATTACAGTGCAAGCCGTGAAAAACCAGACAAGGTCCACAGAAAAGGAGCACCAGTCTTTACTCCTTTCAGTACGGCTAGAGTAAGAGAGTAGTACACATGGCATGTTTGGATCGACTTGGACCACCTGAATACTTAACCAACGGTTACCGCTTGATTTTTGAAACAGGCAAACAAACAAACGTGGCGGTGGTGGTCCAAACCCAACATCGATCGACCTCGTCACTGTAAGGAACGTTGCCCGTCTGTCCAATGAAGGAAGGGAAGGGCTTTGTAATAAGAAATGGACAATTCAATCTGCATGATACCCTTTATCTTTTGGTTGCATTGGGATACTCCTACTCCTACCGTGGTTTATCTTCTACTTTAGATCAGGTCAGGTCAGGTGACACTGGCTATGTTAAGACAGAGAGATGCAAAGAATGGCTGTTGAATTGAGCAACGCTAGCTTCAGGCTTACTCGAGAGAGAATGAACCAACATGGAGATGTCTGGAGTACACATGCATGACACAACCAAATTAAAGGAATGGAATGGAATAGACAACCCCACACACAAATCAAAGGCCACCCGTCTCGTCTGCAGTTTACATATAGACATGCATGGAATGGAACAGCAAACCGATCGATGATATGGTCCAGTAATAATAAATCGAATTAACTGGCGTGCATAACCCTTGTTTCTTATCCTACATCAAACAAACAATGTGCTCGATCGATCGTCCGGATGGACCAACGAAACAATGCAAATAATCCCTTCCCTTCCCTTCCCTTCATATATACAATGATGACTAGCTGAATGCCCGTGCGTTGCTACAGATTTTTAAAAGAAACTCACGGGTGGTAAAAATTTTTAGAATATGCATACAAACATGTTCTAAAAATTTTTAAATCCGTAACAACACACGGACATTCAGCTAGTGCAGGTCAATTGTTAAAAGGCAAGAGGAATCAGGTGCATAATTCAAATGATGATGAGTTAATTTTCATTAGTTTCTAACTATATAAATTTCATAGATTTGCATCACCAAGAAAAATAGAGCATATAAAAAAATTATACAGTCCAAGCAGGAGGAGAGAAAGGCGAGAGAGGCTGAGTAGAAGAGGAGGTGGGAGATGGTAACTATTGGTGGAAGTGGAGAGGAGAGGTAGTTAGATATGAGAGAGAGTGAGAGGGATGTTAGATAGATGGTCAAGATTTCAGTATTCAGATCGGACGGTTGAGAAGGAAGGAAGGAAAATGCACCAACTATCAACTTAAACTTATTAAATAGTAAAGATGTGACTCGAATAAAAATGCTCATGTTATCTTTGCTACGCTACATAGAATGGCAGTAAAAACGAATGCTCTGCATGGACACATTTAGTTTCTTCCTCGTCAGAAAGAGAAAAAAAGTGTCTTGCACATGGGGGCTTGTATCGCTAATTTAATCTTATTTTAGCACTGGAGTAATCCACCCTATTTGCCTAATGCCTGACAAGCCACCGCCCACCCTCGGCCCAATTGAATCGAAACGATTACCCACGATGTGGCTATCTAGGCTGGCTTTCACACACTGGCGAGTGGGACCCGACCCTCACCACGCGTGTTGCCAACGTGAGCTGGAGAACGTGGGTTTGCACGAATTGGAGCGTAACCTTTCTTTTCCTTTTCATTTAGTCGCATTTTCCCCTAATGTTCTTCCTTTGACATCTCAGCGATTAGTCTCTTCATATTTGCTCTGATTGCACTCTATTGTTCAATATCCTATGTAAAAAAGCGGATAATTTTCATCTGACCAACAGTCTGAAAGATTGTGAAATGGATACGGATAGAGAAATGGGTACATGGTACTATTTGTGTCGACTTTGAAGGAAAATATAGAATAGGATACAGAATAAGCGATATCCGTCCGCATCTGCACCGATTGCACCCCTAGGTGCTGATTTTTTATCTCAAAAGTTTAACATGATTTTATGTATCAATATAATTAAGTTATATGCTTTAGTAACTAAATCAAATAAAAATGAGGGAGAAAGAAATCACTTGACTCCTGAGAGTTGGTGTCCACATATGTTAGTCTAATACGGCAAGTTATGGAGTTATCTCCCTCTTAAGTATATGCATACATGTTAAGAACATGATTAAGTGCAAGACAGTGGTAAAGACGAAAACATTAGCCGTAAGAAAAGTTACATTAAACCTCAATAAAAACATAGAGAAAGAGAGGTGAGTACTTATTAAAAGTGTGAAATTCCTTTTTTGTTGCATCATTGGGCATAATGCGCATATTATTATCGACTGAAACTTTTGCACCTGCACAATGCATGCTATAAGTCTGGATGCTCCGATGTGCAATGCTTCCATGGGTTAAGGGGTATTGGCCATTATATGGTTTACATTAGACAGTTGTATTCATGTCTGTGATGGAGCTAAGTTTCCACAGTGAATTTTCAAGCCAGTGGTATGGCGAAACTTTTCTTTTTCTTCGAACTAGTAAAGTGCCCGTGCGTTACAACGGAAAACCAAATTTCAAATGTAACAAAAACATCAATGCTACAGAGGTCAAGTCATTTGACAAAAGAGGCAACAAGGTCTATCATCCATGCTACTCCAGACATAGCATGTTTGTTTCTAGGCTAGAACTTGCTCGACTGAAATAAGCATTTCCTTTCAAAAAATCATTTGTTGGGGATTGATTTAAGTCAATACGTTAGATTGGATAGCAAATTTGAGTATTTGACAATGTTGGGTACATTTTCATCTGTCTTGAGATTTATACATTGTCATCCATATTTCATGACCATAGGATATGTATATATACTGTGTAAGATAGAGCAAGGATGCATCTGAAATCAAGGTCATTGTATAGAGATTCAACTGAAATCAGAGCAGCGGTATTTGCACTTTCTTTGATGCGCTTTTGCTTCTACAACTTGTCCATTGCCTTGGGAAACTAACGGATGTCAACTCCATTACCGAGCTGCTTATTAATTTGATCGGCAAAGCAGTTGACCAGACGCATTTCCATTTCAAGGCCTCCCAGTTTGGAGTTCCATCTAACATCCTTAACCTGCAGATAATTAATTAATTAGCTAAAAGCATTAGCAGTAGATTGTGCAGTTATCTCTTCAAGATAGCAGCTCATTCATATATATTATTTTTTAGATCCACTATCTCATAGGCATGTGAAATCAAAAGTAACTGACCTTTTTTTAAGACCTTACAAGCAGTCATATGAGAGTTGTGGCTGTTGACTTTTATCTAAAATTATACTTTAGCTTTTGGAACACTGAAAAACCATCCAACTATAGGCAAATGTGGAAATGGAAATGACTAACTTGGTTTCATTGTTTTACACAAGAGGTTAGGAAGATTTCAAAATCCCAATATAGCCGATTCTTCCCTTTGAGAATCCTGGAAGACATAAAATCAAGGGACATGTACTTAATGCACATGCGTACAATACTGCAGGCTTTGCAAGTGAGTCCTACAGTCAAAAATAAATTTACCCAATGTATATTGGTTTTAAAGTTTCTTCAACACTAATTTCAGAGTAATGAACCCAAGGTACGTAGGGCTTACACAGTTGCCTAGAAATGAATATTGTGGTTTTTAAAGGTGCATAAGCAAACTGCAAACATAGATATATATATATATATATATGGATTAATGATATCATCTATAACATATTTTGGATAAGTGAATCTTATGTGCCTTAATGAATACTTAAATTGAGCACAACCAGCCTGACCATAGAAAAGGGGCCGACCATTGAGCTTGATCTAGTTTAGTGATCCCAGGTGGGCAGGGTAAGACAAATAAAAATAAGTTACACCTGGCATAGCTTAGTCTGGCTTGGCTCAATAGATTCTAAGCCCTAGTCGACTATAAGTTGAGCTCAGAATTCTTAAGAGTACCTGTACGGCTATACGCCATATGGGCTCCACATCTACCACCTACCTTGCAAAATTCAAGCAGCCACAAACGACAGCACTCAATTGCTCTTATTATCCAAATACCATGTTAGAATTCCAATTAGCATCTGGCAAGTGAAGAATGAAAATACACAATTAGAAGCTTGACTGCAGCTCTAGGAAGGTGTTAACTTCTAAATCATAGCAAAAGTCCAATAAGAAGTGGAAAATAAATGAAGTAGTTAAATAGGGTTATTTTTGTTTAAACTAAAGCCAAAGTCATGCAAGACACACAATCGCCAGGATAAGAGCTTCTATTGACAAACCCACCAAGCCAGGAAGCTTCTTGCATTCAATTTTTATCATAACAACCAACCAAATCTTCTTGGAAAAGAATTTATCAAATTAGCAATAACTTTGCATGCTTTACAGATGGTTTGGTGCAGAACATAACACACTACTGTTTGCATCACTAACAGACAAAAACCATCCAAACAGTACCACAACTCAGTAACACATCAAGAAAAAATGATCACAGACCTCTAGGATTTAGAGAATAACTTGTTCTCATCCAAAAGCAACAACAAAAGTCAACAAATTCATATTGCAGCCATCAGTAACAATTATTCATCAATTTGCATGATTTACAGATGGTTTGGTGCAGAACATAACACACTACTGTCTACATCACTAACAGACAAAAACCATCCAAACAGTACCACAACTCAGTAACACATCAGGAAAAAAATGATCACAGACCTCTAGGATTTAGAGAATAACTTGCTGTTCTCATCCAAAAGCAAAATGTATTTCTGAAGTAACTCATAATCATCAAAGTGAGCCAACAGAAACCTGCACACTGTGTTAATCTTGTGAATATAGGTTTATGAAGCCAACAGAAAATGAATGTTGTACTTGCAACGACTTCTAATTCATTTTCAGTCAATGCTGACATCGATCTTGGTGCCAAGCAAAGTTATATCGATCTTGTTGCTCCTCTAAAGATCAAATGATTATTCCTAAATTGGAGTACAAAACAATATCAACAAAACACAACACAGATCCAACAGCAAAAGCATTAAAACAAATGGAATGAACACAAAGTAAAATAAAATTTTATTCTTTATAAGAACAAAGGACAAATACCTATTGCTACCTTGAGAACATATCAACATTTTTTTAAGCAGGAAACATACTAAATTCCAATAAAAACAGAGAACTACAGATTGACATATAAGGTATAAGATTTTTCAGTTTTGCTTGGCTTCAGTTTCTTCTGCAAATTGACAACCTAATCTTAATTCCTTAAATTATACGAAAGAGAATAAATAGATCTACGTGTGATAACATTCTTTCTTGATTTTCTCATTTGGTAAATCCATCATAAACCCTGAAAGCAATTATTTCCGTGAGAAAGGAGAACATGTAGGTGCCTCCTAATAATTGCACCTAATAATTGAATAATTAGCTGGAAGTAGGTGGGTGCAATAAAGAAGAAACAAGACACTAACCAGAAAATTAAAACACTACCAACAGATTTTTTTGAGGAACAAATCCATCCCATGTCTGCTGACACCGAGCCCACCCTAATGCCAAGATGCTAATTAAGCTGAGCACAACCTAGTTGGAGCTTCGGCTAGAATGCACCATGTATAGAACAACTCAAATGGTACTGAAGACAACAGTCAAGGAGATGGAAATAGAACATAGCATTCACCCAGCATGGTATGTCTGAACTGAACATCACAAATATCTGTATGTATCACAACTCCACAGTACATTCTAATAGATGATATGATGCAGTATCAACATAAGACATCAATTAATTACATCAAGGAGCATATTTAAGAGGAAAACCAACTTGCAACAATCCTTGAGAAATTCACTAACATGGACTACTTGAATTAGCTTAAACAAAAGTATTAAATTGTTAATACAGGCTCCTTATGATTACGTAGCAGTGAATAAGGCATTCGGTGAAAAGATGAAATACGATGTGACACATAGGAAAGTACATCAGTTCATATTTGTTCAAAAAATAGTACCAAGGACAAGAGAATATTTGTTTACCTCTACACAGATAGTGCATTAGAAGTACTGCATCATAGTGCTTGCAATAGCCTCTTGCCATGACGCAGCTCTCACTATGCTAAACTCTTCTACGCACATGCCATTTGGTTACTGCAAGCTTGCTACCCGTCATGAGCTGCACCACTTGACTGATCATAAACATTGCATATTGCCATTACCTAGTTAAACCAATAAGACCCATAAACACTTTGGAGATCAATCAATTCAAGGAATCAGAAAATGAGGCATGCTAACGTTGGGTGTTCTACTCAGAAAATTTCACATCACTGCATGCTACATCGTCTCAATGATTGGGTATCGCAAGATGACACTTGCACAGTTAATGATCATATCATTTCACTAAAACTAAATAACTAAATTTAGTGAAAAGTTCAAGACTTGAATTGTATACCTGTAGAGGACGCTCATAGCAGGATCAAAGTGTTCCTATCCGATTTTACATGGACCGATTATAAAGTGAAAGACACAATCAAAGAATCAACATAGTATTCAGTTCCTCATGTAGTTGACAAGCTGCAAACACATATGAAATGAAAGGAAAAGAATCCTAATTGCATAACCATGGAAATCACAAAGCAAGGAAAGAACACAGGGAGTCCATGAGAAGGTGGTTTTGCAGCCTGCAAAACCAATGACCGCACAAGATGCAGAGCGCGCTATGCCCATAATTGTGGCAAGGTCGCGTAATTACCTCTCCGCAATGGTAGAATCAGTGCAGAACATCGATTGCAGCCCTCGATAGCCCAACCAAATCCAGTAGTAAATATGTCAACAACAATGAATTTTCCAATTGATGTCACAACAAATAAACTCTGGTTCAGATGTGCAGATTGCTAGTGGTTTTTACATGGTATGGACTCCACATGCTAGGAGCACCGCTGCCGAAGCCATGCGTAGGCAAGAACACGGGCACCGCTACCTCTACCGCTATCGATGACGACCGGATCTAGGCGCTGAGGAAGCGGAGGAGGATGGCAGATTAGTGGCGGCAGCTCCGCTTAGGCCGTGGTAGGGCTGAGGCTGTGGCCTAGCGAGGAGGCTGAGGGCGGGGGACACCGGCGACCGGATCTGGGCACGGATGCGCTGAGGAGGATGCAGTTTTTTAGGTGGTTCCTAGACGTGGTGGGGAGGCGCAGCGCGCATTTGTACGGGGGGTCAGGGAGCGGAGGAGCGGGGGGTGGGGGGAGGAGGCGAGGGGCGGAGCGGAGGAGCGGGGGGAGGAGGAGGCGGCGGTGGCGCGGGGTGGGAGGGACGGGAGGGGAGGAGGCGGCGGCGCGGGGTGGGGAGGAGGGGAGGGGAGGAGGCGGCGGCGCGAGGTGGGGAGGAGGAGGAGGCAGCGGCGTGGAGAAGCGGGGAGGAGGTGGCGGCGGCGGCGCGGGGAGAGGAGGTGGCGGCGGCGTCGCGGGGGGGAGGAGGAGGCGGGGAGACGCGGAGAACGGGGGAGACGAGGGACGTGGGGAGAAGATTCAGCGCGGGGTGGGGAGGAGGAGGTGGCGGCGGCGGCGCAGGTTGGGAGGGAGGGGAGGAGGAGGCGGCGGCGGCGCGGGGGGAGGAGGCGGCGGGGAGACGCGGAGAATGGGGGAGACGGGGAAGGAAGTGGGGAGACGGGGGACGTGGGGAGACGGGGGAGAAGTGGAGGAAGCAGCGCACAGTTTCGTGAGCGGGGCCACATGCCAGTTAACAGATTTTTTTTTGAAAAGGAGTGAGTGAGGCCGCACCAACCACCAACTCCTTTTATATAGTAAAGACTAGCTATTTCCTGCTTTCAACCTTTCTTCGTACAGACACTAGCATGCATACATATCATCTTCACAAATCCAACAGCATATAAATCCCTTCCCGTCCTGCCCTTTCCACCATTGCTTTCAGTGGCCACATGCTGTACCTTGGGACCTCATCAGCGACGGATCGAGGTGCCATTATTCCGGCCGAGAAGGACGACCTCTTCTTCACAGAACCAACAGAGACCCTCCTCCTTTCTCCGGGGGTGTTTCAGCGCCCTCATCACTCAGTTAATGTTGGGCTCTGAAGGCGGGGCTTGGCCCTGGCAGACTGCGTCGACGCGGTAAGGCTCACGTCGTCCTGCACACTCCAATGCTGTGCCTCCTTGGCCGTTCGGACTGAACGCTATTGATCAAATGCTACAAAGTACCTACCAGAGCAAGTCTCGAAATAAGTATCAATCGGAACAGTTGTTTTACAACATGTAACTAAATGCAAAACAAAAACGTCATTATAATAGTATTATCCTGATTAGTAGGAGAGATAAAGCATGCAAAATATTGTACGATAGAAATATCAATCAACGCAGGCAAAATATCCAGCAATGTAATTAACTGGCTTACACTAGCGTACGTACTGTACGGGGTGTCTGAATTAATCAACGTAGCAGACAAGCATGCAAGCGTTGATTTGGTTCTAACTATCTCTGCATAGATGTATCCATTCAGGAACGAGGAGAATCTAATCTAGCTTCTTTCTCATTCTCAACCATCGAGAATATTAACATTAATTGTCATCTGTGCTAGCTAAAAGTGATCAACTTGTGTTGCATTTCATCACAAGACCGTTCATTGGCCCTTGTTTATTTAATTTGCTACTGCCTAGTAACTTGATGTGCATGCGTATGCGCATGGAATATCTAACTTCATGCTGTGATGCGATATTCAAATCAACTTGTGCTACTTGAACATGTTGCAATTGATCTCATATAAATTTCCAACTTGGTTCCTACTGACGAGGATGAGAAGAAACTAAGCTACGAAGGAGATTTCTCCTCTTGCATGCCTGCCAGGCCAAATGTTGAATATATTCACCTTCCGTATGTGCTAAGAATAACGATGAGGATTGGTAGAAAAAGTTTAATTAGCGTACTGACAAATATATCTATGTGCAATACAAAATGTCTACAAAGAAATCATAGTAACTAACAAAAAGAAAACTAGAAGGATAGAGAAAATTTTGCTAGCTGGCACAAAAAGGTCCCATCCGGGGCTAGAGGCGGGTGGCGGCACCGACAATGGATTGGGGGAGGACAGATAACACGTAGGGACGAAGAGGATATGGGGGAAAAATGAAAACTGTAGCGGTGGCTGCACTTAAGTCATTCCCTGTCTCCAACTGAGTGAGAGTGTTTACGAACATGGCTAAAGGGCTGAGCGTGTGTGTGAGGGAACCCTAAGCCCATGTGTGGGTGTGGGGCCTAAGAGGTGTGCGCAAGGGAAGGGTACACACCTCCCCTACAGGCACCCGCCACCCTTTGGAACAAGGGAGACCACATTTTGCAAAGAATAGATTGTTTTGTTTGAGAGTTCTTCCATGGTGACCGAATTCATCATGAGGGGAAATTGAGGGTTCATCGAAACCAAGATCGTTCAATATTTCCGCTAGGAATTGGGAGCATGATAGAACTTGAACTTCATCTGGTGGTCGTGAAGTTCAACACATGTGATTAGGCGAATTATCAAGTGCTATCTCTTGCATTGGCATCGGAGGATCACTACAATTCTTCAATTCCATGTGAATATCCAATCCTACATCGAGAAGATCAGGTGACCCTGTATCAAGTAGTGTCTATAACGTGCTAAGCAAAATACTAATAGTGGTGTCTCATATAAGACATTGTCTATTTGAGAGGATCAAGAAAACTAGAGGATAGAGATTGATAAAAAGGAGAGAGAAAGGTGAGGTAAGAGAGAAGATATTGATGGAGTGAGGTGGTTGCTAAATATCGTGCATTAGAAAGATTATTTTTAGTATTTAGTCTACTTAAGAAGATAAGTTAATAGATATTGTTATGTAAGTGTCTTGGAAGCGTCATGGAATCCCTTCTGTTGCACCGCATCGTCCGCCTGTCATAATCTCAATTTTCTCTGCCACCACAACCAAACGAGGCTGCAGTAGATCCCGTCGCCATTGGGGCATCCTCTTGGTGCTCAGGTGAAACTGCCTCCTCTAGTCTTCCAGTGAGGGTGGAGGATGCGGCGCACGGACGGAGCTTCCCTGCCCCCCGCGCCCTGTCCCCCTGCGTGTTCCCTCTCAATCTGGAGCGTTCGCTGCTGATCCAACGGCTCACATCACAAGTTTTTATATTTTCACCTGAAATTTAAAAATTAAAATAGGTTAATCATCATAAATAATTAAAAAAATACAGAAAAAACGCAGAGGGACAGGACGCGGGGGACAGGGAAGCCGTTTTGGCGGTGCACGTAGGTGGAGCCGTGTGGAGTATATGCTAAGCACGACGGCAATGATAATAGGAAGGGTCAGGTCAGAGCTGAGATATTTATTGCTGGGGGGCCAGAAGGCCCTGGCAACCAGGCCGTACGTATAATCGAATCTAATCCAATCCAATCGGCATTGGCGTGGTGGCCTGGCCCTGAGCAAATGCATTGCACGATGATGACGACGATTTTTGTTTGGGATTCACGATGACGATGATCGCCAATGCCTGTATGGAAAAGGAGGGCAGGAGGACGGGCTTCACCTGTACTCCGCACTAAGTGGGTACGGTACGGAAGAAGAAAATCGGATCTCTTTCGTTGCATCGCTGCCGACGCTCGCCTGCACTGCAGCTGCTGCTGATCAGAACAATAGAACAGAACCGAACAGAATACTCTAGTTAACTAAATCAATCAATGAATTAATGGTAGAGGAGGAGAGCTGACAGAGAGGAGAGGAGAAAAACCAAGCAACCAAAGACTCATTAGAGTTTGTTCTTTCCTCCTCGCTTCGACTCGATTCCATACCAGGCAGCAGCCAGCCAGGCGGAGCACGATCGCCATGGGGGACCTGGCTTCCACCTGCAAGGTAAGCAACCACCTTCCGGCCGGCCGGCCTGCCTGCCTGCAATTCAATTCATTCTCTAGTCTTTCTCTTCTTCCTCTTCATCTCAGGATAAGCTGGCCTACTTCAGGATTAAGGAGCTCAAAGATGTCTTGACTCACCGCAGCCTACCCAAGCAAGGAAAGAAGCTGGTCTTCTCTGCCTCTGCCTCTGCTCTGCTCACCACACCTCATCTTCTTCTTATCCCATTATTGTTTTACACTAGTTTTTATTTTAGTTTATGCATCTAAATAATAAAAAGACCTTACTGTTTTATGTTGCAACTCTCATCTTCCATCCTTTGCTAACATAACATCCTGACCACTCTTCTAATTCATCAATACATACATATATAGCAGCCCTAATGTGTATAGGTTAACTCCTTATGTAATGGTCCTTGCTACCTAACCTGTTCGTAGTCTTTGTCCTCTACCACTTTCTCATCCATCTCCCATTCATTGTGGATTATTACAGGAACTTGTCGATAGGGTCCTCGCACTGCTATCAGACGACCATGGTATGTATGTGCCCTCTATGAAAAACACAACACCATATTCTTTATTTAGGTTTCCTTCACTCGTCATACTTTTCCG
This sequence comes from Dendrocalamus latiflorus, assembly GCA_017311315.1. Classification (NCBI taxonomy): domain Eukaryota; kingdom Viridiplantae; phylum Streptophyta; class Magnoliopsida; order Poales; family Poaceae; genus Dendrocalamus; species Dendrocalamus latiflorus. Next base: position 1,673,204 of record CM029633.1, on the reverse strand, counting down.
TGCTTGTATGCATTATCCCTTCAATTCTCCTGTTGCTGTCTAGTTGAACAAATCCGGTTTTATTTTCCGAGAGCACTAGCGTATTATGTTCTACCTTCTTTTGTTAATTGTTTCTTTCGTATTCACTGAAATACCACTTCTTGAGACCCACAATGTTCCAGTTTTCTTAACAACCTTGTACCTTGCTTTGCTATGCGCCTGTATCAGGCCAATGGAGTCTTGGATGGGGGAACAAAAATGTTTCAAGCAAGGAGGCAGTGGCAAAAAATAGTTGATGATATATGCAGGTTAGGTTAGTTTCATGCTCTTGTCTAATTTTCAGCCCTTTCTTCTTTTTCATGCTTTCGGTAACTGAGTTGCCATAGCATCGGTCACAGGAAGATGAAAGTGCATGGTCCTCCTCACCTGTTATCTCACAGCCAGAGTGGACCGGATTTTTAACCATATCAAACCCAAAAGAGAAGCAGATGTCTCTTGCCAGTCGGACACTAATGTTCACTGCCTTTGTGGTCAAACATTCCTTCTTGGGAATGTGTTCAAGGTAGCCTTTTCTCCAAAAAAAAAAAACCCATCAGATTACATAAATCAATAGTCCTTCCTAAATTTGTACATCAAGCTTCTACCCTATATGTGTGCCCTTCTCGTGACCCCTTGTTCTTTATATGTGATAGTCAATTGTGCCGGACAAGCCGGGCAGACCCGTACGTTTTCCTACAATCACTTGGTTTTCGATTTCTTCCTTTGCAATATTGTTACTTTGAAGCGATCAGACTGTTCGTGGCTTCCAAGTTCCAACATTCAAAATTAGCATATCCGACCAAATGGGCATTCGACTGTTGTCATGCAAATCAATTTAATCATGGTTTCTTCACTGATCCTTTTACATATATTCATGCATTATTTCTACTTCATTATGGAACAAAACTTGTCACCTAAAGAGTTGCACCTAGCCTTTTCATATATGATGCACACATTCTTTGGACCATTCCATCCATTGTACATTGCTCAGTACCCCCACAAACTTTCTATAAGCTAAATAGTTTACTGATCAACCTAGTCTTAAGCATCACTGACCTACAACGGTGTAGCCTTTTTCATTTGGATTTGTCGGTGGCATCAGTTGTATCTTCCATCGTTAGAGTTTAAAATTCTATCAATATTTTCTGTTTTTACAAATGGTTTATTTATTTGCATACCACAGTAGGTAAAAAGATGTTTCATTTTGACATAGGTCACCTTCTGTTTAAGTATATCTCTATTGATTTCGTTAAAAGATTCAGAATCTCGATGACTTGGCTGCTATGTGAATAACAGTTGTCTCGATACAATTAGAAACAAAGAAATGAATTGTATGACTGATTAGTTAATTTACACTTCTAGTATTTGCCAGAAAACAGGAAAGGGAGCCATATGGACCCCATTAGGGGCTCTGGAATAGCAGTGCATGAATGGTTTCTGTAGTATATCCTGACAACATCCTTGGGAAAACAGGATTTAAGCTAAATGAGGGTGCTTTCTAGTTTTCTGATTATTTCTGTTGAACTTTTTGTAGTCTTTATTCCTGTGTGCATTGCTTGAAATTTAAATATTCGCTGTCCATTTGCTACAGTGCCTTTTTTGAACCTGCAGATTTTGGGTGACTACTGGAAATCCATTACTTCCTGTTAGATTGATGTCCTCAGGTGTTGCCAATGATGGGTGGGTATCTTACATTGTAGGCAATGTATTCATTGATAATTGCAGTCGCTACTATGCACACTTGTTTCTCTTTTCATTTTGTTTATTATATGGTGTAGACCCTTGTGTGTTTCAGTGACTTTTGAAATGCTCCTTTGGCTCATCTGAACCTTCGATCTCTTTAGGTTGTTTCCATGCTGCATAAACCTTCTATTTGTCTATACACCATCATGTGAGAAAATAGACTATTTTCATGAAATGTTTTGTCTGTTTTCCAAAATGGGGTAAGGACCGAGCTTCCGTTAAAGAAACAGAGTCTATTACAAATTTACAACCTACAACAATAAAAGGGAAACAAGGACACAAATCATACAGATCCCTAATGGTGAATAGAGCACAATATCATATTTCTCTAGCTATCTGTACTCATCAAAAGCATCCCAAAAAAAAAAAAGTCTAGGACCACATCCAACTGCAAAACATCCAGCGGATATTCGTGCTTTTTTTAGTATAAAAAACTAGTGTATGTTATGTAAGTTCGTTATGGTGTCAATAAATCGTCTTTTAAGGTCTTCAGCTGAACATTACTTCTTACATGGTGTACAGGTCTTCAGTTCGTCATAATATGCAAAATCAACATGTTTGTGTTTCTCACTACACTGATAGGCTTGTAGCTAACTAATGTGGGAGAGCTGAACTTGGTTGTGCTGCCCTTTTTTTTTTTACTTTTTAGGCCAAGGTTTGTTCTCTTGTTTGGATTTCAGCAAACAGCCCTGCCTAGCCTGCTGGGAAAAGTTAGTTTTCTTTCCCTCAATGAGTGCATAACCTTGCGAAACAAGGTTAGCCAGTAAGTACACAAGAGATCCAAACTCCTAACAGACCCCAACTTTCAGTACTCAGTATCCGAAGCATGCCGTATGTTTCTTATGCTATCCTTGTTAAGGCAGAGAAGTACATATGGTAATGTTGTGGTCGGTGGAGGCTGGGTACGGGTCCGAGGACCGAGAGTAGAACACTCGCCCTTGATCGGTTGGCCATGCCGCTGTAAGGCTTTGAGGCTTGTTGAAGAAGAGAGGGAGACTAGAGAATTATGTTTATTTCTCTACTTGATGATAATAGGTACAATGCTGTTCCTTTTATAGAGATGGCTAACCTTGACCCATAAGAAACATATTTCTATATCGAGAAAACTAATCCCTAATAATAGAAAACTTATCTCTAATACATGAAAATAATCTAAAAGAAAATTAGCCCAAATAATAAGGAAACTAATTATTATATTTCTAATCCATGATATACCGGCAAACCACCCAATTTTGCGCACACTACAATACCTGCGAGTATTGTTCACGCATTGCTACAGTACCTGTGCGGTACTTTTCACGGTTGCTGCAATGCTCGCGGTATTGTTTGCTCGCCTGCTACATGTACGTCGAGATCCTAGGCCATAACATTACACCCTTCATGGCGAGACAACTCGTCCTTGAGCTGTCAGGTGGTGGTCATGGTTGAAGTCCTTCGTAACTCCATGTCGACAAAAGGGCATGATGATGACGTCGTGTCGCATGGAGGAAGATCCATAAAGCCTCGGTGAGCAACAATGAGGATAGCAATCTGCCAACGTCGGTTGACGTCGTAGTAGTTGCCGGTGGCAAGGTCAACTGACACGAGGCAGTAGCATCCTTCTTACCCCCGGATGTAGCGGTTATGGGAGGGATGCGACGACATCGCTAGCCCCCACCTGTCAGTTATTGTGCTCCACACTTGCGGAGGCATGGTGTCGACCGGTCACGTGGAGATGACCGTCGCTGGATAGCGACAACATTCTTGCTTGGCAAAGGCACCAAACGTGAAGCCTGAAGAGGAGTTGTCGTTGGTGACATGACCATTGCCAACGCCAGTGTCGAGGAAGGTGGTGGCAGCGTAGCCATTGCAGTGGCACGCGACGCCTCTTCCTGCTCGTTCAGTTTGTTCACCAACTCCATAGTCTTCTCCAAGTTGGCCATCATATTATCGAGTAAGGACCATATTTTCTCATTGCTAACTATCAACATGTCCAAGGGGATAATTTAGCATCGAAAGCCATGGTGAGTGGCTCTGATACCAAATATTGTTGTACAGGTCCGAGGACCAAGGGTAGGGCACTCGCTCTTGATCGGCCGGCCATGCTGCCATCAAGACTCTGAGGTCTATAGAAAACAGAAGAAGACTAGATAACTTTATTTATTTCTTTACTTAATGGTAATAGGTACAATATTGTCCTTTTTATAGAGATTGTTAATTTTGATCTCTAAGAAACATATCTCTATATTGAGGAACTAATCCCTAATAATAGAAAATTTATCTCTAATATATGGAAATAATCTAAAATGAAATTATCCCAAATAATAAGTAAACTAATTATTATATTCCTAATCCGCGATATACCGGCAAACCAACCAATTTTGCGCGCTACCGTACCCGTGGGTACTGTTCATGTTTTGCTACAGTATCCGCACGGTACTGTTCGCGATTGCTGCAATGCTCGCGGTACTGTTCACTCGCTTGCTACGTGTACGCCAAGATCTTAGGCCATAATACATAAAGCATATGTTTTCCTTCAAGCAATTGATCACCATAATAGGTGTCATGTTTGAATTGTTTATTAGATGGCATCATAATTAATGAGCAGTTCAATTTATGTTGCAAGAGATGGCCTTTCTGTTGTAACTGCGAGGGCACTTCGGTAATTTTCCAATTTAAAAAAAGGGAAAAGGAAGAGAGAGAATGACAGGTGGGGCCCACCTGTCAGTGGGCCACCCGAGTCGATAAGGGGAGGAGACTTTGTCTCCTCCTGGGGCTGGCTCGCGTGATGGTTCGGGTTCGCTTCGTCTCCTCGTGTGCGATGCAGGTCGACCGCGTCTCCCGGGCCACTGAGTTGAGTGGCGGCGGCAAAGGAGGTGCCATCGGCTCGGGCGCTTTGGCGCCAGCCGGGGCTGCAGCCCATCGGCGTCTGCCCTGCTCCCCTATTTATGCCGCCTCTCCTCTCTTTGGTGACCGAATGCAACAGTAAGCTCTCCCCTCTCCGATCTCAAATCTCGCGCTGTGGTTCTTCGTGCTTGAGCCTTGAGAACCGCCGGCCGGGTTATCTCCTATCACTGTCGGCTGTGGAGCACAAATCGCCGATTCTAGGGTTTCCCTTTCGGTTTCTTTGAGCCTCTTCTTTGATTTGGCCGAGAGGAAAAGTTTCGGATAACCCCTAGAGGTTGATTCGGCTCGGGCTTGTGCTGTGTTTGTGTGAGATTTGTGATATGTTCTTGCTGATTTGTGAACACTCTTGACCGGAGCTCTCGATGGTCTTGTGCGGCATCAACCCTAACCCTCGACTCCGACATCGGCCTCCCGAGGTTGGAGTGGGCATTGTATCTCCGTCTACCTCACTCCTCTACTGCAAGTAGCACAAGGGGTGCTAGGTTTTCTGGGACAGCGCTGTGTGCGTGCCTTGCCATGTTCAGATTCTTCTCGGTGATTTCGAATATCACCACTACTGTGAGTATATTAGTTGTTGATTCTTTGCAATTTTGTGAATTATTTCACCTGTCTGTGAGTATCACTAGCTGGAAGATTGCAAAGAAGTTTCTGTGATTTGATTGCTCTGTGGTGAAATGACATATTGATGAGATTATATATGGATGTGATGGTAAATTAATCTTGAGCTTCAGTTAACTCTGCTATTTTCCTTTCATTTCTTGCTGTCCTCTTGTTGTTCTCTGTTTTGGACCTGGACAGTAGTGAGTATTGCTGTTTTCTGGTCTGTGCCGAACTTTGTTGAATCAATAGTATACTCTATATGAATGAAAGATTGATTTTTGGATGTTTGGACTATTATTATTATTGCTAGAATTAACTTAAGAATTATGCTTATACCGCATATTTTACAGCAATCCAGAAAACCTATAATTAAAGAAATGGCTTCATCATCCGATGTCATTAAGCCAGAGATATTTGACGGTGTCAACTTTAAGCATTGGCAAGCTAAAACGAAGTTATGGCTGACTGATCTTAAACTCTTTTGGGTCATTTTGAATCCTCCAAGGTTTCCATTGGAAATTCCTGAAATGATGCGATGGGAGGATGCGAACAACTCAATTTTAGCTCGTTTGTTAGCAGTCTTATCCAATCGGCTGTTCGATGTCTATGTGAACTTTAAAGATGCCAAACAACTCTAGGACGAACTTGATGAGAAATACTTTGAAGGAGACAACAGGAATGAGTCATTCGTAACTGCAAATTACTTGAATTATAAGATGGTTGAGGGCGGTCGGTGATGGAGCAGCTCCACGAGCTTCAACTCCCTGTACGTGACTTAAGTCAGCACGACTGCATCTTGCCAGAGAAATTCCAAGTAAACGTCATCCTGGCTAAGTTACCGCCTTCGTGGCGTGACTTGTGTGACTGCTCGTAGACATATAAAGGAGCGCTTGACGTTCAATGAGCTGTCAGCCGCCATCAATGTCGAAGAGCATGCCAGAGCTGGTGATGGCACGGGAAAGGCTCAAGTCCAAGCTCATCAGGTGGAGGTTAAGAGAAATGGAGGCTCTGGAAAACCAAAATTCAAGAATCAGCCCCAAGTCAAGCTCCAACCAAAGAAAATGAAGAAGAAAAAGGAGGACATCATCTGCTTTATTTGCGGAGAGGCTGGCCATAAGGCCAATCATTGCCGCAATCAAAAGGGCAGGGGTCCATCTCCTGGTCAGCATAAAAGCCGCAAGGCTGAAGTGAATGTCGCGCTTGCTAGCTCCAGTTTGGAAGGGTACGTACCTCAGGCCTTTATGGCAAGTCCATCTATTGATTGGTGGATTGATACATGTGCTACTAGACATATATGTGCTGATCGATCATGTTTCTCTTCATTTCAGGGTGAAGGTGGTGGATCCGTCCTAATGGGCAACGGAGCCGCTACGACAGTACGTGGGATTGGACAGGTTTGCCTGAAACTTACCTCGAGCAAAACACTCATCCTCAAAGATGTACTATATGTGCCTGCAATGACTCGCAATCTCCAGAGTGTGTCGATGCTATGCAGGCAAGAAATAAAGCTTGTATTTGAGTCCAATAAGGTCATATTGACCAAATTTGGTAGTTTTGTGGGCAAAGGATATGATAGCAGAGGCATGTTCCGCTTATCCATTCTTGATCTCAATAATGTAAACATTTATAATGTTTCCCACTGCAATTAAGTTCATGATATTTGGCATTCACGTTTGTGTCATGTTAATTTTGAAGCTATTGTGTGGTTGAGTAAGATGAATTTAATTTCAAACTATAATTATGAGAAGAGTTCAAAGTGCGAAGTGTGCGTGTGCAAGCAAAGCAGCCCCGAAAACCTTTTCATAGCGTTGAAGGGCGAAGCACCTCTCCACGTGAATTAATTCATTATGATCTTTGTGAGATGAATGGAATATTAACTAAAGGTGGCAAACGATACTTCTTAACTCTCATAGATGATACGAGTAAGTATTGTTATATTTATCTACTTAAATCGAAAGATGAAGCACTTGAATACTTTAAAATCTATAAAGCCGAAGTTGAAAATCAACTAGAAAAGAAAATCAAACGGTTAAGATCGGACCGAGGCGGTGAATACGTCTCCCATGAGTTCTCTCAATTCTGTGAAGAAAGTGGAATAATTCATGAAGTTACTCCACCATACTCACCCTAGTCTAATGGAATAGCTGAAAGAAAGAACCGAACTCTTTGTGACTTGGTTAACGTTGTGCTTCAGAGTTTAGATATGTCGGACTATTGGTGGGGGTGAAACAGTTCTCACAGCTAATTATGTCCTGAATAGGGTTCCACCTCGCAATCAGGAGGAAACTCCTTATGAAGGATAGAAGGGGAGAAAACCCAACTCATCATTTCTTCGAACTTGGGGATGCCTTGCAAAAGTGCATGTGCCGTTATTGAAGAAAAGGAAGCTTGGTCCTAAGACCGTTGATTGTATCTTTTTAGGATATGCTATAAATAGCACGGCTTATAGATTTATAGTGGTCAAATCCGAGGTGAGTGACATCGTTACAAATATAGTGATGGAGTCTCGTGATGCGACATTCTTTGAGCATGTGTTTCCTATGATACCCAATGAAGTCATTGACCATTCTGGTTCAGATGAACTCTCTATTCTTCCTAGTGTGGATAATACCGCTCCAGAGTTAGAGTTGAGGAGGAGTAAGAGACAGAGGACTGAAAAGTTACTTGGCGATGACTTTGTCACCTATGTCGTGGATGATGAATCACGAACTCTTTCAGAGGCATATGCATCTCCGGATGTGGATTACTGGAAGGAGGCAGTCCGTAGTAAGATGGACTCCATCATAGCTAACGGAACTTGGGAAATTGCTGATCTCCCGCCTGGTTGTAAGCCAGTAGGCTGCAAATGGATCTTTAAAACTAAGCGGAGACCTAATGGTATTATAGAAAAGTACAAGGCCCGTTTAGTGGCTAAAGGTTTCACGCAGAAAGAAGGAGAAGACTACTTTGATACATACTCTCCTGTGGCTCGTCTATCCACAATTCGAGTGCTTTTAGCACTAGCTGCTGCATACAAACTCCAAGTTCATCAAATGGATGTAATGACCGCTTTCCTAAATGGAGAGTTGGATGAGGAGATTTATATGCAACAGTCCGAAGGCTTTGTGGTTGAAGGGCAAGAAAAGAAAGTATGTCGATTGATTAAATTTTTGTACAGTCTAAAGCAAGCTCCTAAGCAATGGCATGAGAAATTCGATTTTACGATGACCTCGGTCGGTTTTTGTGTAAACGAAGCCGATAAATATGTCTACTATCGGTTTAGCGGGGGTAAAGGTGTCATTCTATGCCTTTACATAGATGACATATTGCTTTTTGGGACCAACATGGATGTGATCAATAGAACAAAGTCTTTCCTTTCCTAGAATTTTGATATGAAAGATCTGGGTGAGGCTGATGTTATCTTAAACATCAAGCTTATAAAGGGTGAGAACGGGATTACTATTTCACAATCCCATTACCAGATTTAGATTTATGGATTGTAAGACAGTAGCCACACCCTATGATTCAAATGCAAAGCTACATAAGAACACTGGGCATGGGAAGGACCAACTCAAATATTCTCAAATAATAGGATCCCTGATGTACCTAACTAGTGCAACGAGACCAGACATCTCATATGCTGTAAGCAGATTGAGTCGTTATACGTCCAATCCAGGAGATGATCATTGGATAGCATTAGAAAGAGTACTAAGATATTTGAAGGGAACTTCTAATTTGGGAATACATTATTCTGGCCATCCAACAGTCTTGGAAGGATTTAGTGATTCTAACTGGATCAGTGACTCGGATGACATCAAGGCTACGAAGTGGTTATGTTTTCACTCTAGCAGGTGGGGCCGTTTCGTGGAAGTCTTCTAAACAGACTATCATTACACGCTCCACCATGGAGAATGAATTAGTAGCACTTGATTCAGTGGTTGTAGAGGCAGAATGGATTAGATAACTCATTTCTGATCTGCCTGTGCTGGAAAATCCTATTCCAGCCATATTGATCTACTGCGATAACCAAATCGTTCTGGTTAAGGCGAAGAGTAGGAAGGACAATATGAAGTCCTCAAAACACATAGAGAGGCGACTTAAGTCGATAAGGCATGCCAGAGAGATGGGTGTTATTTCTGTAGAATACATCCAGTCTGAAAGGAATTTGGCAGATCCTTTCACTAAAGGATTGGCGCAGAAGGCCATCCTTGCAGCGTCTCAAGGAATGGGGCTCATACCCGTATAAAGGCTCACATTGGTGGTAACCTATCCTAGAAGATCGAAGATTCTATGAACTAGGCTCTAGGACAACAAACTGTGTGAGATTAGAGAGCACATCTAACGGGTCCCATTAGCTACAGTGCTCTTTCTGTATGGAAGGTTGAGCATTGGCTCTTAATGAACTCGAGGCCTATAAGACTTATGGGAATCGTCCTACAGGATTCTTAGAAGAGTTCACCTACGTGAGTGTGATTGTGAGGTCGCAATCAAAGAAAGATAAGGGTATACTTTCTTAAGCACTCATGAGTTAGATACGGAGACATGACTGTAACGTCCCAACCCGAGAAGGAAAGGGCAAGCCGCCTAGTACATAATGTGACTTGGGCAAAAATTCTCACACCAAGGCATTGGATCAAGGCGAAGTCCTCCTTTGTCTATGCAGAGTCGTAGTCCTTGTCGCTAGGCTTTGGGTTCAAACCCGCAAGGTACCCATCGTCGAACAGCTATATATCAAACAAGACTTTTGAGCACCTTTTCATTGGTAAATTGGTGGGGACTGTTGTAACTACGAGGGCATTTTGGTAATTTCCCAATTGAAAAAGGGAAAAGGAAGAGAGAGAATGATAGGTGGGGCCCACCTATCAGTGGGCTGCGTGATTCGATAAGGGGAATCTCCTCGCAGGGCTGGCTCGCATGATGATTCGCGTTCGCTTCGTCTCCTCGTGTGCGATGCGGGTCGACCGCATCTCCCGGGCAACCGAGTCAAGCGGTGGAGGTGGCGGCGGTGAAGGAGGCACCACCGGCTCGGGCGCTTCGATGCCAGCCATGGCTGCAGCCCGTCGGCATCCGCCCCGCTCCCCTATTTATGCCGCCTCTCCTCTCTTTGGTGACCAAATGCAAGAGTAAGCTCTCCCCTCTCCGATCTCAAATCTCTCACTGTGGTTCTTCGTGCTTGAGCCTTGAGAACCGCCGACCGGGTTATCTCCTGTCGCCGTCGGCTGTGGAGTGCAAATCGCTGATTCTTGGGTTTCCCTTTCGGTTTCTTTGAGCCTCTTCTTCGATTTGGCCGAGAGGAAAAGTTTGGGATAACCCCTAGAGGTTGATTCGGCTCGGGCTTGTGCTGTGTTTGTATGAGATTTGTGATCTGTTCTTGCTAATTCGCGAGCGCTCTTGGCCGGAGCTCTCGGTGGTCTTGTGCGGCATCAACCCTAACCCTCGATTCCGACGTCGGCCTTTCGAGGTTGGAGTGGGTATTGTATCTCCGTCTACCTCACTCCTCTACCGCGAGCAGCACAAGGGGTGCTAGGTTTTCTGGGACAGCGCTGTGTGTGTGCCTTGTCGTGTTCAGATTCTTCTCGGTGATTTCGAATATCACCACTACTGTGAGTAAATTAGTTGTTGATTCTTTGCAATTTTGTGAATTATTTCACCTATCTGTGAGTATCACTACCTAGAAGATTGCAAAGAAGTTTCTATGATTTGATTGCTCTGTGATGTAATGACATATTGATGGGATTATATACGGATGTGATTGTAGATTAATCTTGAGCTTCAGTTAACTTTGCTATTTTCCTTTCATGTCTTGCTGTCCTCTTGTTGTTCTCTGTTTTGAACTTGGACAGTAGTGAGTATTGCTGTTTTCTGGTCTGTGCCGAACTTTGTTGAATCAATAGTATACTTTGTATGAATGAAAGATTGATTTTTGGATGTTTGGCTCTGTCCAATCATACTTTTGATTTGTAAGTCTTTGTCAGTAGCAAGATTTAATTTTAGCTCAAGATCTAATATATAACTGTCATATATAATCAAGATTAGACTTTGTCATGGCAGAGATGGTCAAGATTAAATCTTGTGCAACTAGCCTTCTGAGAGCACTTAATAAAATACAATTTGTTGATCATATGTTGAATTTGGTCATATATGTTCAATTTTTGAGATTAGTATTTCATTGCGCTTATACTCTTGAGGATATGCTAGTCATGAACTGTTATATGCCATTTAATTTGAGCATATATTCCAATGACTTAAATGATTCATATGTTAATATGTTTCTATGTCATGTTTATCATGCTTGGACTATTATTATTATTTCTGGAATTAACTTAAGAATTATGCTTATACTTCATATTTTACAACATTTTCTCGATAGAATATTTTTCACTAATTGTCTGCCGGTCTATTCCTTTACTACCTGTAGTCCATAATACTATCCTTATGGAATGCTCAACTCTTTACAGAACGAATGGTTCTCAGATTGTGGATTTTCTGATTGGATTATATCACAAAATAAAAAGGGTAATATCTAAGTGGAGCATGGATATGCTCACAAGAACTGAAATAAATAGTATTGCCAAAGTGTGAACTATATTACTGGAATAAATGAATAAATCAGGTAATTCTGGATAGGCACAGTGGTCAACTTTTAGACTTTCTTTATGTGCCCTTGTCAATACTTATTTTCTTAATTCATAGGCGCATGTCCATATTCACTGTTTTGTTATGTTCTGGCGAGGTTTTTATTATCTTAATTCTCGTTTCCGAGGATATCTCACTGGTGTCCTTTGGAAGGTTTCATATATACACGCATCTGGTACGGTGGGGTGATGGTTGAGATTGGCCATACTTATTTAGTAATTTCATGGCTCCAATTGTGGTGAAAGTGTTTTCATACTTAGTATACTAGTGTGGGTGGCTAATTACTGTAATGAGTATATGTACTTGTCTTTCATTAACTCCTTCTATAGGATGTTTTTGCTTATTTGTCATGCCTGTATGTAACTATATAATGGCTATTGGGCCGGTGGAATAGAATTGGTTCCATTCCAACAATTACATCAAGGGAAGTTTGAGGATTTGCCACTCAAAAGATTAGATCTCAAGGATTTGCCACTCAAAAGGTTGCATTTAATGATTTACCACTTACAAGATGTCATTGTCATCCTTTTTCTCATTTACTGTTTTTCTAGCCCTTTTTCCCCACTTGAGGTGACCTGTCTCAGATCGAACCAAATCAATCCAGCCAAGCCATTTTACCCCTAAACTCATCTACTCCTCCCCACCTGGGTCCAAACTCTCTGATTTGTCATTACATAGGTAATTGCAGTGCATCTCTGCTCTTTCATTCCAAACTCTCTGATTTACCATTGCATTACATAGAATCATTCAAAAACCCAATCTGCCACTCTGCAAAATAGTACATGCACTGAATTCACTCGACTACTACAAACAAGTACGTAACTACAGCTGTTAATGGCAATGCATTGTTGGTTGTCGACATGGATTACGCCGATCAGCTTCCTCTGATCTGTAATTGCTCTTACAACAAATAACTCAGCTTCCAATCTGTAGATGTTGGAAGCACTGAAATGTTAAAGCAAAGAGAACGGAATCAGTAAGTTCAGATACTGACCTGAGCACAGCACACAAGGTGGATGCCGACTGAGAGCGGCGATGACATCTGTGCTGGCGGCGAGATGCTGCTCGCATCACCGCCAGCTAGATGTGGACAGCGGCGGAGGAACTGGTTGGCGCCGGCGGACAGACTGGAAGGCAGCGGGGGAAGGTGTAATACCCCAGATTTGCGAAGAGTAAATAAAAGAGCCTAGTTTGCCGTCAGACCCATCGACCTTTTTGGAGTGTCGATTTAGTATCGTGCGCAGAGGTTCCCAGACCATCCCAGGACGGTCGGCACCGTCTAGAGAGCCGTATAATTAGCGCTCTCAGAGGTTCCCGGACCGCCCAGGGATAGTTGGCACCGTCTCATGTTCGGGTGTTCATCATCCGGCAAATCTCACCTTACCTTTTTACCGACTTACCGCTGCAGTAGAAACCAAGCCAACACAGCCTTGAACCAAAATGCCCTTGAGCAATCAAGTATATGAGAGAGGGATGGGAGGGCATGCCGGTCATTTTGCAAATGTAAAGGGCAGCCCCCATATAAAGCCAGCACATCATAGCAAAGCCATTTTCTTTCCCCAACCGTGAGACCAAAGCTTCATTCCACTATTCTTTCCCCCAACCGAGAAACCAAGAGTAAGCCAGCCAAATAAGAGCCTAAGGAGAGGAGCGTGAAGACGAAGGAGTCAAGGCGACGACCATCGACATGGAGCCCGAAGGAGAACGAGCTCGGAAGGCTTGAACATGAGGACGGCGCCAACGACAATCGAGGACGTCGATGACCTCCGAGCACGCGCCAAGCCGCCACTGAGTATGCCCACGTACCCTCAACCCCATGGCACAACACAAGCACACATAGAGAGAGTGAGGATTGGGGAGGTGGCCGGGTGTAGAGGAGGTTTTGGGTTGTCGGCCGACCGTGAGTCGAAGACGGCGGGCCCAAATGGGAGGGGGGCCCTCGGGGAGGCCGGGTACTGGGCTCCCAGCCGGCTGCAAGCCGGGGCCGGTGAGCCGAGGGAGGCGAGGTGGTGCAGGCGATCGAGGACGGCGGAGGCGGCCGGCGACCGTTGACCGTGCCGGCCGGGCGGCGGCGCCCAGCGCCCCCCCGCCACATGCGCGCGCGTAGTGGGAGGCGGGTCAGGTCCCGGCCGGCTGGATCCGAGGCGTAGCAGGGGGCAAGCAGGGGGTGACCGACAGTGGGCCCGAGGGCCGGCGAGCCAGGCTCGCCCGCGAGCCGTCCCGCCGCCGGAGTAGCGCGTGGATCGGGGGTCCCGTGCGCAAGAGAGTTGGGGAAGAAGAGTGGTAGGCTGGCAGAGGGAGCCGTGGCCGGGAGCGGCGGGGCCGGCAAGCCCCCGCGCGGTCGTGCACATCTGCGCTGCTGAAGAGAAGCCCGCGCGTGTGAGAGAGAGAGAGAGAGAGAGAGAGAGAGAGAGAGAGAGAAAGAGAGTGGGGAGGGGCCGGCGGCGGGGAGGGGCCGGCGCGCCCTTGCGCCGCCGCGCCGCCTGGAGAGGCCCTTGTGGCCGGTTGGAATGAGGAAAGGGGGAGAGAGAGAGTTGGCAGGGGAGAGGTGGCCGTTCGGCCCAAAAGAAATGGGGAGGAGAGAGATTAGGAAGAGGAGGAAAGAAAGAAGAAAAGAAAGGAAAGAAAATAGGGAAAGGAAAGAAAAGAGAAAAGAAGAGAAAAAAAGAGAAGAAGGAAGAAAAGAAAAGAGGAGAAAAAGAAAGAAAAAAGGGGGTGGTTCCTGCGCGACCGGACCTTGACCCCGTGCATTCTACGCTCGAGTTGGGTCAGCGCGTAGAATCATCGATATCCGTTGAAGCTCTGATTTCTGTTTTGCCGTTGAGTCGGGTTGGTTTGTACGCAGGTGGAGGTCCCGGGTCGGAGCCGTCCACGCATCATCCCCGAGGCTAGCCAGGCAATACGTTGTAAAGCGGTGAATTTGGGTAGTGATTTCAGTAAAATGAATGATGATGCATTGCTTACCGTGTTGGGGGTAAGTTTACTATTTCCGGATGACGCACTGCTTACCATGTTGGGGTAAGTTTAACTTTTTCAGGTGCATATTGAGAAAAGATGAATGATAAATGTTGAGACATGACATGTTGATATGCGTAGTCGGAGAACCTGCCTTGCATGCATGTCATAAAAAGAGATAGTGTTGGTCCACGTTGAGTGGACGCTCCACGGAAGTGGAGTTGAGGTCCCCGTATGATAGTTACGGGCTGCTGAGGTCCCCGTATGAAACAGGACGGGCTTGAGGTCCCCGCATGAAACAGGGCGGGCTTGGGTGAGCATCGATGGGTGCACACTTTGCTATACCGGTATAGGCTAAAGAGTTGAGAAAGAAGTGCATGAGCATGTGCATGGGCATATGCATAATGATCGGTTGATGAGAACCTAAAGAGATAAGAGAAAGGTGCATGTGCATGATGATTGGTTCATCGGAACGTAAAGTGGTTAATTGGAAGAGTGGTTAATGAGATATGAATGATTATGGTTTAATGAATGAACCAGTTATTTGCTGTTTTGCTTTGTATTTGCTGAGTTGGTGGACTCACTCTTGCTTCGTTGTTGTTTTTAGGTGACCGTTGAGGATGTCACGCGCGGGCGGGAGTAGCACATGAATAATCGGCACAAACTAGCAGTACCTTTGTATCACTTTTGTCAGTGTACTTTAGCTTTTACTAGGTTAGAGTAATCACTAAAAATGCTATGATGTATCTGAACGTAGTAGTATAAATAAGTTTAATGTTGGCTTAAATTCTTTTAGTGTTTGTGAAATGGTATGAGCATTCAGAGGTGGTAGCATCTTGGCCCAGAGAGTGGGCGGGGTGTTACAGTTGGTATCAGAGCGGGCGTTAGGTCCGTGGGAAAGAAATTTGATAACTTAGCTTAACTATTCGACTAAAAATTTGACTTAGGCCTAATAATTAAATTAAAAATTTGACACACTGGTGCACCATAGGATGGGATTGGGTCTTACATTGTATTTGCGCTTTTGCTAGCTTTGTCAATGATTTGTGTTGTCGAAATGAATGTTTGTGGGCTAGTTGTGTCATTGGCTATCTGCCGTGGACAGATATGGCGAGAGGTAGAGGACGTGGACGTGGCCGTGGAGGCCAGGGCCGTGGCCGTGGCCATGCCCAAGCGGAGCCACCGCTTGAGGTTCAGCGGGAGGCACCTGGTGCAGAGGTTGCTTCTGCTGAACATTCCGTAGCTAGAGATCCTGCAAGGTCTTCAGCCTTGCTGCAGGAGTTCATAGAGGAGGTCCGTGCGCTTCGTCATCAAGCGCCGGCAACCGCTGCTGCAGCTGTACCCGCTGTTGCCCCAGTTGCCGTTCCGGTCGTACAGGAGGCAAGAATGGGCCTTCATGAGTGGTTGGCCCTGCGACTAGATACTTTTGACGGTTCGGGCACACCAGTCCAAGCTGCGGATTAGTTGCGTTACATGGAGAGGCAGTTCGAAGCCCTTGAGATGAGCTCTCAGTTGAAAGCTCGCTTTGTGGCTTTCCAGTTGAAGGGTCAAGCAGACATCTGGTGGGAGGGGGTTCTTTTAGCCAGGACCCCTGCCCAGGGTCCCGCTACCTGGGAAATCTTTGCCGAGCAGTTCAAGGCGAAGTATTACCCAGATTCCTTTGTGGAGAGTATGGAGGTCGCCTTGTCGACCTTCGTACAAGGGAAGATGACCGTAGCTGAGTACGAGGCGGGATTCAACAACCTGATCCGCTTCGTGCCATCGGTCGCGAATAATGACCTTGAGAAGGCCAAAAGGTTCCGCCGAGGGCTCAACTCTGAGTTCCGGCATGTCATGGGAGCTACTGCACCGCGCGACTTTAGGTCCGTGGTGGAGCAGGCCAGAGGGATGGAGCTGGAGATGCAGCTCACTAAAGGGCTGCAACCCTCTGATAATCCGAGCGCTTCTGGTGGTGACCAGAAGCGAAGCTTCGCTGAAGGGGGTGGGTCGTCGCAGCGGCCCGCTCCTAAAAAGTCCAAGTGGGGCCAGCGACCCCCACAATCGTCCAAGTCCAAGTCTTCGAGGCCGTCTTCTTCAGCGCCTCGTTCTTCTTCGACGACCCTAGCCTTGCGTCCTGTTCCAGGACAAGGCATGATCTGTTTCAAGTGCGGTGAGAGGCACCGTGCTGCTGAGTGTTCCTGGACGAGGAACTGTCGGCATTGTGGCCTGGCGGGCCACAAAATGCTGGTTTGTCGTTAGAATTCCGCTAGCATCATCAAGTGGGAGCCAGTATCTTCAACTTCATCGAAATTCTACACCTCGGGGGTCAGTCCAGATGATGGCGGCTACCCCTGTTCTACAACCTCCTCTATCCTGGGCTCCACCTGCCGGGTATTACTGGCATCCTACATCGACTCCTCCATTCCAGCATTCTACATCACCTCCAATTCCGTTGCCGCCACAACAGAGCGTCGGAGCTCTCGCTGCCCCGACACCACCGGGAGTCTACTCACTGCCTGCTGCTGAGTCCGCGGGTCGATCTGACGTCGTGACAGGTACCCTGTTAGTGGACTCATGTGAAGCCCTTGTTCTTTTCGACTCCGGTGCTACCTATTCTTTTGTGTCTCGGGAGTTTGTTAGGAAAGCCAAGCTGAGTGTTCAGCAAATTTCCCAATCGGTGGTGGTTAGTACACCAAAGGGAATCCTTGCTAGCTCCACAGTATGCCCTGGCTGTGCGGTTGCAATAGATGGTGAGGAATTTGTTGCCAACCTCATGGTTATTCAGTTAGAGCCCTTTGATGTTATCCTTGGCATGGATTGGTTGCATCGCTACCAAGCCGTGATTTCCTGCTTCTGGAGGACAATCACCTTGCAAGCTCCTTCGGGGAAGGAGATAATCTTTCAAGGGAATGCACCCACGTGTTCCCTTTTTGTGTTGGCCAGCCTGTTCCCTGGCTGACGTACAATGAAGACTGGGCTACTTCTAGCCCTCACGGAGAAGCCAAGTGCGCCGTTGCACATTGAGGATATTCCTGTGGTACGCGAGTATCCCGATGTGTTTCCTGAAGAGCTCCCGGGTATGCCACCCAAGCGAGATGTGGAGTTCAGAATTGATCTTGTTCCTGGCACAAGACCCATCTCCATGTCTCCCTACCGTTTGGCACGACCCTTGCAAGAGGAGTTGAAAAAGCAGTTGGACGAGTTGCTGTCCAAAGGCTTGATACGTCGGAGTGTGTCACCTTGGGGAGCCCCTGTCCTATTCACTGAGAAAAAGAATGGGAGTTGGCGCATGTGTATAGATTACCGTGCTCTCAATTAGGTGACCATCAAGAATAAATATCCATTGCCTCGCATCGAGGACTTGTTTGATCAATTGAAAGGAGCCAAGGTGTTCTCCAAAATTGATCTGCAGTCTGGGTATAATCAAATCCGAGTGCGCGAGCAAGACATTGAAAAGACAGCTTTCTCAACAAGATATGGGCACTATGAGTTTACAGTTATGTCCTTTGGACTGACGAATGCCCCTGCTATCTTCATCGAGACGATGAATAGCATGCTACATGAGTATCTGGATGACTTTGTAGTGGTGTTCATCGATGATATTTTGATTTATTCCAAGACAGAGGAAGGGCATGAGCAGCATCTGAGACTCGTGCTTGAGACTCTGAGGAAGAATCAATTCTTCGCCAAATTGAAGAAGTGCGAGTTTTGGATTTCTGAAGTGAGCTTCCTAGGCCATGTAATTAACCAGGAAGGTATTTCAGTTGATCCAAGCAAGATTTCCACTGTCGTGGACTGGAAGAGGCCATCTAGTGTTAAGGAAGTGAGAAGTTTTCTTGGCCTAGCTGGTTATTACCGGCGTTTCGTGAAAGACTTCTCTCTCATTGCCAAGCCAATGTCTCAACTCACACGGAAGGGTGTGAAATTCCAGTGGACCGATGAATGTGAGCGCAGTTTCAACGCTCTGAAGGAGAAGTTGGTAACTGCTCCTGTTCTTACACTTCCTGAGCCAGGGAAGCGTTTCACGGTCTACTCGGATGCATCTCGAGTGGGTCTGGGTTGTGTACTCATGCAAGATAATAAAGTGATCGTGTATGCCTCGCGACAGTTGAAAAAACATGAGCAAAATTACCCTACCCATGACTTAGAGCTTGCCACAGTGGTTTTTGCTCTAAAGATTTGGAGGCATTACTTGTATGGAGAGTCTTGTGATATTTTCACTGACCACAAAAGCCTCAAATACATTTTCACTCAGAAGGAGATGAATTTGAGGCAGCGGAGGTGGTTGGAGCTGATTAAAGACTATGATCTCACTCTTCAGTACCATCCGGGCAAGGCAAATGTGGTTGTTGATGCCCTTAGTCGCAAGATGACACCACCCACTCTAGGTTGTCTCATTGCCGACTTTGAACGTATGGGAATTTCCTATTGTTTTGTTGGTACAACACCGGCTGAGATGCAGCTGTTGCTGGAATCAGCAATCCCAGAGCGAGTAAAGGAGGCGCAATAGCATGATCGGTTGCTTCAACAAGTGAGGAAGCGGTTTGATGAAGGTAAAACGGAGGATTTCAGCCTTGATGAGTCAGGCGCATTGCGGTTTAAAGGCCGCCTTTGCGTGCCGCAAAAGGCTCAGGTCAAGGATGAAATTTTGAAAGAAGCTCATCGTACCCCGTACACGGTGCATCCTGGTGAGACCAAGATGTACTGTGATCTCAAAAAGAACTTCTGGTGGAAGAGAATGAAAGTGGATATTGCCAAGTATGTGGCATCTTGCGGGGTTTGCCAGCAAGTAAAGGCTGAGCACAAGCGCCCCGCTGGGCTATTGCAGCCTTTGGAGGTTCCTCAGTGGCCATGGGATGATATTACCATAGATTTCGTAGTCGGCTTACCTCGTACCCAATGAGGTAAGGATGCGATTTGGGTAGTGGTGGACCGGTTCAATAAGTCCGCGCACTTCATCCCCATTCGCACCACGAACTCAGCGAGTGAGTTGGCACCCATTTATGTGCGAGAAATAGTAAGGTTGCATGGTGTGCCTAAGACCATAGTTTCGGACAGAGACGCCAAGTTTGTCTCCAAGTTTTGGGAGAGCTTGCAGGGCGCTCTGGGCACGAAACTCCAGTTCAGTACTGCTTTCCACCCACAGACGGATGGACAGTCCGAACGTACCATTCAGACACTAGAGGACATGTTGAGGTCATGTGTTCTGTCTTGGAAGGGTAGCTGGGAGGACCATTTGGCACTCGCGGAGTTTGCCTATAACAACAGCTACCACTCCAGTGTTCGAGCAGCACCATTTGAGGTTCTGTATGGGCGAAAGTGTAGATCGCCGCTGTGTTGGGATGCAGTGGGCGAAAAGGCTGTTTTGGGACCAGATTGGGTCCAACAAATAGTAGAGCGCGTGGCAGAGATTAGACGGAATCTGCTAGCTGCCCAGAGTAGGCAGAAGAGCTACGCAGATGTCAGAAGGCGAGAGCTAGAGTTCAAAGTTGGGGACCAGGTGCTCTTGAGAGTATCTCCCACTAAAGGCATAGTACGATTTGGTACCAAAGGGAAGCTTAGCCCGAGGTACATTGGGCCATTTCCAATTCGGGAACGGATTAGAAAGTTGGCATATCGTTTGGATCTCCCTGACTCCATGCGAGGAGTGCATAATGTATTTCATGTGTCGATGTTGAGAAAGTATTTGTGAGATCCAGAGCATGAGATTGTGTTAGAACCAGTGTCCATAAAGCAAGACCTCACCTTCGAGTCCCGTCCAGTTCGGATACTTGAGGAATCCGAGAAGGTGTTGAGGCATAAAAAGATAAAGTATGTTAAAGTGCTTTGGGCTCATCAGTCTGAGCGAGAAGCGACATGGGAGTTGGAGTCTCGCATGCGCGAGAAGTACCCGGACTTGTTCTCCATGGGTACGAGTTAATGTTATGTTATGTGCAGTTTATTATATTTTGTTCATTTGTGCATATAGTTGAATGCTAGAATTCAGAGTCGAATTCTGTTAAGGGAGGTAGAATGTAATACCCCAGATTTGCAAAGAGTAAATAAAAGAGCGTAGTTTGCCGTCAGACCCATCGACCTTTTTGGAGTGTCGATTTAGTATCGCGTTTCGGGTGTTCATCATCTGGCAAATCTCACCTTACCTTTTTACCGACTTACCGCTGCAGTAGAAACCAAGCCAACACAGCCTTGGACCAAAATGCCCTTGAGCAATCAAGTATATGAGAGAGGGATGGGAGGGCATGCCGGTCATTTTGCAAATGCAAAGGGCAGCCCCCATATAAAGCCAGCACATCATAGCAAAGCCATTTTCTTTCCCCAACCGTGAGACCAAAGCTTCATTCCACTATTCTTTCCCCCAACCGAGAAACCAAGAGTAAGCTAGCCAAATAAGAGCCTAAGGAGAGGAGCGTGAAGACGAAGGAGTCAAGGCGACGGTCATCGACATGGAGCCCGAAGGAGAAGGAGCTCGGAAGGCTTGAACGTGAGGACGGCGCCAATGACAATTGAGGACGTCGACGACCTCCGAGCACGCGCCAAGCCGCCACTGAGTATGCCCATGTACCCTCAACCCCATGGCACAACACAAGCACACATAGAGAGAGTGAGGATTGGGGAGGTGGCCGGGTGTAGAGGAGGTTTTGGGTTGTCGGCCGACCGTGAGTCAAAGACGGCGGGCCCAAATTGGGGGGGGGGGGGCTCGGGGAGGCCGGGATTCACTCTTGCTTCGTTGTTGTTTTTAGGTGACCGTTGAGGATGTCACGCGCGGGCGGGAGTAGCACATGAATAATCGGCACAAACTAGCAGTACCTTTGTATCACTTTTGTCAGTGTACTTTAGCTTTTACTAGGCTAGAGTAATCACTAAAAATGCTATGATGTATCTGAACGTAGTAGTATAAATAAGTTTAATGTTGGCTTAAATTCTTTTAGTGTTTGTGAAATCTGCAAAGCAGGGCGAGGTGGCGCTGTGCTTAGTTTTCTCCAGTTCACTGTAACATATAATTGCATTTATTGCTGATCTAACAAACAGTGCACCTGTCGTGTCGATTTTTTTTTCAAGTTCAGGTTCTAAACTTGGTACCAAAGGAAGCTGATGGTGAGTCCTTTGAGGATTCTCTTGCTCGTGTTTGTCGCTGCCTCAGAGGAGGAAATACTACAGATGATGCTCATAGTGATAGCGATTTGGAAGTGGTTGCTGACTTCTTTCCAGTCAGCCTGCGTTGCCCTGTGAGCTTTCATATACATACTTCCATTTTCGTGTGTTGGAGGTGCCTCGTTTTTTGTTTCTGCTTTTTTAAAATAACTCCAAATTAGAACAGTAGCTGCGCCTCTGTAACTTCAGGTGCACTCTGTCAGTTTAATATCTGTCGTTGATCAGTGAGCTGAGCCTTTAATGTCTCTGCACTTGCCTTTATATGTTGCAACTCCAAACTGAGTGGTGATCACCTTCCAGAAAAGAAAAAAAAGACCCTGAGTGGTGATCTAGCTGCATTCGGCTATTATGATGTGCTTGTAGCATCATCATGTACAAACTAAGCTTTTACACAGTGTTTCATGAAATTCTGATCCACAAGGTTCCAAACTTGAACATTCTTTTGTCTGATGATATTTTGCAGAATAATGGATCCCGAATAAGGACTGCAGGAAGGTTCAAGCCTTGTGTTCACATGGGCTTTTTTTGACAACAGAATCAACAGTCACGCAAGGTAAGATTTTATGCTTCCATCGGTCCAAAACTAGGATTCTCTACATACTACTTACTTTGGAGAGAGTACGCACTTTTATCTTCCAACTTGTGCTCTGTATCTGTTAAAATCTCTGATCTGCCTTTCATCCGATCAGATGCTCCTTCTACTAATGAAAAAAACCCTACTCTATTTCCAAGTAGATATCGTTGTAGCATTCCCATTTTGTTTCTAAATATATGCCATTCTAGTGGTACATTAATAGCATTTGCCCCCTACATACCCTTCCGTCGATAATTATAGTTTACCTTTCCAAGAGAAAAAAAAACAATTCTAGGCATGGAAGAGTACTGGGCACTCCCAATGCAGAAACTATGAGGTAGTTTCTATACTTACCAATTAATGTAGACACTACCCATGAAAACTATACTCCCAATGGATAGTTTCTACAAATAAAATTTTCATCCAATCATCTATCTTCTCTCTCCTATCATCTACCTATCACAGCTCTTTCTATCTTGGATGCCGTGTAGACATGGTTTCTTGTATAAGAAACCATTTCCTTATCTCTCCTCCTTAACTCCAATGACACATTAGCATTTTGCCTACTTGGCACCTTATTTAATGCCATAGAAACCATCCATTGGGACTGCCCTAACAAGGCTTGGAGTAGATTAGAGCAAGTACAATAGAAGAGGTGGCTGCTACCTCTAGGACTAGCCACATAAGCAAAAAGAGTACATGTGGCTCATGTGGAGGTAGCTAATACAATAAGTTGAGTAGAGGTTACCTCTACTAAAGCACTCAAGCATTTAATATTTCGCTAGAGGCGACTCTAACCCTTATTGTACTTGCTCTAAGAACTAGCATCGCCTCCAAGTCCTCGTATGATGTGCTAGAGGTCACCTCTTGCACGAGGGGCAACTTGCCTCTCTCTCCTCTTGTCTCTCTCTTCCACATAGGATTGTGTTGACGTGGATTTCGCTAGAGGCGATCTAGTCAGCATCATTGTACTTGCTCTTATAAGTGCATTGAATAACTGTAGGTGGAGTAAATTACAAGAGCATTAAATAAGTTGTTGTGGTGCTCTAAAGAAAATGTTACTGTGGCCATATTTATTCATGCCTTATTTCACGTTCTAGAGGCTAGACTGGCATCTATTTTGGCAAAGGAGAGATACTTTTGAGGGAAATTGGAGAGAGTACTTATGATTGGTTTATGGTTAAAGTGCGTCTTTTCTTCAAGTTAGTGCTTTAATGTGGCACAGCCTGATAAATGTGTAGGTCACCTTCAGCTTGGTCATGGAATGTTACATCCTGCTTCTTTGATTGTTTATTTGTTGGTTTTGTGCAGTGGCAGTGCCCAACATGTTTAAAGAATTACTCTGTTGAGAACATGATCATCGACCACACACAACATGGTCGTAACCAACCATACATATCACAACATGGTCATAACTGACCACACACAACAACTCGAAGCTTCGACCACAGTGCATCATCTCGATGCTTCGACCTCGGTTTCTGGGACTGCTTTGACCACGCCTGAGCACTGATCGTAGACTGCTGACTAGGCCTTTGACCATGGCTTCAACCACGGCATCGACCAGGCCTTCGAGATAATGGCATCGACAACCACGCTCTACAAGAAAGAAAAGGAAGAGCTCTTGGAGCAATCTTCTTCCAAGAGTAAGAAGATCACCGCCTTCAAGGCTAAAGCGGTGATGAGTGAAGAATCCGAAGAAGATGATGAGGAGGATTCCGAAGAAGAATTTGCTCTTCTAGTGAGAAGAATGAAGAAATTCATGAGGAGACGCCCATATCGAAGCACAAACCATGAGAAGACCAAGAAAGGACATTCTTCCTCCAACAAGAAGTATACCAACATTCGTTGCTATGAATGTGATGAAAAGGGGCACATTGCCTCTCAATGTCCAACAAAGAAGGATGACAAGGAGAAGTCGTTAAAGAAGAAGAACTACAACGGCAAGAAGAAGCTCTTCAAGAAGCTTCACAAGGATGACAAGAATGATGCTCATATTGGTGAGTGGAACTCCGAAGAGGAGTATTCGGACTCCGACTCAAGCGAGGACGAATCTCCCAAGAAGAAGGGGCTTGTGGGCATCGCCATCAAGGAGGCTCCATCACTATTCTCCACTCCTACATGCCTTATGGCTAAAGGAGAAAAGGTAAAATTGCTTGATGATGATGAGCCTTCATATGATGACTTGATGGATATGTTAGTTGAATTGAATGAATTTCTTGGAAAAGAAAAATCAAAGTTTAAGGTCTTAAAGAGAGAACACATCTCTCTCAAAGACTCTTATGAAGAACTAAAGGAAGCTCATGATTTGCTTCTCCAAGAAAATCACAAATCTAGTACTAGCATTGGAGTTACTTGCAATATCTTGAATGAAATATCTAGTATTGAAATTTCAAAGTCAGCATATCTACTTGTTGTGATGATTTACTTGCCATACCTTGTTCATCTAGTGTAGATTCTAGAAATGATTTAAATCTTGTTCATGATGATGTCATTGCTAATGAAAACAAAAATTTAAAGGAACAAGTGCTAAAATTAAACAAAAGTTTAGAGAGGGCTTACAAGGGAAAGGAAACCCTTGATAAGTTGCTAAGTGATCAAAGATGCTCCTTTAACAAAGAGGGACTTGGATATGTCCCAAAAAAGGGTAAGAAGCCGGTATACAAGCCTCCAAGGTTTGTAAAGGAGAATGGTAAGTATTGCACAAAATGCCGGTGTGTTGGACATGCTCAAGATGATTGTTCCAAGAATAACATGCATTCCATTGGTCTATATGATTCTTATTATATGCTTAAAAAATCTAAAAATGGAAATGTTGTTGCTCATTTCATTGGCACCTCGATTTTGGGTGCTAAAAAGAAATCCATTTGGGTACCCAAAACCTTGGTCACTAACCTCCAAGGACCCAAACAAATTTGGGTACCTAAAAGAGCTTAACTTTCTTTTGTAGGTGAACTACAAAACTGGTGGAAGGCATTGGGTGTTGGATAGCGGTTGCACCCAACACATGACCGGAGACCGGAAGATGTTCACCACCTTTGAGAATGGAAGCAATGACAAGATCACATTTGGAGATAATAGCAAAGGAAATGTATTGGGATTGGGTAAAATCGCTATCTCAAACGACCTTTCAATTTCTAATGTATCTCTAGTTGAAACATTAAATTTCAATTTGCTATCCGTTGCTCAATTATGTGATCTAGGCTTAACATGCTCATTCTCAAAAGAAGATGTTGTAATCTCAAAGGATAATAATAATGAACCAGTCTTTAAAGGCTTTAGATTTGGGAATCTCTATTTGGTAGATTTTTCTTCAAATGAGTCTTGTTTAAAAACTTGTTTAATTGCAAAAACTTCTTTGGGTTGGTTGTGGCATAGAAGGCTAGGTCATGTGGGAATGATTCAACTCAAAAAGATTTTTAAGCATGACTTAGTAGTTGGCTTGAAGGATGTGAAGTTTGAGAAAAATCGACTTTGTAGTGCTTGTCAAGCCGGAAAATAAGTCGCTAATTCTCATCATTCCAAAAGTATCATGTCAACTTCTAGGCCATTAGAGCTCTTACATATGGATTTGTTCGGGCCAACAACCTATAAAAGCATTGGAGGTAATAGCTATTGTTTAGTCATTGTGGATGATTACTCTAGATATACATGGGTCTTCTTCCTAAATGACAAAAGTGAAACCTCCGGGATTTTCAAAAGTTTTTCAAAAAGGGCCCAAAATGAATTTGATTTTAAAATAAAGAAAATTAGAAGTGACAATGGTTCCGAGTTCAAAAATACAAAAGTTGAAGACTTTTGTGATGAACTTGGAATAAAGCACGAGCTTTCCACTACCTACACTCCGGAGCAAAATGGAGTTGTAGAGAGGAAAAATCAAACATTAATTGAAATGGCTAGGACAATGCTTGATGAATATAATACTTCCGACAAGTTTTGGGCGGAAGCTATCAACACCGCATGTCATGCCATAAATCGCCTCTATTTACATCGACTCTTGAAAAAGACTTCCTATGAGCTTCTTGTTGGAAGGAGACCGAACATCTCTTACTTCAGAGTATTTGGTTGCAAATGCTATATTCTAAGAAAAGGTGTTCGGCTCTCAAAATTTCAAAGTCGGTGTGATGAAGGCTTCCTTTTAGGGTATTCTTCAAATAGTAAAGCCTATAGGGTCTTTAATAAAAATTCGGGCTTAGTATAAGAATCATGTGATGTCCAATTTGATGAGACTAATGGCTCTCAAGAAGAGCATGAGAACTTGGATGATGTAGGAGATGAAGGTCTTCGCAAGGCAATGGAGAACATGCAAATCGGAGACATCAAGCCAAAAGAGGATCCAACATCACCAAGCTCATCAAGACAAGTGGAACCACCCTCCTCTTCTACAACAAACGACGTTCAAGTCATAGAGGATGAAGAAAAGGATCAACCGCAAAATACCTTCAAGATTCACAATGCAATAGCCAAGGATCATCCAATTGACCAAATATTGGGTGACGTGAGTAAGGGTGTTCAAACTCGTTCTAGAGTAGCTTCATTTTGTAAACACTATTCCTTTGTATCTTCACTTGAACCTAAGCGTGTAGAAGAAGCATTAGATGACCCGGATTGGATAAATGCTATGCATGAAGACTTGAATAATTTTGCTCAAAACGATGTTTGGACTTTGGTGGAGAGACCCAAGGAGCACAACGTCATTGGCACAAAATGGGTTTTCCGGAACAAACAAGATGAGAACGGAATTGTGGTAAGAAATAAAGCAAGATTAGTAGCTCAAGGTTATACTCAAGTCGAGGGCTTAGATTATGATGAGACCTTTGCGCCCGTTGCTAGACTTGAATCAATTAGAATCTTGCTTGCTTTTGCATAATGATTTGACATTAAATTGTTTCAAATGGATGTCAAAAGTGCATTTCTAAATGGTACAATTTCCGAATTAGTATTTGTAGAACAACCCCCGGGATTTGAAGATGCTAAATATCTTAATCATGTGTATAGATTATCAAAGGCGCTATATGGTTTAAAGCAAGCTCCTAGAGCTTGGTATGAACGCCTTCGTAACTTTCTTGTATCAAAAGGCTTTAAAATTGGTAAAGTAGATACAACTCTATTCACAAAAATTATTGGAGATGATTTCTTTGTATGTCAAATATATGTTGATGATATTATATTTGGTTCTACTAATCAAGATTTTTGCAAAGAATTTGTTGAGATAATGTCTAGGGAATTTGAGATGTCAATGATTGGTGAGCTAAGCTACTTCCTTGGACTTCAAATCAAACAACTTAAGGATGAGACGTTTATAAGCCAAACGAAGTACGTCAAAGATTTACTCAAGAAATTCGGAATGCAAGAAGCTAAACCCATCAAGACACCCATGGCAATAAACGGGCATCTAGACCTCAACGAAGAAGGTAAGTCGGTAGATTTAAAGCTTTATAGATCCATGATTGGTAGTTTACTTTATCTTACCGCATCTAGGCCCGACATTATGTTTAGTGTTTGCATGTGTGCACGTTTTCAAGCTTCTCCAAAAGAGTGCCATTTAGTGGCCGTAAAGAGGATTCTAAGATATTTAAAGCATTCCTCAAGCATAGGGCTTTGGTATCCCAAGGGTGCAAAATTTGAATTAATTGGATATTCGGATTCCGATTATGCGGGATGCAAAGTGGATAGAAAAAGCACCTCGGGTAGCTGCCAATTTCTAGGAAGGTCTTTAGTGTGTTGGTCTTCCAAGAAACAAAATTTCGTAGCACTTTCAACCGCCGAAGCCGAATATATTTCCGCGGGAAGTTGTTGTGCTCAATTGCTTTGGATGAGGCAAACATTGTTGGATTATGGGATTAAATTTGAAAAAATGCCTCTTTTGTGTGATAATGATAGTGCTATCAAAATATCCAACAATCCCGTTCAACACTCAAGAACCAAGCATATAGATATACGCCACCATTTCTTGAGAGATCATGTGAGCAAATGAGATATTGAAATTAGCCACATCCGAACCGAGGATCAATTAGCAGACATTTTCACCAAACCATTAGATGAAAGCCGCTTTTGCAAATTGATGAATGAATTAAATGTCATAGACTACTCAAATGTAGCTTGAAATAAAATGTCATTCATATATGCTCATTTGATGCACATGTGTGGAATTTCAATGAATTTTCCCTATTTTGGTCAAAAATTTGATTATTTTCATAAAAATTAGTTTCAAAGTATAGCAATAGCTAAATTAATGCACAATGATCCTGAATGACTTTAATTGAGTGCAAAACTAGGGATCATTTGCATATTTCCAAGTTCTAAAGTTCAAATTCTGTGAAGTCCCAGAAATTCCAGAACTATCGCCGTGTATTCTGCGGTACTTTCGTTTCTGACAGAAAATCCGGAACTACCGCTGTTGTTTTTGCGGTACTTCCGATTTTTCTGAAGAAAACGGAACTACCGGCGTGTTAAGCACGGAAGTACCGTTTTCTGCGGAATTTATTGCAGTTTCCAAAACCGGCAAATCCTCCTGCCGTTACTCCTTTTTCTTTATCTCTTTTCTCTCTCTCTCTCCTCTTCATTCCTCCCAAACCGCAGCCGCCTCCCTTCTCTTCTTCCTCTCCTCCACCCTCTCTCTCCCAAGAACCTCTCTCCTCTCCCGATCTTTGAATCCGAGGGGAGTTCTTCATTTTTGGGTAATTCCTTGCACAACTTGGGTTCTCCTCCTTCGACTCCACAAGGTAAATCGGATCAAAATCCTCTTTTTATCTTGTTCTTAGAACCCTAGGTTGAGTTTAGTCTAAATTTGAAAATGTGATGATATTTGCTGGAAGATCTTAGGGCAAATTAGTATATTTGGGGTGTTACCATGTTTATTCACACATGCATTGAATTCAAACCAAAAATACCCCAAAAGGATTGAAGATTGAACTTGCCCTAAAATTGCTCAGAAAATTCGGAACTACTGCCCGAGCAAGCGGAACTACCGTGGCTCCGGAAGTTCCGCTTGATTAACGCCGGAACTACCGGATTTTCCGGAAGTTCCGCAGTTTAGCCGCCGGTACTTCCGATTTTCCTGACACAGCAAACAATCAATTGCTATTTCAAATCTAGCTTATTCCTTTTGCATCCTTTATCACTCCTCATTGTTGTATCACCTGTTTGAAGATGCCGAGGATGAAGAATGTCTCTCACAAGACTTATGGAGGAACTCCGGGACAATCCTCCTCAACTCCCGCCCTTCCGACAACGGAACATGAGGATAGGGGCAAGGGCCCCGCCGCGGACTCCGAGAGTGAGTCCGAAGGCTCCCATGAGAGCGGATCCGAGGCCTCGCATGAGAGCGAGGAGTATGAGGCTTCGGACGAGGAGATGCCTGAGGTAACCGCAGATGAAGAGATAGACCTTTCAAAGATCACCAGTGATGACTATGCCATCCTGCGTCGCCGCAGTCAGTATGTCCGCCCTCGCAATTCTCAGAACCCGCAGTTCCATTCAAAGTTTCAGGAGAAAGTGTACCGAGAGATGTATGGTCCTGCGCGCAAGTTCGCCGAGCACAAATATGTCGACTGGGATCACTTGTCACAGATTGACAAGTTTGTTGGTGCATATCAGTTGTTTAGGCAGGCCGGGATCCATCATCTTGTCGCTTTCAAGTGCAGCTACATGGAGGATATGATACGACAGTTCTACGCCACTTTATATATCTCTCCCAATTATGAGCATTTTTGTTGGATGACTGGAACACAGCTCATTGAGTGCACCAAACATGAGTTTGAGTTGGCACTTGGGACTGAGACCAGTGCATATGAGAAGGTGTTCAGCAAGCCGGCACTCCCAATTGCTGCTTATACAAAGTATTATGACCCGACAGCTGAACGAGTGCCAGGGACAACTATTGGACTTCTTCCCATTCCTAATCTTGTCAACAGGATCATCAACCACACCATTCTTCCAAAGAGTGGAAACTTTGACGCTATTCGTGGCCATGCTTGGAATGTGATTGATTACATTATGCGCGGCCAAAAGTTCGATGTGGTGGATCTTATCATTAGAGGGATAGATGCTAATAAGAATGACAGGAACAAGAGATTTAACTTTGCACCTTACATTATGGCCTTGATCATTCGCACGACCGGGTACAGAGGAGCACTTTGCACCGTGCACAAGCCTTACAAGCCTCGTGCAGAGCCTTCTGTTCCTGCTCCTGCTCGTCCTCGTGGCCAGCCCCAGCCTCAGCCTCAGGCAGCTGCTGATCCTCCTCCCCAGGGCGAGGGTGATGTCTCTCTGTCTCAGATCTACTCCGCCATTCTCAGGCTTGAGGAGCGCCAGGTTGAGACTACGGGCCAGGTTGCCACGTTGATCTCTTCTGTTTCTTCTCTTGGTGATCGCGTCTCATCCCTTGAGAGTGCTGTGGATCCAATTCGCTATTCTCGTCGCACTCGTCGCCGCGGTCCTCCTTCTCCTGCTGCAGCTCAGGATTAGCTCTTCTTTTTGGTACTTCGATGCCAAAGGGGGAGAAAATGAAGCAAGGAGAAGAAGTTTAAGTCTTTTATCAGTCTTTTATCTATCTATTTGGCTATGTAATAAAATATGGTGTAATGAACCATGTGATGGATGATGTTTAGTATTTTAATTTCCTATGCATTGTAATGAACTATGTTTGGATATGGTTGGATCTTATGTCCCAAATTGCAATGCTATTTACTTGTCTATGCGTCTCTTTGAATTTTTGTTTTAATGTGCTTTGATCTAATCATTCTTGCTCATTGTAGTAATATCAATAGAGTTCATGCAATTCGCCATAAAAATTTGATGCACATGTTTAGGGGGAGCTCCTTCTTATGAGTTTCTAAATCGCAAAAATTCCCCATGTTCTATATTACCAAAATTTCAATAATTTGTGATATACAACTTGCAAACAAGAAGTATATCCAAATCTTAAATTCTTCTCAAAATTTGCTCTTGTTGTCATCAATTACCAAAAAGGGGGAGATTGAAAGCATCTAGGCCCCTAAAAATATTAGTTTTGGTAATTAATGACATTATGTGAATATGGGACTAATTTGTTTATTGAGTGTTTGCAAGAATTAGTCTTAAGAGAAAAGAAGAAGGTACATAAAATGTTCTTACAAAGATTCAAAGATCTCAAGGGCGTCAAGGTAAATAGGTTAGGGCTATTTTATTTTTTTTACCGGTCTTGGTGTTAGGTTGGAAGACCGGATTATAGAATAGACGCCGTACTATTAAGAGGGATCATGGTGATTGCTTGATCATGTTCAAATATGCCCCATGGATCAATCTAGGATCATGCATACACTTTGAAATTAAAATCAATTCAAAACTGTGCTTTGTCAGAAAATTCGGTAGTACCGGCGTTCTATGGGCGGAACTACCGCATGGCCGGAAGTACCGCAAGTTTAACTGCGGAACTACCGCATCTGCGGAAGTTCCGGGGTCTGGAGCGGAACTTAAATTCCAGAGAGCGCCTGGAGTTAAACTTAGCCTCTCGGAAAACGGAAGTACCGCGGTTTGAACTGCGGAACTAAGAGCGGAACTTCATTTCCAGAAGAGCGCCCTGAGTTGGAGTTAGCCGCACTGAAATCGGAAATACCGGGGTTTGGAGCGGAACTTCCGGACTTCCGGAAGTACCGCGATTTCAACGGCAGTAGTACCGCACTTATTGACCAACGGTTACTTCTGACTCACTGACATAGCCGTTCTGACCGGGCGGCGGAAATCCGGAAGTACCGTCCATATAACGGCGGTAGTTCCGTTTTCCCTGATTTTTCAGGATAAATTAATGCAACGGCTATTTGAGGTTGGTGAGGGTATAAATACACCCCCACCAGAACTTGTACCTGTTGTTGACCTTCCATTGAACTCATTTGAGCCTAGTGCAACCTCTCACACCTCATTCTCACACTTGTGCATTCAATTGAGGTAGTTGAGACAAAATTCAAGTGCATTTCATTCTAGTTAATCCATTAGTCACTTGAGTGTGATCAAGCCATCGTGGTTCATTCTCTTGGTGTTTGCCGGCACCTAGACGGCTTGGCGGAGATCCGGTGATCTTCTCAAGAAGATTGTGAGAAGGCCCGGAAGATTGTGAAGGCTCGGAGCTCACCTACCCGGAGAGGGAAAGGGCTACCGCTAGTGACCGAGGTGATTAGGCTCATTCGTGGAGCCGGTCCGATTTGTTCGGGCTTACCTCAACGTGGACTAGGAGAGACCGACAAGTCTCCGATCACCACGGTAAAAAGTAATCGTGTCAATTGTGGTTTGCTCTCTTGTGATCATTTTCATTCAAGCAACGCTCTTTATTCATATTACTTGATTGCTTGCTTAGTGAGAGTAGCAATTGTTGATCTCTACTATTGTTATTGCTCTTAGTCGATTACTTGTGCTAGTGATTATTTGAGCCTTACTAGGTTGATTAGTGGTGTTATTGTTATCTTGCTCTAGTATATCCATTAAGTTTAAAATTGCTAATTAGAATTAGACGAAAATTTTAAAACCGCCTATTCACCCCCCCTCTAGTCGGCCTCCTCGATCTTACAAACAAGACGGGCTTGAGGTCCCCGCATGAAACAGGGCGGGCTTGGGTGAGCATCGACGGGTGCACACTCTGCTATACTAGTATAGGCTAAAGAGTTGAGAAAGAAGTGCATGAGCATGTGCATGGGCATATGCATAATGATCGGTTGATGAGAACCTAAAGAGATAAGAGAAAGGTGCATGTGCATGATGATTGGTTCATCGGAACGTAAAGTGGTTAATTGGAAGAGTGGTTAATGAGATATGAATGATTATGGTTTAATGAATGAACCAGTTATTTGCTGTTTTGCTTTGTATTTGCTGAGTCGGTGGACTCACTCTTGCTTCGTTGTTGTTTTTAGGTGACCGTTGAGGATGTCACGCGCGGGCGGGAGTAGCACATGAATAATCGGCACAAACTAGCAGTACCTTTGTATCACTTTTGTCAGTGTACTTTAGCTTTTACTAGGCTAGAGTAATCACTAAAAATGCTATGATGTATCTGAACGTAGTAGTATAAATAAGTTTAATGTTGGCTTAAATTCTTTTAGTGTTTGTGAAATCTGCAAAGCAGGGCGAGGTGGCGCTGTGCTTAGTTTTCTCCAGTTCACTGTAACATATAATTGCATTTATTGCTGATCTAACAAACAGTGCACCTGTCGTGTCGATTTTTTTTTCAAGTTCAGGTTCTAAACTTGGTACCAAAGGAAGCTGATGGTGAGTCCTTTGAGGATTCTCTTGCTCGTGTTTGTCGCTGCCTCAGAGGAGGAAATACTACAGATGATGCTCATAGTGATAGCGATTTGGAAGTGGTTGCTGACTTCTTTCCAGTCAGCCTGCGTTGCCCTGTGAGCTTTCATATACATACTTCCATTTTCGTGTGTTGGAGGTGCCTCGTTTTTTGTTTCTGCTTTTTTAAAATAACTCCAAATTAGAACAGTAGCTGCGCCTCTGTAACTTCAGGTGCACTCTGTCAGTTTAATATCTGTCGTTGATCAGTGAGCTGAGCCTTTAATGTCTCTGCACTTGCCTTTATATGTTGCAACTCCAAACTGAGTGGTGATCACCTTCCAGAAAAGAAAAAAAAGACCCTGAGTGGTGATCTAGCTGCATTCGGCTATTATGATGTGCTTGTAGCATCATCATGTACAAACTAAGCTTTTACACAGTGTTTCATGAAATTCTGATCCACAAGGTTCCAAACTTGAACATTCTTTTGTCTGATGATATTTTGCAGAATAATGGATCCCGAATAAGGACTGCAGGAAGGTTCAAGCCTTGTGTTCACATGGGCTTTTTTTGACAACAGAATCAACAGTCACGCAAGGTAAGATTTTATGCTTCCATCGGTCCAAAACTAGGATTCTCTACATACTACTTACTTTGGAGAGAGTACGCACTTTTATCTTCCAACTTGTGCTCTGTATCTGTTAAAATCTCTGATCTGCCTTTCATCCGATCAGATGCTCCTTCTACTAATGAAAAAAACCCTACTCTATTTCCAAGTAGATATCGTTGTAGCATTCCCATTTTGTTTCTAAATATATGCCATTCTAGTGGTACATTAATAGCATTTGCCCCCTACATACCCTTCCGTCGATAATTATAGTTTACCTTTCCAAGAGAAAAAAAAAACAATTCTAGGCATGGAAGAGTACTGGGCACTCCCAATGCAGAAACTATGAGGTAGTTTCTATACTTACCAATTAATGTAGACACTACCCATGAAAACTATACTCCCAATGGATAGTTTCTACAAATAAAATTTTCATCCAATCATCTATCTTCTCTCTCCTATCATCTACCTATCACAGCTCTTTCTATCTTGGATGCCGTGTAGACATGGTTTCTTGTATAAGAAACCATTTCCTTATCTCTCCTCCTTAACTCCAATGACACATTAGCATTTTGCCTACTTGGCACCTTATTTAATGCCATAGAAACCATCCATTGGGACTGCCCTAACAAGGCTTGGAGTAGATTAGAGCAAGTACAATAGAAGAGGTGGCTGCTACCTCTAGGACTAGCCACATAAGCAAAAAGAGTACATGTGGCTCATGTGGAGGTAGCTAATACAATAAGTTGAGTAGAGGTTACCTCTACTAAAGCACTCAAGCATTTAATATTTCGCTAGAGGCGACCCTAACCCTTATTGTACTTGCTCTAAGAACTAGCATCGCCTCCAAGTCCTCGTATGATGTGCTAGAGGTCACCTCTTGCATGAGGGGCAGCTTGCCTCTCTCTCCTCTTGTCTCTCTCTTCCACATAGGATTGTGTTGACGTGGATTTCGCTAGAGGCGATCTAGTCAGCATCATTGTACTTGCTCTTATAAGTGCATTGAATAACTGTAGGTGGAGTAAATTACAAGAGCATTAAATAAGTTGTTGTGGTGCTCTAAAGAAAATGTTACTGTGGCCATATTTATTCATGCCTTATTTCACGTTCTAGAGGCTAGACTGGCATCTATTTTGGCAAAGGAGAGATACTTTTGAGGGAAATTGGAGAGAGTACTTATGATTGGTTTATGGTTAAAGTGCGTCTTTTCTTCAAGTTAGTGCTTTAATGTGGCACAGCCTGATAAATGTGTAGGTCACCTTCAGCTTGGTCATGGAATGTTACATCCTGCTTCTTTGATTGTTTATTTGTTGGTTTTGTGCAGTGGCAGTGCCCAACATGTTTAAAGAATTACTCTGTTGAGAACATGATCATCGACCACACACAACATGGTCGTAACCAACCATACATATCACAACATGGTCATAACTGACCACACACAACAACTCGAAGCTTCGACCACAGTGCATCATCTCGATGCTTCGACCTCGGTTTCTGGGACTGCTTTGACCACGCCTGAGCACTGATCGTAGACTGCTGACTAGGCCTTTGACCATGGCTTCAACCACGGCATCGACCAGGCCTTCGAGATAATGACATCGACAACCACGCTTTGAGTGTGGCTTTGACCACTCATCAAGATTAATTCCAACAAGCACAACCGGATGTGTTTGACCTAGACATGCCTTGTCCACGGCCGGAACAAGATTATTCTGCCGTCGGCCACCACACTGTTACATCGCCGGATGTGGTCACAACTCACAGTCGACACTGGTGTGGAAGGAGAACAGCAAAGAGTTGCGGTCGAAGCGACGGACCGCGAAGGCTTGCTGTGAATCTTGTTGCAACTTGAGACAGATGGCTTCAACAGCATGAGCTTGAAGGATGGGAGCGTCAGAGCTTGCTTGAAAAGCTATGAGGGCCTTGGCCAGCTGCTCCTCCTCATCCGCCAACTCGGGAGACCATGAAAGATGGCAAGTAGGGTGGCCGAGAAAGCCTCTAGTGATGGGGACCTGCTTTGCAGCGTGGGGGGCATCCGCACTGAGCCTGCCGGGGGCGCCTGGACAGGAGTTCACTACTTCAGCAAAGGAAGGGCGCATAGAGGGTGACTGAGATCTGGAACCCGATCGAGCTCAACGACGGGCTTCTATCCCGCCAGCGCCTTTCGCACGCTATTAGCCTAGGGCTGATGTCCGGGTCAACAACAACCGACTGAAGGACAGCCCTTCTGGGGGAGACGACATGGCTGTTCGAGGGAGGGGGGTGGGCGACGGGCCCAGAGCGGGCACCGGCGAGCGGAGGTGGCCGTTAGGCTTGGGATGGGCACTAAGATCAGTCTCAGTGGGAGTTTTATTTGCATTTCACATAGGTATTTTTGATGATATGGCAACATTTTTAAGAAGAGAGAGAAGAATTGAGTTTCATCTAGATGAAACTCTCTTGGCACGATTACCAACTCTATATGAGTCATGAAATTAAATGACTATGAAACAATAGAATGAAACTATGCATTGAGGATGGATGTTTCATCTATGTTTCATTTCATTTTACATGATGTGACAGTCTTGGAAACAACACCAGTCCTAGTGCTCCACGTAGGATAGTATCTATGGCATTAATTAGATTGCCATGTAGGAGTTTTAGATGATGTGGCGCTATATTAAATAAGAGAGAGAATAAAAAGAGGAAGAAACTGGGTCTCATGCAAGACCTAGTTTCTATAAGAAAATCAATGCAATAGACACTACCAAATTTTGCATTGGAGAGATGGTGGTATCTTCGTGATAGATGGAGAAAAATTATGATTGGTGGAGAGGAGAGAGAGATTTTGATGCTTAATTAATTGCTTG
Organism: Dendrocalamus latiflorus; assembly: GCA_017311315.1. NCBI lineage: Eukaryota > Viridiplantae > Streptophyta > Magnoliopsida > Poales > Poaceae > Dendrocalamus > Dendrocalamus latiflorus. The sequence continues at coordinate 1,635,976 of CM029633.1, read as the reverse complement.
GGTTATAAATAGACATGGTGCATTGGAAATAATAGTTCTAAAGTAGTGTCTATATGCCATGGTATAGATAGGTGGTTTCTGCACTGGAACTGCCCTAACGAAAGAAATGAGAGATACGAGGACTTCCTCCTATTAAAAGCATAACCTTTCTTCGAGACCATAGTTCTTCAGGCCATCAACGAACTACCGGCCGAAAAGGCTCCGGGGCCAGACGACTTTACAGGAACTTTTTACGGGAACTTTCTACCGAAAAGCATGGCCCATCATCAAAGAAGATATCATGGCAGCCATCCAAGCCTTCTTGTATACGGATCGGTGTGGATTCCATCGGCTAAACTCAGCTCTCCTTGTCCTAATCCCGAAAAAACAGGGGGCTATCCATCCTTCGGATTTCAGGCCAATCGGATTAATTCACAAATTCTCGAAACTTCTCACCAAGCTGATGGCCCTACGGCTGCAACCGCATATGGATCATCTAGTGGGCTCCAATCAAAGTGCTTTCACCAAGGATCGCACAATATAGTACAATTTCAAATTTGTGCATGACGCTATTAGAACGCTTCGTCGCAAAAGAGAAAAGAAGATCCTCTTCAATCTCGACATCGCCAAAGCCTTTGACAGCATTGCCTGGCCTTTCCTTCTAAAGGTTATGAAGCATCAGGGATTTGGCACACGAGTTGTTACTCTCAACATCCACCACCAAAATTATGCTAAATGGAGTGCCGGGCAAACCAATACGCCACTGCAAAGGTCTCAGGTAGGGGGATCCACTGTCACGACCGCTCTTCGTTTAGCCATGGATGTGCTAATAAGTAAACTACTCTTCAAAGCTGCACAAGATCAGGTTCTAGCACCATCGCACACATTGAAGAGGCAATGCTCATTCTATGCAGACGACGTTATGCTTTTCATAAATCCAAAGTTCCAAGAGCTCGTTGCTCCTAGAGAAATTCTGTCGCTTTTTGGGGCTGCATCCGGCCTCACACCAAACATGCTCAAGTCTTCTCTAATCCCAGAAATTCTGTGCACACAAACAAGAATTGCTACTGGCAAAAGAGTGTTTCGGCTGCAACATAGATTCTATTCCCATCAAATATCTAGGGATGCCTCTGTCCCTAGGCAGGCTACTAAGAGCGGACATCCAACCGTATGTTGACAAAGTACAAGCCTTCTTACCTAGGTGGAAGGCCAAGCTCCTCTCACGAGTGGGAAGACTAATTGTTGTCAAAGCAGTTCTCACCTCCATGGTCATCTACCCGCTTCTCACATTAACATTCCCAATTTGGGCACTTAAGGCCATTGATAAAAAGCACAGAAGCTTTCTCTGGGCAGGGGATAGCATGTCCACGCCCGGCAAATGTTTGGTAAACTGGCAGCAGATTTGTCACCCTTACTCGCATGGGGGGCTGGGCATCACCGACCTTCATCTCACCGGTATTGCCTTTCGCATACGTTGGGAATGGTTGGCGCGCACTGATCCGGAGTGAATTTGGCAAGGCGTCAGGTTGGTTGAAGATCTTGCAACAGAGACCTTTTTCTATGCGTCAACAGGTTTTTCATGTGGGAGACCATGTGGCCTGGTCTAGGTTATTTTAGATGATGAATAACTGACAACGTTGGTTATGGTATTACTTATGGTATGTTGCTTCTTTATATGCTTGTGATAGCATGGTGATATGTAAGCCTTCTCCCACGCACACCGCAGCACGTGAACAAAGGGTAGAGAAACCGAAGTTTCAGCGAGTAGAATCCAACACCACAATTGGATTCAACACACCAAGAGCAATTCCTCGATGGAAATCTCAAGAACACGCCAACAATGGCCACAAAACCATGGTGATTTTCTGGTTTCTATTTCTCAAATCAAAGTCTAAGTTACAATGGGGCTAAGGCCCTGGCCTTATATTGGTGCACAATGCACGGCCTTGATTACAACTCACGCACTACTTGGCCTAAGGCCGAAACAAACTCCAATACGAACTAAAAAGGTAATATACCTAAACTTCTACCTCTGGATTCTCTCTTAATTTGCGATCTGACTATGAGGATTTCGTGGCTGGCACCTTGTCCATTATGTGGGGCTTCAAAATAGCTTTCCAACGAGTCCAAGAACGCCCAAATCGGACTCCGTTTGTGAAAGTTATGGACGTTTTAGTATCGGTCTTGCTAGCTGTCCCAATCCGAGTCCGAATCGGTTTCAAATCTTTATATGTTTTGTTTTCTGGTTCAAGGGGCTTCCAAATCCGTTTGGAACCTGAAAAGGAATCCTTCTCAATCTTTAGAAAGTCATGGTGCGGTCGGATTTTACCCTTACTTGCATTGCAATACTCGAACTCTTTATGTTTTGCAAGTCTCGCGTGTCTCTCCGGACAGCTCGTGTAGCATCCAATGAAATTGCCATAACTTTGTGTAGGAAGCTCCAAATCAAGTGCCGTTTAATTCATTGGAAAATAGACTTCATTAGCTTTCCAAATATATCTTTTGTGCACGTTAGAAACCTCAGAATTGGTATTCAAAGCTTCTTGAACATTGTGCACAGAACTGCAAGCACTAACCAAAGTTGTAGTGCTACTTGGTGCCACATCATCCTCCCCTCCTTGAAGTAAAGCCGTCCTCGGCTTTGGAGTAATCTTGGGAGCTTGCTTCTTCTTGGCTGTAATTTCTTCATCAACATGAATAGCACTCTTCAATTTTGGTTTCAACACATGCTTCTTTCCCTCATGTACAAATGTATATGTGTTGGACCGGCCCTCATGCGTAGCATTGCGATCATATTGCCATGGTCTTCCCAACAATAACCCATATGCATCCATTGGAACTACGTCGCAATCCACCTTGTCAACATAGTCACCAACAACAAACGGAACACGCACCTTGTGAGTTATCTTTAGCCTTCCGGACTTGTGTAGCCACTCCACATGATGTGGTTGAGGATGCCTCCACGTGGACAGCCCTAAAGCGTACACCAAATCTTTGCTAATCACATTGGTATAACTTCCACCATCTATGATCAACTTGCATGCTTTATCTTTGATTTTGCACTCCGCTTGAAAAACACTCCACCGCTGTCCTTTTGTTTCAGTTTCTTTACTTTGCACCTTTCGGACCAAAAGATTAACACCATTCAACTCTGGATAACAATAGACAACTTCTTCCTTGGAATCATCGGATTTTTCACTTTCAGAATCACTACTAGAATTTGTTGAAGCATAGCCGTCTTTATTGAGAAGCACTCTTCGTTGATTTGGACAATCACGCATCATATGACCTCTTCCCTTGCACTTGAAACACTCAATTTCTCTAGCACGAGCATTAGAAAGCAAACTAGAACCAGTTTTAGTTGCTTCTTTACCTCTATTGCTTGCCTCCCTTGAAAGAGCCCCATTTGAACAGCTTGATGTCGCCACCTTAGAGTGTGAACCAACATCATCGCCTTGCTGTGATACACGCCTCCATGGGTTTGTTTGAGTGTTGGCATGTCCACCCTTAGCTTGTTTGCGCTTCAATTGTTGTTCAGCACGTTCGGCTTGATGCACCAAGTCTTGAATGTTGTAGTAATGGACCATCTCCACCCTATCTTGCACATCCTCATTCAGCCCATTAAATAAACGTGCCATAGTAGCCTCATCATGCTCCTCTGTCCCTGTACGGATCATCAACATCTCCATCTCTTTATAATATTCATCAACACTAAAATTACCTTGATGTAGTTGTTGTAGCCGATTGTACAAGGTCCTAGTGTAGTGTGCCGGGACAAAACGACGCCTCAAAATATTCTTCAATTGTACCCAAGTATCCGGACGAGCTCCTACGCGACACAATTGGTTCCACCAAACAAGAGCATATCCGGTGAACTCAATTGTCGCCAACCGAATCTTCTTATCCTCAGTATAGTGATGGCTGTTAAAAATTTGTTCGACACGCATCTCCCAATCCAAGTACTCCTCTGGTTCAGCTTTACCATTAAATGATGGGATATAAATTTTTATCCGCCCAATTCCATCATCCACGGCAACACGCTGAGCAAACCCGACACCATCACGCATACCTCCACCATGGGCAGCACCTCTGCCACGCATGTCCCTACCACGGTCAGCACCACAGTAGTCACGAGCATGGCGCGGTTGTGGAGCAAAGCCCGCTGTACCATCAAAGATCTCCTCGTGTTCGTCGTCTTCATATGGTGCATGCCGTTCGGGATATAGAGGTCCCCGTTTAGCATGCTGAAATTGTGGTGGCTGGAGGCGTATTGCCTCCGTCAAAGCATCAATTCGCGCCCCCAAATCATCAACCTTGCCTTCAAGCTTCCGGTGACAACTCAAGAAGTAGTCACGTGTCGCTTCAAATTCAATTCGTACCTCAGGCGGCAAAGACGCCGCATATTGGGGCACCTCCCCAATTAGCTCAGCATGATTATGTCGCGCCTCGCCATCTTTAGTCTTCATAGAACCCGCCATCAAGAAAAATTCAGCAACCTCGTACCGTGATCAACCACGCTCTGATACCAAGATGATGCGGATCCACTAGCAAGCTAGCTGAACCCCGTTGCTTTGGCCCTGATCTTTCACGATACGCTTTGTTGGATGCCCTCTCCAAGATAAGCCTTCTCCCACGCACACCGCAGCACGTGAACAAAGGGTAGAGAAACCGAAGTTTCAGCGAGTAGAATCCAACACCACAATTGGATTCAACACACCAAGAGCAATTCCTCGATGGAAATCTCAAGAACACGCCAACAATGGCCACCAAACCATGGTGATTTTCTGGTTTCTATTTCTCAAATCAAAGTCTAAGTTACAATGGGGCTAAGGCCCTGGCCTTATATTGGTGCACAATGCACGGCCTTGATTACAACTCACGCACTACTTGGCCTAAGGCCGAAACAAACTCCAATACGAACTAAAAAGGTAATATACCTAAACTGCTACCTCTGGATTCTCTCTTAATTTGCGATCTGACTATGAGAATTTCGTGGCTGGCACCTTGTCCATTATGCGGGGCTTCAAAATAGCTTTTCAACGAGTCCAAGAACGCCCAAATCGGACTCCGTTTGTGAAAGTTATGGACGTTTTAGTATCGGTCTTGCCAGCTGTCCCAATCCGAGTCCGAATCGGTTTCAAATCTTTATATGTTTTGTTTTCTGGTTCAAGGGGCTTCCAAATCCGTTTGGAACCTGAAAAGGAATCCTTCTCAATCTTTAGAAAGTCATGGTGTGGTCGGATTTTACCCTTACTTGCATTGCAATACTCGAACTCTTTATGTTTTGCAAGTCTCGCGCGTCTCTTCGGACAGCTCGTGCAGCATCCAATGAAATTGCCATAACTTTGTGTAGGAAGCTCCAAATCAAGTGCCGTTTGATTCGTTGGAAAATAGACTTCATTAGCTTTCGAAATATATCTTTTGTGCACGTTAGAAACCTCAGAATTGGTATTTAAAGCTTCTTGAATATTGTGCACAGAACTGCAAGCACTAACCAAAGTTGTAGTGCTACTTGGTGCCACATCATGAGTGCTTGTAACACAGGTGCATCAGAGTCCACACCAGAAGGATTCTCAAATACCCTGCATACGGCAGGTAGATAGAACATCTGTAAACCCAGATTGCATCAATTAAACAACTACGGAGCAGATAAGCTCTAACACACACCAAAGGAGGATGTTCATTCTAAGTAAAATCGAAGGAGGATGTGCGTCCTACACAGAATAGAAGGCTCTAACTAAGCAATGACGGAGGACGTGTATTGCAATTGGACGCAGTACAAGCAAAAATTGCTCCTTTTAGCATGAAAAGTGGATAAATTGGAGATCCAACTGGGTGGTGTAGTATTCCATATCTAGACTAATATGCGCACACCCTTGAACAATTTCACAAATATAAGAAACCTAGCATGATTGGGGCTCCGCTCATGGTTTCCACGTGACAAATCACAGTAAGCTTCCCGCTTCCCCTCTAATTCCAGGATAACCACAAGATTAAAATAATCAGCAAGTAATTACACGAGACAGCTCCCATCTTAATCCAATCATACCACAATGATCATCAGCAAGGCAGCAACCTAAAACATGAAAAATCAAAACTTGATCAATCTAAGCGGATAGGTTAAGCAGAATCTTACTGCTGGGTGCTGGCGACGGCGGCGCGGATCTCGTCGCCGGTGGGCGGGGCCCCGAACACAACCCCGTACTCTTCCGCTGCCCCCTCGCCGGCGTCGAGCGCTGCATCCTCCGAGATAAAATTTGTAAAAAATAAAATGAACAATCAGATTCATTAAGATTCACGTCTCATATAATAGGGATTAAATTCGATAATCTCTTTGAGATAGGGATTTTATGTTGCCATACGTGCCAATGCTTTATCTCTCCTTGAAGCTTGTTTGCAACGCTTATCCTCATCATCCATGCTAGCAGCATAAATTTCGGAGGACGGTAGATACCATCGTTGTCCTGAAGTCAAGCAGTTACATTAGACAATAATGAATTGTATAAATTGAACATGATAAACTAACTGAGAAATGATCATTACTGATCTACACATAATGAACCTAATTCAGTGTTAATGGGAATAGTGCACTTAGCAGTATATCCGAACCTTATGCAAGAAATAAGACAATCGTTAAACATGTAGTAGTGTCTGTAGAAGCAGGCATAGAAATTATGCTAACGTTGATTTAAACCAAGATACATAAACCACCATGTTACAAAGTAGTTCCTAATGCATCTGACTTGGCAAATTAATGTGATTCTGCCGAATTCTGGATAGAAGAGATGTTGATTTACCATTACAAGTGGCAACTACATTACACAAGACAACCCAGTAAAGATGGGCAGATTCGGTCCTCATGCGAATTGTCGATGCAGGTTTGGGCTACAGCAACCGCTAAGTTTCAAAATTGAAATGCAGAGAAGACAACAAATATAATTGCTTAAGGTAAGTTCTTGTATGTCAGTAGGAGTGCACACAGAAGGAAACATCTGATATCCTTAGCGAATGTAACAGAAAATTCAGTTAGGAAGTGAAAAAAATCACCTGCCCTCAGGAGCAGACTGCGTGTGCATCAGATCTGGGTTCGGCCGATACTTCAGCAGGTCTTCCTCATCCCGAGGCTGGTCCTTCCCCTTCGCCTCTGCATCTAGCGCCTTCTCCTGGGCAGCTGCACCCTCCGCGGCATCAGTGAGCTTCTGGATTTGGAACTCCATCTTCTTGTCTATCGGGCGAATCTACCACATCGAATTCAACATAACACCCCATCTATTATTAGGCAACTAAATGGAGACAAACAACTTAAACAATCAACACCGGAGGGCGCAAGCGCACCTTCTCCAGAAACAGCCTGATCTCGACAAGGCTCCGCACGACGGGGTGGCCGTCCGCCGAGAGCCCCTTGGCCTTGCGGAGCAGGTAGAACACGATGTCCTGGCAGTAGCTCAGGAGCAGGTGGTGCTTCGCCTCCACGTACCCGATCCCATCGCCCGTCGGCAGCTGGTTCTTCTTCGCCTATCCACACACACAGAACTCCAAAGAATAAGAACACGATTCTCACCACGCCCACCGGAAAGCAGACCAAGACTCATTCTCTAGTCGTTCCCAATTTTGGCTCTTAATCGCCTCGCCGCCATCACTCCGTTGAGGGCGAGAGATGGGGAGCTTGGGAGTGGGGAGAGAGGGTACCTTTCGGAGAGGAGGAGGCGGGGAGAGGCGGAGCAGGAGGCGAGGATCAGGCTCTCCATGCCGCGCCGCGCCAAACCCTAGCTCTGCCGTCCGTATGTCAGGCCTCTCTCACCCTCGCTCGTGCTAGGGTTTTTGGCTCGCGTGTGTTGCCGTAGCGGTGAGGCCTCGGGCTTTTTACTCGGTGCAATATGATTAATATTAATATTAGACAATATGATTAATTGCAATTTGCAAACAAGTATCATTTTCCATCAGCAGAACAGAAACACTGTAACATTTAAGGGAAGTATGAGAACATGAATTGCATACTTACAGCAGCACAGTGCGTTCTAATGGAGAAATCAACAGGTAAGTCTCTAGATCCATTTTCCTTCTTGGAAAATTGCATTTGCTTTATATTACCAACTTCTGGCTTCAATGAATTGGATCCAACAGTTCTAGATCGCAACAACTCAGCCAAATATTCAAATTCACTCCTACGAAACATAACAGATTATTATTCAAGAGAGATACATAAGTACTGATATTTCTATTATAAACTTAGAAATAAGCAAAACAATGTGCAATGCAATAGGCAAACCAATTTAGATATTTGTAATTTACATAATGCATACAACAAAATGCCCATGAAGAAACAGCAGAAAATGGACTCAAAAGATTAAGAGCTCACATGTAGGGGAATCAACAAATAAGAAACATGAGACTCATAGAAACAGGAAAACATAAAATGAGGAATCCGAACAATCAAGTAGGAATGTTTCCCCAATGATTTGCTGCTTCATATGTCATCTACATGATTGCATGCTGGTTCACAAAAACTGCTACAACAAATAATGAGGACTGCCCATAGAAGTCATAACCTAGTGCAGCAGTTCTATTATTTCTCCCCTTTGTGCAAAATGCAACAACTTTCTCACAGTTTGGTACAATTATACTAAGGAAAACTACTTGTTAAGGTGAGTTCCCATGATAATACAGCTCAAATTACCATGATAATGCACCTTAGCGGGCGGAAGCGGACGGTTACCATGATGTTTTCCTTGGCATTACCGCGTCCACCGTCGCGGCGGACGGCGCCCTCCCGGCTGCTCGCGAGGAAACCGACGACGGCGTGGTGGGGCACGTGGAGGACGGGGTGGTCAGGCGCGCGAACGCGGCGGAGGGAGTGGTGGGGCGGCCGCCGGAGGACGACGACGGGGTGGTGGGCCGCGCGGAGGATGAGGAAGGGGTGGACGGGCGGCCTCCCGACGAGGTCCTCGCCGGAGGCCCCGTCGCCGCCGCCTGCCCCGCCGGCGAGCGGCGGGATAGGAATGGGGAGATACTCGAGCGCGTCGATCTCGACGACGACATTGCCGCGGAGGTGGAGCTCGGAGCGGAGCTGGGGTTTGGGGAGGGCTAGGGTTTTGGTGGAAGCACGCGACGGCTTTTGATTAGGAGGTGGCGGTGGAGTGGAGGAGAGGGGGAGGAGGCAGCGGAGCAAAGGAGTGGGGGGGAGGATGTCAGACCCAGATTTTATAATCCAGATTCTACTGTGTTTAGCTGTATTATTCCCTGGATCAGTAGATAGTGCACACAGTTACAGTTATGGACATCAAAATACATATCATGCAGAAGCGTAAATATAATAGTAAACTTACTCATGGGCCGATGAGGCCGAAATCATTAAAATGCAGCAGCGGAAGAACGAAGCACACAGGTGGGACCTTCAGGACATGCCCACAGGCAGCCAACTGGAGGTTCGCGACCTAGCCCTTGACATCTTCATCCTCTCTGCCAGCTTGCCCAATCTTGTTGTTGAGGCGAGGTGATTTGATTCCTGATTCTGAATTTTGTCGCAAAAGCGAGCGTGAGCACTCCGACCCCGTGCTCCGCGAGCCAATACACAGAATGCAAATAAATAGTATGCATGGCTTAACAAAGGAGAGGCTCGGGTTATTTTATTTACCAAAAATCACTTTTGGTAGCATTATTATTATTTAATCATAGTATTATTGTTATTACCTATACTCCACCTAGCGTCTACCATAATCGACTTAATCCACCAAACACATTTCCTTTATTGATTGCTGTCTAAGACTCCAAACAGCGGGTAACATCAATTATACGATCCACCAATCAATTGCCGCCTAAATCTCCGAACAGCTAGTGACATCATTTATCTAATATTATTTAATTAATCCACCGAACACATACTTTCCATATTGAGTGCTGTCTAAAACTCCAAACAGCTAGTATCATTAATCATTTTGAATCCACCAATATCTTCTGTGTTCTAGATTCCTAATAATCCAATCTTGAAATTTCTATTCATCAACTCTTCATCTCTAATTTCCAATGATTAACTAACACCATTAATTTTAAATCCGCCGAAATCATTCATATTCATTCCTTTTTGTTATTGATCCAAAAACCATAATTTACTCTTCCAATTATCAACTTTATTATCCATTATCCATCTCTAACTACTTCACTATTGTACCTCCACCAAGAATATCATTGACCAAATCTACGAATCGCTAGTATACATCCACCAAGAGTACCATTGATCAGATATAGGATTCTCTATTAAATATCCACCAAGAATATCATTGATCAGGCCTGTGATTCACAAATATATATCCACCAAGATTATCATTGATCAAGGTTAATCTCCTATAATTATTCTCATACCTTCAAATTTCCAGAAAAATCAATTCATCCATCTAGAAATTGTTCAAATCCTATTAATCCCAATGTTGTCAACATCTCCCAAGAATTTATATCAAATATCAGTGTTGTAATCCCACCATTATCTTGGCATTTCCTAATACTCCGAAAATCATATACTTTATCTATCTAGTTTATAAATCCATTTGGCTCCTCCCCTTTATTTCACCTAGACTCCACGCTATCATTAACCCTCCTATGATCAATCATGAATCCACCAACTTCTTTATGTGATTGCCATAAACAACCATCTCCCTTTCTTACGACTCTATTTATTCTTCCTGACATTTTATTTGTGAGAAATGTTACCATTATTTAAAAATATAATACATAGAAATTCCCTGAGACCTAGCAGTTTTGAACAAAAGCATAATGTTCAAGAATATGCAATAATAATAGCGATCCAGAGTCCATCCACCGTTACATGGCATCTGCACCATATGGCATCTTTCAGCGTTATAGACGCTTAACTTACCACTGGGACGACACCCAGGACAATTCAAATCAGGGCTTTCCACTGCCCTTCCACTTTTTCCATTCCCATTCATAAAACATTTTGAAATAGAACTATATCTGGTTAAGTTCCCATGTCCGCCCATGACCGTGGGCACGGCTATTCGAATAGTTTTAGACTCTGCAGAGTTTGTACACTTTCACCACAAGAGACGATCAACTCGTTGCCCCACACGTTTCCTTAGTCATGTGGTTGAGCAGACCATCACAGTAACTTTTCAAAATACCTCGCCCCTTCCATCATTTCACCCTATGGGTCGCTCCCACTTGCGGTGGGTCCCATACGTTGTGCGGGATGTTCTCCTTCTGAACGTCTAGCAGCTGGCTACGTCCCCTGCTAGCCCGCCACAGCAGAACTTCACTCTCCACGAGTGTCCCATTCAAGCCGTCACACAGACTGCCGCCTGCACTACTTCACACCTCCTCCTGGAAGGATGACTTTCAGGGTCCGGTAAATCTACTAAGCCAAGTTGTACTTTACAGACTTGTGGTTGTACTATTTTACATAGAAGATCATGATAAGATTCAGTCCTTAGTGGTATCTGGGCGGTCTACCACTAACCCACTTTGTGCATCCACTGCACCACACTCACACCCTCAAACCAATCCGCCCAGATATTTAAGCAAGTTGGAGATTTTGGGAGCATAAAATAATCATATCAAAATGTACCAGTCATTACCACCATGACTTCCCAAACCAACTTCTCATGATTAAAAATGACAATGATGTTTGGGGCATTTCAGCGCCCCGAGTATCTATGCAGTACTAAGCATGACGTATAATTAGGGACTTATTTTCAAAAGGTTATTATTGTAATTTTGCTAGGGCGACAAGGTTCACACATTCAAATATTCCAAAGGAGGTGTAATATTATTCAAGGCAAACAATGGGCATATATCTAGAATCTTAAATTAACTTGTATTTGCATATAAAGTAACAGCATGCAATTTGATAATTTAAACAAAACTAATTTGCAGAAAATGTAGGTTCAACATGATCAAAGTATTGACTCGCCTGGCGCGGTTTTCCGTGATCTTGAGCTCACACAAGGTTGCCTCATGTGATGATCCTTAATTCCTGGTCTGCATCGATCTTGTCCTTGCTTGCTCCATAGAATCTCCAGGACTCCAGTTTCTAACTACGCGACAACGACCGAACCCAAATAAAAACAAATAACACAAAAGATCCAAATAAATCCGAATAAACTCAATTTTAGCTTTATTATGAGTTAATGGGTGATTCGGTGATTTGAGGCAAGGTTGGTAATAGCAGACGATAACTTGATCTTTTTATTAATAATCTCTTTTTATTATTTTGTTATTTATCAAGAAAGTTCCATGAGTTAGGTTAAACCTATGAATTGGTGTATTTTGTCGAGTGCTAATATTCAGGGCATATGATATATATACGTGTATAGGTATGTTTGCAAATTTTTGCTTACAGAGTTAATCTTATGGGCTATGTTTATAGAATTTTGTGGTTTGATATTTTATGTACCTTTAGTTGTTATCTAGCGCAACTTAAGTCTTAAAGAAAATGATTATATATATATATATATATATATATATATATATATATATATATATATATATATATATATATATATATATATATATATATATATATATATATATATATATAGGTGATAGCCTAGCTTGCGTTTTGGGTTTATATTTTTAATATCATTATTTAACAAAATCTACCACTAGGATTTTATGGCGGCATGGTAATTGTTAGGTCATGGATTTTATTTACAATCAAATATAACCTTTAATTTAAGGCCTCACTTCTACGCATGATATCCACTATCTTTATGCAATCTTGAATCATTGTTCAAGTCCTCTTTTGGTAATACCCTTAATTTAAAACTTAGATTTAAATCCATAACATTAGTCACTTATATATAACTTTTAACCTAATATTACATTCCATACAACCTTATCTGCTATCCTAACTAATTTTTATAGTCAACATGGTGTCAAATTTATTTTCCTTAACTTTAACTTGAATGTCTCTATAAATTTTAGAACCATCTTTTACTAATGTCTCTACTTAATATTTAGATGACGATAAATCATAAAGGCATATTAATTATGCACATATGGTAACTAATCAAGTACTAAATCTTTCCAAAGGATGTGTAGTATTAAGCAAGTTAAATAGTGGGAATAGATCTAAGGGTTATGGTTTAAACTATGCAATGATTAATTCTATAACGTTTGTTAGTAAACAATGGCTTATAATATATTCCCTAGACCATCCTCCTTTGTTAAATCATCATTTTATGAGAGCATAACCCAAATGAGATTATTTCTCAATTTCTCAATGTGCATTTAATTATTAGTTAGGCTTATAAACAAATATTCAGGTATATTAGTTAATAACATATGATAATTGATCCATGATTGAGCATTGAATATGCTTATTTATCTTCTAATAAGGTTTAGTAGCATTTATGGATTAGAGGAGGTTATTACCGAAGAAGTGAGTAGGCTGTCTGGACCAAAACAGGGGAGCTGCGCCGGCAGGGGAAGCAATCTTGCCGGCGGCAAGCGGCGGCCGGGGAGGAAGAGTTGACCCGCAAAATGGGTTGTCCGGGGAACGGGGAGCTAGGGGGTGGCGGTTAATCGGCCGGACCGGCGGCGAGGTGGGCGGGAGACGATGTGGGGCGGCCGTCGGTGAAGGTGGAACGTGGCGCCGTCGATTGGGAAGAAGGGGGTTGGAGTTGGACAAGCGTGGAAGCACGAGAGAGGTAAGAGGGTGCTCACCGGGGGTTTGACCAAGTGGGAAAGGGGCTACGGCGAGCCGGCGGCGGAGGCTTACTGCGGCGCGGGCGGTCGCGCGGTGCCGGCGAGCTGGGGCGGCGGAGAGGCTTGGCCGGCGGCCGAAGGGGCTTCGGGACACCAAAAGATATCTCCCACCGCGAGGAATTGAAGGGAGATGGGCCATGGAGGGAGCGGCGGCTGGATTGGCGGAGGTGGCCGATTTGGGGGAAGAAAAGGGGAAATGATTTGGGGAGGAGGAGAGAACAGCGCAGGGTAAAGGGAAATGGGGACCGAAGCTTTTGTAGGCGCAGAGAGCGGGAGAGGTGCGGTGGCGGAGGACCGGTCGAGGCGGCGGGGAGGAGCCGCTGGGCAAAGACCGGGAGCGCGGCTCGGGAGGAGAGGGCGCGGGGCTCGGCGCGAAGGTGCCAGGGCGCGGAGCTCGGGGACGGGACAGGGGCGAGATGACCCAACGCTGGCGCGGGTGCAAGGACGGAGGGAGCCGGCGCGCATCGCGGAGGGCGACGTGGGCTCACGGCAGCCACGCAAGGAAGAAGGAAGAAGGAACAGGCTGCGGGGGAAGAAGGAAAGGGGAGGCGCTGCGCGGTGGGACCCAGCGGGCAGAGAGAGAGGGCATTGGGTGGAGACGGGCCCGCTGGCCAGAGGAAACGGTCGGGAGGGGCGCCAGCGCCTGGGCCACGCGGCGACGGGGAAAGGAGAGGCGCGGGCGCGGTGTGGGGCCCGCGGCGCAGTGAAATGGGGAGGCACGGGTGGAGGTGGGCTGGCCGTGCGGCCGAAGCGGGATGGAGTGGGGAGGGGGTTGGGCTGGGCCATTTGGCCGGCGTGACCTCCAATTCTTTTTTATATACTTTAATTTAAATCTCTCCCTCCTTATGTTGGATTGTCTTTTCAGTTGTGAATTCAAAATTATAAATTTCTTTTACTCCCATATTTTCTTTTATGGTATTTTTAATTCTAGTTTTATTTTTCTGAAACCTTCTTAAATTTTTGAAACCTCAACCAATTCCAGAGAAATGCCATAAAAAAATTCAAATTCAAGTATAATATATTGCAAAACCATTCAAGAAATTCATATTTTAAATTTCAGATTTTTCAGGATGTTACAGAGGAGGAGGCGGCGGCGGCGCGGTGTGGGGTGGGGAGGAGGAGGTGGCGGCGGTGCGGAGTGGGGAGGATGAGGTGAGGGGAGCGGCGGCGTGGGGGAGGACGGGGGGAGCGGAGGGAGTGGAGGCACGGGGGAGAGGTGGAGATGGGGGAGCGGCGGCGCGGTGGAGGACGGGGGGAGCGGAGGGAGTGGCGGCGCGGTGGAGGACGGGGGGAGCGGCGGGAGTGGAGGCGCGGGGGAGAGGCGGAGATGGGGGAGCGGCGGGAGTGGAGGCACGGGGGAGGAGGCGGCGACGCGGGGTGGGGAGGAGGAGGAGGCGGCGGCAGCGCAAGGTGGGGGGAGGAGGAGGCGGCGGCAGAGCGGAGGGATGGGGAGGAGGAGGCGATGCGGGGTGGGGAGGGAAGGAGGCGGCGGCGGTGCGGGATGGCAGGGCAGGGGAGGAGGGGCGATGCGGGGTGGGGAGGGAAGGAGAAGGAGGTGGCGCGTGGGGAGGGAAGATGAGGAAGGAGGAGGTGCCGGCGCATGGGGGCGGAAGAGGAGGCGGTGCGGGATGGGGAGGGAAGGAGGCCGCGGCGGCGGCGGGTGGGGAGGGAAGGGATTCGTGGGAGGGGGTGGGGAGCGGAAGTGGCTCTCTGGGTTCAATAATATGCATGATCCGGATGATTTTGGCCTTAGGATATTCAATGAGTAAGAGAAGAAGTTTTGAGGAGAGATCCAGGCCATTCATTTGTATGAAGTTGGATTACTTTGGTACACAAATCTGGGTGGACTTAGATTAGGCATGACTGTGGGGTGGTTGACGGGGGTGGATTTAGTAAAGAAAATTTTGGTGTATTATAGAGTAGGGTAGATAACAATCTAAAACAACTAGCCATGGCTCTCAAGCCATGATTGTTTTTTTTTCCTTTCACTTCTTAATGAATGAAGCCCATTCCTCCTGCATTTTCGAGAAACTAATGCTTATTATTGTTTGTTGTCTTAACACGCACTTTCCTGCATATTATACTATGTGCTATTGTTTAGTTCCTTTGTAATATTGACAATAATTTTTTCCTTTTCCTTTGATGTTTGCAGCAGCTTCACTTCTCAGCTTGAATGATGACTGCCATAACAAAGAAAATTCAAAGCCAAGGGGTTGGAAATATATTTCCCCATCCACGCCAGCCTCGATCTGTTAGGCCTCGACTACGCTTTTCAATTGATAGTGATTCTGAGTAGTTTTGATCGTACAACTGTATACCCAAGTTTCAATTGATGTGAATGGCTGCCTCCCAAAAAAACTCTTGCTTTTAGTTTGGACTGTTCTCATGTACTTCTGGCTGATGGAATGAGAGAAACCAACATGGATACTTCCCTAGTTTAACCTGGTGTACCAAAAAAAAAAAAAGAGTGGTGGAGAATGTGGATGTGTATAAAGGACATCTGATGGTGAGTATAGCCTGCTAACAATGTAAAGTTGCAATTTTTCGGAATGATGGGAATATATAGCTAAGGGTGAAACCGGATTTGATGTCAGATATAGATAGCATAAAGACTTTTGATAGACACACTTTAATTTGGGTATTACCCTGATTCTAATATGGCTAGATGATTATCTATTTTGAATTTGGATCTGTGCACATGACTCAGTTTTCACATAACTTGATTTGGATTTTTTGTTCTATTTTTGGACAAGATGTATATGTATTAGCCCTAGGCTTCATAACATTTACACGGAACTATGCTAAGCAAATTCAATGTGTTACAAAATTTTTTAGATGGGAACCAATGTGATATAATTTTAGTAAGAATTACATGTATAAATCGTATTTGGGTTTGAATTTCTATGCTATGTAGTTCTGGATTTGAATGTAGATATGAAATGCATCATTTGTTCGGTTCGTGAACTGATTTTGATAGAGTATTTTGTTAAGATGGAAAATTATTGTCCAAATAGACATCTTATTGGATGAATAGTTAGATATCATATGGCAAAAGCTGGATAGCTTTCTGATGTTCACTTCAATTGCATTCTCATACCAATATTTTCATATCGTAGGTAGTAACCAATAGATCTTTTTCCCTTTAGCAAAATGAGGAGCATCATGTATGAAATCTTTTTCCCTTAGAAATCTCCTGGAGTTTCTTTTCGTTACTTTGCCTGAAGATTCAGAGATGAAAGCTGGTTAGCACGTGAGAGGCAGAAGATTCATGTACCAATAAGAATTTATTCTAAATTACTGCAAAACACTAATATATCTCCTTTCCCTACATTGTTAGACATTTTTTCTAACCTGAATTCAGGGCTTAATAGGATTTCTGGGAATTTTTTGTACGGATAATCCGTTTTTTATTCGAAAATACATAAATATACCCGCGACAAAATTTTTTACAAAAATAATCTCCAGTCGCCACCCCATTGGGCGACTGCTACCTTTCGCCCAACCGGGAGGCGACATTTAGGGAATCTGTGTACCGTTGGGCGACTACTGCAATCGCTGTACGGTTGAGCGACTTCGATTGAAGTCGCCCAACCGTTGAGCGACTTCAATTGCAGTCGCCCAACCGTAGGGCGACTGCAATTATGCCGCCCACTAACCCCGAGCACATTCCCCTCGTTCTGCCATTCTACTCATTCATTCTGCCCAGAGAGAAGAGAGGAGGAAGAGGAAGAAAAGAAGAGGAGAAGAGAGGGAGGAGGGGAAGAAAAGGAGGTGAGGAGAGAAGAGAAGTCGAAGCTATTCAATCGATTTGGATCCAGGTATTTTTTTTAATTATGTTGTATTTACAGTCTTCAACTCCCATGTTATTTGACATGTCGTAAATTTCAATCATACATGTAGGCATACATCATTAATGGCCAGTACTACATTGAGAGTGTATTATGGTGTTGGAATCATTCGTGATGGTCCGACTGGTGTGGATTTGAGCGATTTTCCGCAAGTCACTCTCGTACTTCCGGATGACGAGAATGCTCAAATGACAGATGTGCAGCATTGGCTGACCCAGAGTTTTTCATTGGACCCCGAGGTGTGCAGCGTCGTTGTGCAAGGGCTTTGGAGCCGGTCTTCCACTGACATCAGATGGGAGTTGAAGACATTGGTGCGCTCTGGTTCGTGGAAGGGCTTTGTGCAAGGGTGCCGGCGCCGTGGATACGAGTGTGTCCTGCTTGTGCAACCGTGCTCACTACAAGCAGCTGCGCAAGCTCGTGCGTCCGCCTATGCTTCGGGGGGTGCTAGCACCTCGGGCGGGCCGCACGTCGGTGGAGCTGATGAAGTTGCTCGTGATGAAGGCGATGCGGTACACGGAGGAGAGTTAAGGCCGTCAAGCTATACAGAGGGAACTGGGCAAGCCGATGCGGTACATGGAGGAGAGTTACAGCTGTCAAGCTATAGAGAGGGAACTGGGCAAGCTGATGAAGGAGAGCATAATGAGTATATCGTGCATCAGATGGAATCTGATGACCAGAGGGCATGGGATGAAGAGCAAGCTGTAGAGGACGACGAGGAGGACAGTTCCGATGATGAAGAAGTTCCTATCCCCGAAGAATGGAACCAGTATAATGCGGAGGGTGTTTCCGCACATGATGAGCATGAATCGCCATGGGAGTATCATCAAACAGAGGTTCGGGTGCATGCTATGTTTGCTGACAAGGAAGCGCTGCAGGATGCCATCAAACTTTGGGCCCTTTCAATGCAACGGACATTTCGCGTCGTCAAATCAAGCCAGGAGCAGTACACTGTGAAGTGCGAGCAGACTGGTTGTCCTTTTAGGGTGCACGCACGTAGACCCAAGTATGAGACTCATTGGATTGTGTCCAAGGTGGAGCCGCACTCCTGCATTGTAAACACAGTCTTGGCGAGGCATCGTAACCTGACGTCCGGATTTATCGCCAATTTGATGTATGGGGAGATAGTGGAGAAGAAAGATGTTGCGGCCACACATATTATGCTAGCTATTGAGAATAAATTCAAGTATAAGATTAGCTACGCGAAGGCGTGGCGTGCGAAGCAAAAGGCGTTGGAAAAACGTTTTGGCACTTTCGAAGCGGCGTACGACAACCTTCCTCGTATGCTTAAGGTGTTGCAGCAAAGGAACCCCGGCACGTACATCGCGGTGCACGACAAGCCGTCCATAAGTCCACCGGGATTTGCAGTGTTGCAGAGAGCATTCTTTGCATTTGGTGCTAGCATTGAAGCATTCAGACACATGCTGCCAGTTATCTCAATAGATGGGACCTTCTTGACAGGCAAATACAAAGGGCAGCTCCTGACGGCCATAGGCGTTGACGGTAACAATCAAATATTGCCGCTGGCCATTGCATTTGTGGAGAGTGAGAATTATGAGAGCTGGCTGTGGTTTCTGAGACATGTGAGGGGTGGAGTTGTAGGCACCAGACCTGGTGTGTGCATAATCCATGATCGCCACGCCGGTATTATAAAGGCGATACGAAAACTTCAGGAAGACCCTGAGGAGACCTCTTTTTGGCCGGACATGAGAAACCGGTGGTGCAGTCGTCACTTAGGGGCAAACTTTTTCAAGCAATTCCCGAAACAATCTTTGATGAAGCTATTCAAGAGGCTGGCTAGGCAGAACCAGCAGAGAAAATTTGATGCTTTATGGGGGTTGTTGGATGAGCACACCAGGAAGAACGTCGACGAGAGGAGCAAGCGGTCGGTCACTCCTGGGGAGGCACAACCGCAATGCTTGCCAGCAATCGATGAGTCTAACCCAAGTGGTTCAAGAAGGAGGAGCGCGCGAAACATCAAGTGCTTCTCGCAGTGGATCGAGGGGGAACAATTGGAGAAGTGGTCGCTGTTGCACGACACGGATGGCGCAAGGTACGGAATAATGACAACTAACCTTGCCGAGGTGTACAATTGGGTTCTCAGGGGTCTCCGTTCTCAGCCCCTTGTCGCCATCGTGGAAGGTGTTCTTCACAGCACAATCCGCTACTTCAGGGAGAGGCACGCGAGTGCCGCGCTTCATGCGGCCAATCCCGGAGCCCAGTATTCGTCAAAAATTACTGCGTACATGGAGGCAAAGGCACAGAAGGGTCAATTGCACACAGTGCATGTCATGGGCAACAGGGAGCATCGTTTCGAGGTGGTACTCCGTGATAGAGCCGGATTTGGGACATCTCGTTCACTTGTTACTCACGATGTATGCCTTGGAGATCATGCAAACGAACCTAGCTGCACATGCAACAAGCTTAAGTTGTTACACAGGCCATGCTCTCATGTCCTCGCTGCATGCGGGACCGTGCGCATGGATCCTTCTAACTTCATGTCCGAGTACTTTTTCAAGGAGAGAATACTGCAAGCTTGGTGTGGGGAGCTCCGGGGGTTCAGGGCAGTGGGAAACTTCGCCACTTTGGACATTTCAGCGAGGACCTGGGTTCCGGATATTAACATGCTGAAGGGTGGGAAGGGTCGGCGACAGAGCCGACGTATTAGAAATGACATGGACGTATCACAAGCTGGAACATCTGGTGCACGTTGTGGGCGATGCGGTCAGGAGGGGCACACAGCTAGACGATGCAATGCATTTCCGGATCAGTAGTTGGTGTTGTAATGCATGCTAAAATTCATGTACCAGTTGTAAACCTTGTATGTTACATCCCTTTTCTGTAATGCACTTATTTCGTTGAACGTAATGTTTCCCTTTTAAGTATTGCAATTTATTGGTGGCTACGAATCCACTTTTATTACGAAACTACAGGCTCTAAAGTGCCTACATAGAGTAATTTATTGCGAGATGACAAAAGATGCCAGCTTTGCCCAGTCACGCACTTACAACACGAAACAACACATACATTGCACTTGCAGGATCTATGGAAAGTACTACACCCAACAATTTTACTAAACACAACAGTCCTACCGCCACAGCATCAACACATCAACAACTACATGAAATAAAATACGACACAACCATAACCCTCGTTACCTACACGCCAAACGAGCCTCGTGGCACCCACATGGAGAATTGCTGAGGGGGCCGCCTCGGACGTGGCTGGCCGTCGTGGGAGTGGCATGCACATATGCAGCTCGGGTTCGCGCAGCAACATGTGGGATCGTAAGAGCTTCCTATATTCACGACCTCCTCGTTGCCCCTCTCGCGTTGCATCTGTTCGCGGAGGTCGTTGTTCTCCTCAGTCAGACTCTCCATTCGGTTCTCCAAGTCCCATATTCGATCCCATAATGTACCCACATAACGATCAACATATCGTTCATGAGGAGGGTCGATCCAGCGGGAGAAGTCGCATTTTGCAATCTGCAAAAAAAAAGGACGGTAAACTTCGCGGGTCCATAAGCAATATAAGAATGTAATATTACTATTTTGTACCCCGTAGCGTGAGCATCGGAAGAAACGTCGCCCGCCATCGTTCGGGGAATCTAAGATCTGGACGACCGCGTACTCATTGTGTCTGCATTTCGGCCACGCTGGTTGAGCACGCCGACTTGATATCAATCGGTACTGTGGACCGAACATATCCCTCCTTTCTAAGGGAATGTCGTCCTTCGGTGACCCAAATCCCACTGGCCCCTCGGCTTCCGACATGGTATGTTTCACCACGAAAGAGATGGTTCTTCTTTGTTCGATTTACAATGTCATGGGACCCCAACCGTGCTACTTATAGCAACACGGAGGGACATTTAATGCTACACTGGCCTCTGAAAAGCCTACATAGAGACATTTATTGCTACACTGGCCTCTGAAAAGCCTACATAGACTGGCCTCTGAAAAGCCTACATAGACTGGCCTCTGAAAAGCCTACATAGACTGGCCTCTGAAAAGCCTACATAGACTGGCCTCTGAAAAGCCTACAAAGGACAATACCTTGTCAAGATGGATCAGGCTCGCGAGGTGGAACGACAAATGCGGCATGAGCAAGAGCGTCGCGTGAGGGTGGACCAAATCCGTCTTAAGGGCAAGGAGGATGACCTGCAAAGGAGGCGGGAGAAGTTAAGTCTGCGTGAAGCAGCCATCAAGCGTCAGGAGGAAGAGCTTCAAGCTCGTGAGGCAGCTCTCAAGACCAAGACTGACAGGAAGAAAGATGCAGCGGAGCCATCTTCAGGGCGCGACAAAAAGGGCAAACAACCACGCTACACCCAGTAGACAAAATGTAATATTCCCTAAGGCATGTTACGACTAGCGGTGGAGTTCTGAACATTACAAGTACAGAGTTCCACACATGCCACTGGTCACATCACTTATCACTTTATGTATCGACCGTTCTTCGGTCAATCGTGCCTAAAAAAAATTGACCAAATTTTTTTTTGCATCTACAACTTACATTGAACATAAACTTCTATTACAACTTTATCTGATTTTTACGCAGTTTATAACTAAAAAATTGACAAAACATACAAAAATCACGCGGATTGCAAACCCTTAAAACATATCAATGTATATATCAAACGTTCTACAGTCAATTGTACTTACAAAAAATTTCTCAAAATTTTAAATGCACCTACAACATACAATAAACATAAACTTTTATTACAACTATACCATATTTTTTTCCAGTTTAAAACTACAAAATTGATAAAACTCTAAAAATTCACGGGGACTGAGTAAAGTCGCCCATCCACTGGGCGACTGCAATTGAAGTCGCCCAACGGTTGGGCGACTGCAATCAAAGTCGCTCAACCGTACAGCGATTGCAGTAGTCGCCCAACGATACACAGATTCCCTAAATGTCGCCTCCCGGTTGGGCGAAAAATAGCAGTCGCCCAATGGGGTGGCGACTGAAGATTATTTTTGTAAAAAATTTTGTCGCGGGTATATTTATGTATTTCCGAATAAAAAACGGATTATCCGTAAAAAAAATTCGGATTTCTGGCAGCAGATTGAACATTTTCTCTGACTTCACTGGACATATGGAAAGTGGGCCATGCCCAAATGAAAGAAATACACGGGAAGGTTTGTGTATCATAAGAGTAATTAGGGTTTCACTTGCTAAAATGATCCATACCCTACTATTTGCGGAAAGTAAATTATTTTTCATGATGATGCATTCCATAAACACAGAGACACTGAGCTATTGATTCACCAGGCAATAGAAATTCTATTCATGGCATTATTTAAATTTTGATGCAGTACATTTTGGGAGCATTAGTACTTAATCCTAGTCCTCTTTTTGCTGCATTGCAAGTGCACATTTCTCCATTTCAACAATTCAGCAAAACCATTTAATATGCCAATTTTGTTTTAAGTGTTATTGCATTTTGTAAAATCCAGAAACTTTATCCCCTGAGAAACTTGTACCAAGGAAGGTTAGATTAGTTTATCTTCCTGGCAAGCTATTGGGTGCTCTGTTCATTCCTTATTTTCCCTGCTCAACAACTTTCTTATTCCCCATTTTTTATATTTTGATAGCTGGTGTTGTCTCAAAAAATGGTCCTTTTCACTATAAATCAAGATGCAACTGTTGTTGTGCAGCGCCAAGCCCAACTACAGAGTAACAACCAAGGGTCTTGGGTAGGGGTGGACAAAAAGCTCGTGGCTCATGAGTTGGCTCGGCTCGTGGCATTTACAAGCTGAGCCAAGTCGAGCCGAGCCAGGGGTTGAGCTTAGTTTCTTAATGAGCGGAGCTCGAGCTGGCTTGGTCTACCCATTTGCCTCTCCGGCCCAGTCGAACTCTCTAGCCCATTCCAAAGCAGCCCGGCAATGCCTACCTATCCCCTTGCCGACACTCTCCATCTCTGATCTCATCCAATTCCAATTCCCCTTCTCCTCTCATGTATCAACCCTAGAAAATCTGGCACCGACCACACAGCACCGCCACCGCGGTGCCGCACCTCACTATCGCTGTCCGCCTTCGCTGGCCCCTCCCCTCCTCCTTGCTGTCAGCCTCCACACCCCTTCCCATCGCTTTCCCTCAAGTCTCAACCGTAGAAAAAGTAGGCACTGACCGCACAGCACCGTTGCCGCAGTGCCGCACCGTAGTCGTCTGCCACTGTCGGCCCCTCCCTTCCTCCTCGCCGTCAACCTCCACCCCCTTCCCATCGCCTTCCCTCAAGTCTCAACCCTAGAAAAAGCCAGCACCACACCGCACAACACAGCCATCGTAGTGCCGCGCTTCCCCTCGTCGTCGACCTCTTGTCGGCGCCCGACACATGGAGCAGCATGCGCAGGCCAGCATAGAGTCGAAGAACCGCAGAGGGAGAAGGTCCTCCGGCTCCGCCTCCGCATCGACCCTAGTGGTGAACCACCCCATCAACCCATGTCCACGACCACCTTGCAGTGGCAAAGCAGCGCTGACCCTGGCAGCCTCAGTAAAGCACTTCCCTTGCTAATTGTTTTATGTCATATGCTAGATGATGAGTGCTCACCTAATTGTTTTATGAAATGTTAGTATTATAATTCGAATGGGACTATGCAGTGGACTACCAAATGGGACTATTCAGTTGCTAAAGCCCATTATATTTCTTTTGAAAGAGAATGCTCTTGCTCTACCGAATGGAGTTTTGAAAGACAATGCTCTTGCTCTTTGCATAGTGGACCCTGGAATCAAAAACCATCATTAACAAGTAGCAGTGCTCCTGCAAATAACACACAGAAAAATAGAGAGAAGAGACACAAATTTTTACATGGAAAACCCTTGCACGAAAAAACCACGAACGTTCAAAGGCAAATCACTATAATGAGAAGAGATTACAATAGAGTGCTTGCTCTTCCTATGAGCTACTAGGGTACATATATATAGTGTGAGGGAAAAGTGTTTCACACGGAGAGGAAACCGAATCAGAGTTGGTTGCTACAGATTGACACCACGTCTGATACAACCTGTGCATGCACCTGCCATGCCACGTCTGGCATGAGGCGATGGAGTGTACTACACGGACACGGTACGAATTTGGATCAACTTTAACAATCTCCACCTTGAGCTGAATTTCCTCCAGTAGTCGAAGAATATGATAGACTCATCCAATAAAATTATCATATATACCTTGAGCGCTGAAAGTCCGAAGGACTAATGAGTAATACCAACTAAGTCTAAGTATAGCTCAAACTTAGATGCAGGAACTGACTTTGTCAACATATCAGCTAGATTATCTGAGTACTTATCTTGTAGACTTTAACATCACCTTGAGTAATGACACCTCAAATGTAGTGATACTTGATATCAATGTGTTTTGTTCTCTCATAGAACATTTGACCTTTTGTAAGGCAAATAGTACCCTGACTATCACAAAATATTGTAGTGCAAGATGTACTTCCACAAAGCTCAGTAAATAAATCTTTTAGCATCTCCAGTCTTCCCAAGCTGTAAACAAGCATTAGATGTGTGTCACAACCCAACAATTTATTTCAAAATTCTCAGTGAAAAAAATTATTTTATTTTAAATAAAACAAGTGTTTCTTTGGTTGCCTGAATTTCGGAGATTTTATTTGCTAGTTTTTAGCCTTCAAAAGGCTTTTTTTCAAAACTAGTTTAAGTAAAAGATGAAAATATTAATAAATAAAGGGTATTTTAAATTTCTACAAAAATTCTATTTCAAATTAATTATTTTAAAGCATTTGGTATTTATCTGGATTTTTTTTGCATTTTCTATATTTTAAAAATCAATTTCAAAGATAAAAGTATATTTGTAAAAATTAAAAGACCAACTTTAAGTTGAAAATATTTTTCCTAAGTCTAAAATATCTTCAAAAATTTTTGTGAATTTTTTTTGAAATTTTTAGACTTTATTTGCTATTTCCTAAAAGTTTTTGAATTGTCCTAGTATTTCTGAAAACTAAAAAAAGAAAAAATTTAACCCTGTCTTCTCGGGCTGACACGTGTTAAGCTCTGATTCAATACACCCCACTTGATCTAATCCTAGCCAGCCGCTCTCACTTATCCCTCCGTTCTTAGTCGACGGCCTGGATTTATCCACCGGCGCCCAATCCAATCTCGTGCGTCCATCTTCATTTAATCATGCCAACGCCCCTGATTTCTTTCTTGCCGCATGTCTCTCATCCGGCCGCCCACTCCTCCCTCCTCTCTTCTCTCTCACCGACATGTAGGACCTACCTGTTAGGTTCTCCTTCCTCTTCCCTTCTTCTTCCTCTGTCCGCCGCCATGGCCACTCTTCGCCGAGCTTTTAATTAGCGCCATTAATGCAGGTATTCGATGCCATTGTTAACCCCCATCCCTCCCCTCTTCATTCTGCATTCATCCCTTCCGTTTCCCCCTCCTTTAATCCCTGCTAACCGCCGCACTACGCCACCACCTCGGCCTTCAATTCCGGCGAGTAATCCCCGGTCGTTAGCCCTTGCCCGCCCTATAAAAGGCCCTCCCCGAGGATCCCCTAGCCGGGCCCCCTTTCCCCTTTGCCAATTCCTCTCCCTGAGTGCCTGAGAGCCTTGGCATCGTGCTTCTTCGTCTTCACCACCGCACCACACTCTGGCGAGCGATAGCCGCCACCTCGGTCCGTCTCGTGACACACTGACGCCATCTGTCCCTTCCTCGTCGTTGTGCCCCAGTGGCGGCCACATCGGCTTCGGTTGTCCCTTCAACTGTAACCTTGCCACGTCAGCATTTTTCATTCAAAAATAATTCGTCTAGAAATAAAAATCTGTTTCTGACATCATAAATCTAATTTCCAATACAAAAATAATTCAGAAAATCTCTTTTTCCTTTTTCTTTAGTTTCAAACTTCCAAGAGCCCGTTCTCTTTTGTTTTAACTCCGATTGGACCCATTCAGATTTCTAAATTCTTCAAAAATTCCAATCTATCCAATTCTATCATCATTTTAAATATTTTAAGTTTATTTGGTAATCCAAAATTTTTAAATTTCAAATTACAAAACCTAGTTCATTTTCAAAGCCTTAGTTCCATTCAAAATTTTCAGTGCACTCTCAAAATTCAAATCTTGCAAAATCTCCATGAAATCCATTATATTTTTCTAGGTCCAAATATTTTCTTTGCCCTTCTCTTTTTCTAAAAATAAAAAGAAATAATGAGATTTCCCCCTTGCCCTATGCCAAACTCTTCTTTTGTTCAACACGCTTAACTCCAAAGTTCTCACCACATCCAGTGCCATAGATTCTGTTTAGGTGTTTGGACTATTTCCTTTTAATCTAATATTTCTTCTTTCTTCCTTTGTTGTTTATTTCCACGCATCAGACCAACAAACACTTTGTTTTTCGGCTAAAGCCACTGTGAGCCATACATACAAGCAATCAAAATCAATTCCTTCTACCAAATTAATTAGCATGCAACAAGAACACCTTTATTCATTGCCAAACATCAATTCCTTTTCATTTTTTATTCATTAAAATTTTAGTTTTTCAGTTTCTTGTATTCAAGCATTGCAAACAAATATTTCTTTTATTCCGGCAATTACTTCTCATTCAATTCTGGCCATTCCTTTGCTCCTCTTCACCTATAAATTGAACCACCACCTCTCCTCATTCCCCACTTGTGTTGCACTTTAGCACACCAGAAATCTAGCCAAAAAAGGTCTCAAGGAATATTCCCTCAGTTGGTATTTTTTAGCAATTTCCTTTCCAACCGATCTTCCGATCGCTCGTTCTCAGTCGTCCGAACTCCGAATCTGGCGATTCAAATTTCTAAATTCATATAAATTCATAGTATATCTTCAAGTATATATTTTATATTTTTTGGATTTTATTTGGATTTGTTTGTTTTTATTTGGTTATTTGCACGTATAAATTACGACTATTCCAGAGAGTACGATTTTGATGATTCATAGCACCAGGACTTCGAGCAAGGCAAGTTACACATTTGATTATGTTGTTCCCAGTAATTCAAATTATTTATGTTGTTTTTAAATTATTACGCATGCATACTTTTATCCAAACCTAGTTTAAATCTGATTTAAATTCTAGTTATACCCAAATTCCTTTGTATATGGCCAAATTTGATATTGAACATCAACACGCCTTATCACCTTAGATAAAACTCTAGTTAATTCACTAGTATGGACTAGAGAAATTTTGTATCAAATGCTTAGACCTACTTAGGCATAATTTTGTTTTGAAATAACTTTTTCACATAAAATGATAAGCTTTTGTAATGTACTCTTGACTTCAGTGAGTCAAGAAAGACTCTGAGCTATTTCAAAACAAAATATAAAAACTTGGTTTAGACTTAGGCAAATGGTTAGGTGGTGCGTGCTTGCTGGGATGCACTGTTGCTTGGTGACACAGTGTTGATTGTTAGACACAAGGGGTATGTGGTTTGAGCCTAAGTCAAGTTAAAAACCGGTCTATGAGCTACTATTGTAAAACCCATAAGGCTAGTATGGGACAGTCCTGACTGACTAATTTGCGGATCCTAACCTGAGTCATGTCGTAGGTTGAAAGTAAGCATGGCGTAGACCATGAGAAGTCTTACTCTGCTCAAGAGGAGGTCCCAGTCTGGTAGATTCCTTACTAGGATGAAACCTTAGTGTTTGCTTGTCCAGGTTGAAGGCTTTGCATTGTAAAGGCCTTGTTATGATCTCTCTGTCGCACATCTAAGAAAGTGTGTTAATCGTGTGGAAATATGGGATGATCATGTCTTGTGGGTAAAGCTGTACAATCTTTGTAGAGTGTATAATCTATCCTGGATAGTTGTGCGCACGGTCAATCCTCTTGCTCATTGATATGCAGCCATGGGGAGCAACTAACTAGTTGGTCTCTGTAGCACAGTATGTAGCATGCAAGTCTTTCTAGTCGGTCGTGCACTGTTTAAATGCATGGGTTTGCATGAAAACCATCCAGCAGTTGCATGCGGCCTTCTTGCCCTCGGGCGTTGCATTTCGCGGTCACAGGAAAAGAGTGTTTAAAAAGCTTATGTGATTCATGTGCCACCCCAGTTTCCCAGGGTGTACTCTTTTACATTTATAATGGGTTTAGATTTTCGTATCCCCGCGATTCTATCCTTACCTTCTGCTATTCCCTCTCGCCCCATTTGCTACAATCCCAGTCAGATCTACCAAAGCAAAGTGATAGGTAGCTGAAGCCAAGGCAACCAAGGATAAGTGAAGCCTTCGTAATTTTCCAACTAAAAGCCCCAACCAGCACGAGGACCAAGACTCGAGACCCTGTCCTGCAAACATTCTTTGCTTACCTACCTAGAAAGCCCATAGATCAAATTGCCGCCAACCACGATGACAATTGTCATTTATTTAAGGGGGTAGTACTAGGAGACAGAACTGCCAAGGAACTACTACGAAGTATAACCCTGAAACTACAACCACCTGGACTTAGAGCCAATTAGACCAGTACAAGGAGATTCGCAAGGCCAAAAATCTGCTGGTGATGAGGATTACAAGACATACCTTTAGCAAAAATCGACGTGCTTGGCAAAGCTAAGAAGCAAGAACGAGATCCTCGTAGAAGTAAAAGACTACCATATAGAATTGTCCATCGTCACCTCTTTAATTCCCAAGGCCCACTACCCCTAGGGCACAGACCATTGCTACCCACCTATCAATATGAAATTCTACAACCATATGTCCAATAGGCGATGCAACTACTCCATTCTACGATGACGTGAAGACAACAATGCCAAAGAGCAAGTAATTGGAAGTCTACGACCTATCCAGGAGAACAAGGTATCTCCCTTCCCTTTTGACTTCTCCAAGTGCTAACCCCTATTGTGCAGATTTTCATCTCTCGGTGAAGCTAAGGAACTATACGTCGAGCAACACCCCGAAACCCATTGCTAGCCAATATAACCCACCTCCATTCCTTTTGCTCTACCGGAATCTCGGGGTCAAGATTTATTTAAGGGGGGTAGGTTTGTAACATCCTGAAAAATTCGAATTTGAAATATAAAGTTCTTAAATTATTTTGCAATATGTTCTGTTGAAGTTTGGATTTTATGGCGATTTTCTGACGTTGATGGAGGACCCAAAACTTTAAGAAAGCTTCGAAAAATAAAACTAATATTAATAATGCTATAAAAGGCAGTATGCAAATGATGGAACCCAAAAAAAATTTCTAAATTCAAATTTAAACAGATGAACCATAAAAGGGAAAGAGAAATCCAATTTAAAATATGAAATCTCATTTCGGGAATAATGACATAAATAGCAATAAAAGTGAATGACTAAAATATAAACATTTATACATGCATATGTATATGTATGTATATATATATACACAAATTGTGCAAGGAAGAGTTTAGCAATATAGGAGATAAAGGTATGAAAATGAGAACATAAAATAAAATAAAAAGACTATTATATTTTGTATTTAGATAATAGAACAAAGACTTGAATTAAAAATTATAGAAATTAGGATCCATAATTTTAAATAGAAAATAGTAATCCAAATCCAAAAATTTCTAAAATTGCTAAAGCTTCTTACTCTCTAATTCTTTTATTTATCTTCCAAGTGGGGTCACAATCCTTCTCTCTCACCCTCATCTATTTCCCCTGCCGACCTTGCCCCTATCTCTGCCAACGGGCCCGCTCCACCCCACGCCTTTTCTCCCTCCCCTTTCTTTCCCGTGCGCTCGCCTCCCCTTTTCTTTCTCATGGCTATGAGCTCTCCACGTCGTTCCCTCTGTGTCGAAACCCTGCTCTACTCGGTCACCTCACGCGGCGCGCGTGCGGAAGGCTGCAACTCTGCGCACGCCGCTCGTCTGGTCAATCCGCGTGCCGAGCCTTGCGCCCGGGCAAAAACCAACGGATTTCCACCCCCGCTGCCCGGCCACGCCGCTGCCCACGCCCCTGCTCTACCCACCTCCCCGCGCGCACGCTCGGCTATAAGAGCCTTGAGCCGCCTCCTTCTTCTCCCCTGCACCTCCTCACCTCTCCTCCCTTCCCACCCGGACTGAGCGCCGCTGCAGCCGCCATTTCCTCACGGGGAGAGCTCCGGCCGATTCTTTTCGGGGGAAACATCTATGAGAATCCCCATAACTTCCCGCATGGTCAATCTGACCTCCCGCCCACTCTAGCTCACCGCCGCCGTCAACCCACGGGCGCCGCCGCAGGCCCACGACACCGGAGCTGCTCGCCGCACCACCGCCTCTGCGGCCGGCTCGGTAAGGCTCTCTCCTACTCCCTCTCGCTCAAGCAACTGCTAATTTCTTGCCCCGTCCACTCCGGCACCGCCGCCCCGCTCCACCCCCGCCTCCGGCCGCTTGCGCCGACGCCGCCACCGCCCCTGTTGACCTCACCATCATCTTCGCCATCCGCGGGGAACCCATTTTGAGGGTCTCTGGCGCCACCCCGGCCGGCCCTCACCGGGGGCAACGCGACTGGCCATGTGCCCCCGGTTCCTCTGTTTTCGGCTGGAGGCTTCCTTATTGGCTCCCAGCCTCTGCATGCTTTATCAGTCGGCCATTCCCCCAAAAGTCACGAATTGTCTCTTGTGGTGAAAGTGTACAAACTCTGCGGAGTCAAAACTATTCGAATAGCCGTGCCCACGGTCAAGGGTGGACATGGGAACTTAACTAGATATAGTTCTATTTCAAAACCTTTGTGGGTGGGAATGGAAACGTGGAAGGGCAGTGAAAAGCCCTGATTTGTGTTGCCCTGGGTGTCGTCCCAGTGATAATGTAAGCGGCTATAACGCTGAAGGTCTAGCATATGGTGCAGAGACCATGTAACGGTGGATGAAATATGGGTCACTATTATTATTGCATTCTCTTACACATTATGCATTTGGTCAAAACTGCTAAGTCTCAGGAATTTTTATGTATTAAATTTCAAATAATGACACTTCTGTTTGTTGGACCGAAATGGCGATAGAGGGGGGGGGGTGAATGTCGACTTCAAAAACTTACCCCCAAAACTAACCCTGAAAGAAACTCCTCTTCAATAACTATGAGAGCTATGAAGCTGAGTTCAAAAGATCACTGGAACCCTATACTAACAGAAAGGAAAGCAAGGAAAAACAAGTGAGGCAAAGCATCCAGCCAAACAGAATAAAAAACAAGAGAAGCAGCACCCAGACCAAACAGGGCCGGTCAGACCGCTCTATAGAGGCCGGTCAGACCGCTCTATACGACCGGTCAGACCGCTCTGTAGCCTCCAGTCAGACCGCTCTGTAGCCTCCGGTCAGACCGGCTACCAGGACCCGGTCAGACCGCCTCTCGGAAATCTGAACAGCAGAGACAGTTTTTCAGATTGAAAACTGAGACCTTCCCTCAACTGTGAAATTTGAGACTTCCTCTTGAGCTGCTCAGCCCAGACCAGCAAGGAAATATTCAAAATAGCCAAAGGAACCTAGAGAAACAAAAAGACCCATTTCTAGAGCAAGAATTTAGGGTTTGGGGCAAAACCCAAAAGTGCAGAGAGGTGCACAAGAACTCAAATTGCTCAATGGTCTTAAGTCCTTTGCTCATGAGATTTTGCAGATATGTCAGCAATAACTAAGGGACTTCTCAGACAAAAAATCAGACCATCTCCTGAAGGGAAACAAGAAAACACCTCAAACCCTAGAAATAAAATGAAGAACAGAGAAGGCTGAGAAAAGAAAATTCTTGATTCATCCACTTTGCTCTAGGGAGAAACCAATCAAATGATCTTGAGATCTACTCCCATCACAGAGCAACCCATTTTGGGCCTTCCCAGCAAGAAACAACTCAAATCTCAAAAAGTCAAGAAATCAACAGAGAGGGCAACGAAGAACAGAAATAGAGATGGGGCTCAAGAACTCAATCAACCTCAAATAAAACCATCTTGGATTGATAATGAGGAGGAGAGATACATGATTGCATAGAGTATCAACTCACACCATCTCTACAATCCCATGCATGCTTGGAATGATCAAGAACTCTACATGCTTCCAAGAACAGAGCTCTCACATAGGAGACATCGAAGGAGACACACACAACAGAACCTCTGTCTCTCCCAACCACTAAAGCCTAAAGCTAAAATAACCCTCTAAAGCCCATTTTGACTAAAGCAAGCCCTACCAACCTCTCAAACCCTAGAATCCATGCAGCCATAAGGAGACATCCCCTCCTTATATAGGCTCCGGCTAACGGGTCTCCAACCCGTTATGCCCGCTAAACCCGAACGGAACCGCTTCCACCTGTGCAGCTTTGCGCTTTTACCGAAACGCCCCTCTTGCACCTTCCAAGAAGCTTCCGCGTCTCTTGTCGTCCAGGCCTCGCAACCACCTCGAGTCTCCGCCGTCTTCAACACATCCCGACCATTCTGACCTCAGTGCCACCTGCGCCTAGTCCGGCCACCTCGTGTCTCGCCACGACTCCGCCTCGACGTCCTGCAGCCATCACAAACAAAGAAATAAATCACATAGCACCGCTCGATATCATGAAGGCATAAATAGCATCAAAACATCATACTTACGCATGACGAAGTCCAAACCTGTCGAATCAAAGGAATAAGCGTCCTAATCCCATATGACCAAGTTTGACCAAGTCGGACCGAGCCCGAATGCACCACGCAACGTCAAGGTTCGAGCTACCCAAACCAAACTCGACTTTCCTAAACCGATGTCAATTACTCATCACACATATGGGATGACCTACACATGGTCTCTCAATCTCCCCCTTGATGAGTATATTGACAAACCCAGAAAAAAGCGCAAAGTTGAGTTTAAAAAGAAAGTCAAACATGGTCCAAAGGAAGAAAATGATACTAATGACCATGTTGACACAAGGAGCAAAAAGAAAGAACAAGTTTTCCTCAAGGCTCCCAAAATGGCTTTTTCTCCCGTTATTCTCCCCCTTTTGGCAATAAACACATCAAGGATGCAAAAGAGAGAATAAGGTCACCAAGATGAATGAAATGGCTGAAGGTTGATTATTTTAAGCATTTAGAGCCATGAAGATTATCCAAAAAATGACCATATGTGAATTACATCAAGCCATAGCACATAAGCATGCTATCTAGATCATGACATGATATATATAAACCAGCTAAACCAAAGAGTTACAATCTGAAATTTAGAGCAATTTCTTAGCATATCAAGTCATCCATGATGCTAGTCTAGCTAAAGGTATCCAAGGATGATGCAAGCCATGTCAATAGTCTAAGTGGAACCAAGAAGCTAGTACTGAACCAATTTAGAGTGCTACAAGTTTAAGAATGAGGCATTTGTTTAAGTACTTGTAACCTTTGTAATTTAGCACAATTGACATGTTTTTCTTTAGAAATCTCATGATTGTTCCCAACCAGATTTTTGTTTTGCCATGTGCTAGATCTCAAGCCTTATGCGACCACTCCAAGCAAAAAGCTTAAGGAAATGATCTTGGTCATCCAAAACTCCCCCTGAGTTCATGCCTATTGCAATGGCAAGCCGTCTCATGAGAAAGAATTGGTGAGATCAGTTTTTTCGCACAAAAGAGATCTTTTTGCATTCATAAAAGGTTGTACTAACTTATGCAACATCAAGAACTAGCATAGCTCAATCTAAAACTCAATAGAGATTCAAGACTCAACTCAGCCTATTTGACATGGCATGAATCATAAAAGGATAACTAATGACAAACTAGTCTCAAAAATTTAACATGACATGAATTAATTCAAGTTGTGCATTTTAGTCAACATATCATGGCAAAAGCTAGTCTACACATATGGTGTCATGATCAATCTAGCAAATGAAGCACAAGTCATGGCAGGATGTAAAGCAATGTAAACATGTCATGAAAGGATAATAATTAAGGCTCCATGTAGTTATATTACAAATACAGAATGACATGCAAAAAATCCAGCTCCCCCTCAACATGTGATGCAACTTTTAGTTCAAGTTGAGTTATGTCAATATTAAGCTCTAGAAGCTCCCAAATGAACTCCCCCTGAACCAAAGCAATAAGATCGAGAAGCTGGCAAGAAAAACCGAAAAGGCAGTCCTTAAAGCATAGATAAGATAACGAGGATACTATGGCTTAGACCGACTCTCATCTACCCCTGACTCCAGGACTATCAGCTGACCACCTAACACACTAGAGAGCAAACACGTACCCCGTCTACCCGAGGGTGGCCCAACCCTCGCTAGAACCTACAAGAAGTGAATGAGCTCAACCTAGTGAGAAGAGAGACAGCTAACAAGCAGCATCCTAGAATCACAAGATAAGAGTAAGAAGTCTAAACAACTAGACAAGAGAGGCACTCTAATCTATGCTAGGAGGACTAAACCCAATGCACCCATATGCAATGCAACAGAAAGGAGTAAGAGCATAATAAGATAAAGTAGTAAAGCCCAAAACTCCCCCTCACAACAGTCCATAAGGACAAACCACCCCAAGCTCTCCCCGCAGAGCTGAAAACCTAGAGCTATCCAAAGGCTTGGTAAAGATATCAGCCAACTGGTGGTCACTCTCCACAAACTGGAGCACAATGTCACCCTTCTCCACATGGTCTCGAAGGAAGTGATATCTGATATCAATGTGCTTGGTCCGAGAATGCTGCACTGGGTTCTTAGCAATGTTAATCGCAGAAGTGTTATCACAAAAGAGTGGAACACTGTCGATAACTAACCCAAAGTCCCGCAGGGTCAAGACCATCCAAAGCACCTGACTACAGCAATTGGTTGCAGCAACGTACTCGGCCTCTGCAGTGGACTATGCAACACCGGACTGCTTCCTCGAGGACCAGGAAACAAGAGAAGTACCAATGAATTGGCATGTACCCGAAGTGCTCTTCCTATCTATCCTACAGCCAGCAAAGTCTGCATCCGAGTAGGCTCTCAAGGAAAGACAGGACGAGGAAGAGTACCAGATACCATAGTCAATGGTAGCTCGAAGGTACCGAAGGATGCGCTTCACCACCTGGCGGTGAGATACGCGAGGAGAAGCCTGAAAGCGAGCACATAGACACACAGCAAAATGTATGTCCGGTCTCGAGGCAGTGAGGTATAAGAGGGAGCTAATCATGTTACGATACTTCTTCTGGTCAACTGGCTCGCCGTCCTCATCTGGGTCAAGTGTTGCGGAAGATGCCATAGGAGTTGACACGGGCTTATCATCACTCATGTCAAAGCGTCTCAGGAGGTCACGAGTGTACTTGCCCTGATGCAAGAAAGTACCCTCTCGAGTCTGCTTGATCTGGAAGCCAAGGAAGAAGGTCAACTCGCCCATCATACTCATCTCAAACTCGGTGCTCATGACATCTGAGAACTGTGAAACAAGAGTATGAGAAGAACCGCCAAAGATGATATCATCCACATAAATCTGGACGAGCAGAAGGTCTGTGCCATGCTGGCGAATGAACAAGGTCTTATCTATCTTACCCATCTCGAAACCATGACTCAACAAGTAGGACTTAAGCCTCTCATACCATGCTCTAGGGGTCTGCTTAAGTCCATACAGCACTTTGGAAAGCTTGAAGACATGGTTTGGGTATCTGGGGTTCTCGAAACCTGGAGGCTGTCTCACATAGACTTCTTCCTCAATAAACCCATTGAGGAAGGCACTCTTGACATCCATCTGGTAAAGCTTGAAACCCTTAGAAGCTGCAAAGGCAAGCAGGATTCTAATGGCCTCAAGTCTAGCTACAGGGGCAAAGGTCTCCTCAAAATCTAGACCCTCAACCTGGGAGAAGCCCTGAGCTATCAGTCTAGCCTTGTTCCGAATGACAACCCCATCCTCACTCTGCTTGTTCTTGAACACCCACTTAGTCCTAATGATATTGTGACCTCGAGGGGGCTCAACAAGCGACCAGACCTTGTTTCTCTCGAAATTCTCTAGCTCCTCATGCATGGCATTGACCCAAGACTCGTCAGAGAGAGCATGACAAACATCCTTGGGCTCAAAAAAGGCAACAAAGGCAGAATAGAGACAGAAATGAGACATGCCGGATCTTGAGTGGGTGACTCGCTCAAAAAGGTCTCCAATAATCTGCTCATAAGGATGATCTTTTTGGATGTGTCTAGGAGGTCCTGGATGAGAAAAAGAAGTGGCCTCTATCTCGTGAGCTGACGAGATAGGAACAGAGCCACTAGCTCCAGAAGAAGCAGAAGGCATGGGCTGATTGCCTTGAGGTGCGGTGGAAGACGGCACCTCGGGTGGAGGATGAGGAACTGGATCGGGTAAACAACCCTCATCTCCATCGTCCTCATCATCCACAAAGATGGGCTCTGACTGCTCTAAAGAACCTGAGATATCAGGCCTAGTCCCCGGACTGGCCTCGTCGAAGGTCACCTCACAGGTCTCTAACAACTTGCTAGACTCGCAGTTCCAAACTCTATACACTCACGAAGAAGCCGAGTAACCTAGAAAGATATCATCACAAGAACGTGACTCGAACTTATCCAGGTTCCCAGACTTCAGAATAAAGCACTTGCAACCAAACACACGAAAATGAGAGACATTGGGCTTTCGCCCATATCTCAGCTCATAAGAAGTGCGGTGCAAGTGTGCCCGAAGAAAAACTCGATTGGAAACATGGCACGCGGTCGCTATAGCCTCAGCCCAAAACTTCCTAGGTGTAGAATACTCATCAAGCATCGTCCTGGCCATCTCGACCAAGGTACGGTTCTTCCTCTCCACGACGCCATTTTGCTGTGGGACGTGCGGAGAAGAGAACTGGTGCTCTACACCTGTCTCATCGCAAAACCTCTCAAAGTAGGAATTCTTGAACTCCGTGCCATTGTCACTGCGGATTGCTCGTAAGGCACCCGAGAGCTCAACAGAAAGCCTACTAAAAAGACCTCGAAAATGTGTAAACGTCTCATCCTTCGAGGCTAAGAAAAATACCTAAGAAAACCTCGAGAAGTCATCGACCACGACAAGGACATACCACTTCCCTTCTGCTGACTGCACTCGAGCTGGTCCAACTGTGTCCATATGGAGCAGCTGTCCCGGTGCATCGGTCATAGTCACTGTGACCGGAGGATGAGAAGCGGCAACCATCTTGCTGTGCCGGCACGGAGCACAAACTAGATCTTTGACCATCTTGAGTTTCGGCAGACCATGAATGAGATCGTGGCCGCTAACTTGGGTCAAATGGTCAAATCCAATATGACCAAGTCTCCTATGCCAGAAAGAAAGTTCACGGGACTCCGAAGCAACTAAACACCGGAGAGGATCACCAGAAGACTCAGAAAAATCAGCACGAAAGATCCTCCCAAAATGAGAAATCCCGCAAACCAGACTACCCGAAGAATCAAGAATTTTGCAATTGTTTTTCTTAAAGCTCACCTCGAAACCGTCATCGGTAAGCTGAGAGGCTAAAAGCAAATTATACTGCAGCTGACTAATCAAGGCAACATCTTTCAAAATGAAAGAATCATTAACACGCACTGTACCTTTGGCGATGACGCGCCCAGATTAAGCATCTCCGAAGGTGATCATCTCATCACCTGGAGCACGGGCAAGGGAAGAAAACCAACGGGAGTCTCTGGTCATGTGTCGTGAACACCCGGAGTCTACAAGCCAAACCTTTCCCTTCCCTGCCCGGCGAACCTGAGTCAACAAGAGAGTAAAGTCTCAGTACTGGGATAAATCAAGAGTGATTTGGGCACCCAATACTGAGTAACACGTCGAGCAGATGAAGTAGTTAAATACGACTGACCTCTATCTTGATGCGGACACAAACATGATTAGAACTTTTCAATCAAATACATTATTTCACTGGAAAGAAGTATTGAGCCGCATTAAATATTGTCAGGTGAATTTGTTTCTTAATGACTTTCTTTCTATTCGTGGGAACGATATACTACCTTATGCCAAATTCTTGTTTATTATTAGGTTTGAATATTATGATGATTCCGGGGCCAAAGCAATGGAGAAGCATAAGGAGGGTGATCATATTTGCTACCAAGAACGAAGAGCTCAAAGCCTATGGGAATGGAAAGGAGGAAACCAAGCAGCCCATGTAACTCATCAAGGTGGAAAGAAGCCCATGCAGTGGGAGAGCAAAAGGGAGGAGCCCAAGGACTTAAACTACAAGTTTTGGATAAGATTTTCAAGTCAAATTCAGACTTCCCACGTGCTCAATCCAATTCAAACTCGGATTCAACTCAGGATTCAACTCGGACTCGGTTCGGGACAGCCTGACAGGCAGTTACTAAAAAGGCCATAACTTTCACAAACGGAGTCCGATTCAGGTGTTCTTGTACTCGTTGGAAAGATAATTTCAAGGGCTACGCAATGGATCTGGTCCCACCTCCAAATTCGTCACGGATAAAAAGTTATGACCGAAACAATGTGACGGGTGAAAAATATAGTTTCCTTTTTGTAAGAGTTTGTATCTAAAACCATATAGGGTTGAGTTGTATTTGGTTTGGGGACCATATGGACGTCCCAAGGGGCTATATAACCCTTGTATTGGCAGCCTTTAGGGCACAGACCACGTTTGATAATAAAATACTCTTGTTCTTTCTGTTGGCCGAACCAACATGAGGGAATTGGGAGTTCGCTGAGTTCATCGAAATCAAGATCGTTCAACCTTTCCGCTGGGAATTGGGAGCGCGATAGAACTTCATCTGGTGGTCGTGAAGTTCAACACGTGTGATTGGGCGAATTATAGAGTGCTAACTCTTGCATTGGCAACGGGGGATCACTACGATTCATCAATTCCACGTGAGTATCTTGATCCTACGTCGAGAAGATCGGGCGACCCCGTACTCGACGTAGGATCAAGATACTCACGTGGAATTGATGAATCGTAGTGATCCCCCGTTGCCAATGCAAGAGTTAGCACTCTATAATTCGCCCAATCACACGTGTTGAACTTCACGACCACCAGATGAAGTTCTATCGCGCTCCCAATTCCCAGCGGAAAGGTTGAACGATCTTGATTTCGATGAACTCAGCGAACTCCCAATTCCCTCATGTTGGTTCGGCCAACAGAAAGAACAAGAGTATTTTATTATCAAACGTGGTCTGTGCCCTAAAGGCTGCCAATACAAGGGTTATATAGCCCCTTGGGACGTCCATATGGTCCCCAAACCAAATACAACTCAACCCTATATGGTTTTAGATACAAACTCTTACAAAAAGGAAACTATATTTTTCACCCGTCACATTGTTTCGGTCATAACTTTTTATCCGTGACGAATTTGGAGGTGGGACCAGATCCATTGCGTAGCCCTTGAAATTATCTTTCCAACGAGTACAAGAACACCTGAATCGGACTCCGTTTGTGAAAGTTATGGCCTTTTTAGTAACTGCCTGTCAGGCTGTCCCGAACCGAGTCCGAGTTGAATCCTGAGTTGAATCCGAGTTTGAATTGGATTGAGCACGTGGGAAGTCTGAATTTGACTTGAAAATCTTATCCAAAACTTGTAGTTTAAGTCCTTGGGCTCCTCCCTTTTGCTCTCCCACTGCATGGGCTTCTTTCCACCTTGATGAGTTACATGGGCTGCTTGGTTTCCTCCTTTCCATTCCCATAGGCTTTGAGCTCTTCGTTCTTGGTAGCAAATATGATCACCCTCCTTATGCTTCTCCATTGCTTTGGCCCCGGAATCATCATAATATTCAAACCTAATAATAAACAAGAATTTGGCATAAGGTAGTATATCGTTCCCACGAATAGAAAGAAAGTCATTAAGAAACAAATTCACCTGACAATATTTAATGCGGCTCAATACTTCTTTCCAGTGAAATAATGTATTTGATTGAAAAGTTCTAATCATGTTTGTGTCCGCATCATCCTCCCCTTCTTCAAGAAAAGCCGTCCTCGGCTTTTGATAGCCTGAAATTGTACTAAACAAAGAATACAATGTGTATGCATGGTATATGTATTGGTCAGTTACACCCCTTCCGTCTTTCACATTATTATTACCTAGAGGTGTAGTAAGCAAAAAGAACAACACATATGCGTGGTATATGTATGAATCAATTATTGTGTCGTTGTCATTCTTACTGTTTTGCACAAACCAATTGATACTACAACAGCTATCAAATGCATACATTGCAATGTTTTCATTCACACCATTCTCCCTCCCACAAGAAAAAGTCGTCCTCGACTTTGAGAAGTACGTGGACAAGTCATTAATGGGCAAAACTAGATCAAACGGTTCAAATATGGAAGAGAAAATTTTAAGTGCCTTCCATGCTTCAACTGCGCTACTCTGATTATTTGTACATGATTGTTCATTAAAAGAGGAACAAGTAGGCACAAGAACTCTTTGTAAACAGCACGCACTATTGTTAAACCTCATCTCCTTGTGATCATGATATGGCACAAAAGTTTGTTTATCCAAAATATGCAATTTCAAATCAGCAAGCTTTTCACATGTAATGCATATTCGATAAACATAAAAGTTGTCATCTACACCATAATCTCCGATCAAATTGAACTTATATGTGTAGGCATAGGAACTAACTAGTGATTTTAAACATGAAATTTCAGCAACATTCTGAATGACACTAGATAGCTCTTTAGGATCATCGAACATGATATAATATAAAGAATCACTAGGAGATATTCGAGTAAGAACTTCCTTATGAGTAATCAATTCCATATTATGTAAATTAAGCAAAGAAATTTTAGAACATGGAATTTTCATTCGCACATATGAGTTTTCACAAGTACTCACTGTTTCACAATTAATTTCAGTACCAATATTGTTACCTTTGTTGTTCTCCTCAGTTGATGTAGGTGTTGTAGGTATTAAATCATCATGATGTAACAACGGGACAGCAAGTACTTCATCTTGAACCGTGGTTATCTCCTCATCTTTAACTTCCAATGATGCCGGTTGTTGAATGTTTAATTCCTCATCTTCAATTTCAACCTGCATAATGTGAGAAACAACACTAGAAGTATATATTAATGTGTTAGTTTCAAAATCAACCTCACTTTGTCTATCTTCTACTTCTCTCTTTTCTTTTGGTGTATCTCTCTCACTCTCAATTTGGATGTTCTCAAACTCACATATGGTGGAATCACACAGTTCACTCTTTTCAACACTCTCACTCAATTTGGCTATGTGGCTCTCATTCTCACATGGGTTTTGATGCATCTCAAGTGTTGTTTGTAGCAATGGGGCAGCAGTACATGTCTTCTTAACCGAAGGGAAAGTCCCATGCTCGGTCATCTTCTCATGTGTCACACTAGTGGAACCATAAGAGCTGAAGTATGGACATGGATTGAACCGTGATGTACGTCTCTCCATAAGTCTCTTCTCCTCCTTAATAGCACAATTCAC
Source organism: Dendrocalamus latiflorus (assembly GCA_017311315.1). Taxonomy (NCBI): domain Eukaryota; kingdom Viridiplantae; phylum Streptophyta; class Magnoliopsida; order Poales; family Poaceae; genus Dendrocalamus; species Dendrocalamus latiflorus. Next base: position 1,594,205 of record CM029633.1, on the reverse strand, counting down.
AAGATCATGCATGCTACTAAAATATTTATGTTGAAGTGCAGCAGCGATCTTATAATTCAAGCCTTGTTTGAAATATGCCTTCTCTCTTAATTCGCTGGTGACACCGGCACGACGGAATGCATGCTTCAACTCATAATAGTAATCTTGAACAGCGTTACTCCCTTGTGTGATGCTCTCCACATGGTGAAGCAATTCCCGCTCATAATAGGTTGGCACAAATTCATTTCTCATGATCACCTTCAAATTTGACCAAGATCTAATGAATCGTTTTCCAGATAATTGTTGCCACCAACTATAAGCATAGTCTTTAAACTGCATAGTGGCTCGCATCACTTCTTGGTCTTTGGGAAGCTTCTGAAATCTAAACTCTTTCTCCAATTGCCATTCCCACTCAATATACTCCTCTGGATCTTCACTTCCATAGAACGGAAGAGACAAATTGTTGGGTTTGGAATCACACCATGAGGAACGAAATACTGAAGATTCATTCCTATTTTGTTCACACCAAGAGGATCGAATTGTTGAATATCCTGTCATGGTTAGTTATGCAACATATATATATGTGGAAATCACTCAATCTCACTATTTTCTCTCCCAAGTAAAGTTCTTACCCTTCCGAAGTGAATTAAGGCCAATAAAAACTTACACCTGGTAGAAGTGACAACAGCAACGTGATGATTAAGCGAATTCAAGAGTGTTCACTACTTGCACAACAACGGTTATATGGTGGAGCTTGGTATGAAAGTGTATATCCTAGCAATCTGTCATTCTTGATGTTGTAAAGTTAAGTAATAATCCAAGCTAGAATACTTTGCCTAAGTGCTGATCCAAAAGATTTAAGTGAAGTATATGAACGCACACGCAAAGATCAATGTGACTCGATGCAAACAAGGGAATGAGCTAACTAGAGGCAATCTGAAATTAAAGATTAGATAGCTCGTTTTGCACCAAGTACTAGGAGAGACGCTAGCCAATTGCAATGATATGAATGTAAGGGCACGAGATTGCTCAAGAGATTAAATTACACAATCTGAATTTATGGACTAAGAACTCACCCAAATTCGGCCAATGTTTTTTTTTTCTTTCTTTTTCTCTTCTTCTCTTTTTTTTTTCAGCTGTCTTTTTTTTTTAAAGGCCGAACTAGCTTTAATTGTTCCTTTGATTTTTTTGCAGGTCTCAAATATTTAGCAAAGTGTAAAATACTCAAGAGCAGCCCTAGATGCAATATTCAACAGCTAGTCTCAAAGATGAACAGGATTTTTTTTGCGGTACTGTAGCAGATCGCGTACTGTAGCAATACGGTACTGTAGCGATCGTGTACTGTAGCAGATCAATTTTTTTTGAATTTTGGATTGGATACAAAGATTAAGCTACGCAAATAAACACGAATGATCAGCACCTAACCAAAGTTCTAATGGATCAAAACTTAGCAAAACTCACAAAATTAACAGATGCAAAAACTAGGGTTTGGATTTTTTTTGTGGCAATTTTTGGTTTTAATGGACTATAGGACAAAAGTAAATCAATCTAAAACTAAGGGTAAATAATCCTACCGAGTAAACCGCGCTCTGATACCAAGATGATACGGGGTCGCCCGATCTTCTCGACGTAGGATCAAGATACTCACGTGGAATTGATGAATCGTAGTGATCCCCCGTTGCCAATGCAAGAGTTAGCACTCTATAATTCGCCCAATCACACGTGTTGAACTTCACGACCACCAGATGAAGTTCTATCGCGCTCCCAATTCCCAGCGGAAAGGTTGAACGATCTTGATTTCGATGAACTCAGCGAACTCCCAATTCCCTCATGTTGGTTCGGCCAACAGAAAGAACAAGAGTATTTTATTATCAAACGTGGTCTGTGCCCTAAAGGCTGCCAATACAAGGGTTATATAGCCCCTTGGGACGTCCATATGGTCCCCAAACCAAATACAACTCAACCCTATATGGTTTTAGATACAAACTCTTACAAAAAGGAAACTATATTTTTCACCCGTCACATTGTTTCGGTCATAACTTTTTATCCGTGACGAATTTGGAGGTGGGACCAGATCCATTGCGTAGCCCTTGAAATTATCTTTCCAACGAGTACAAGAACACCTGAATCGGACTCCGTTTGTGAAAGTTATGGCCTTTTTAGTAACTGCCTGTCAGGCTGTCCCGAACCGAGTCCGAGTTGAATCCTGAGTTGAATCCGAGTTTGAATTGGATTGAGCACGTGGGAAGTCTGAATTTGACTTGAAAATCTTATCCAAAACTTGTAGTTTAAGTCCTTGGGCTCCTCCCTTTTGCTCTCCCACTGCATGGGCTTCTTTCCACCTTGATGAGTTACATGGGCTGCTTGGTTTCCTCCTTTCCATTCCCATAGGCTTTGAGCTCTTCGTTCTTGGTAGCAAATATGATCACCCTCCTTATGCTTCTCCATTGCTTTGGCCCCGGAATCATCATAATATTCAAACCTAATAATAAACAAGAATTTGGCATAAGGTAGTATATCGTTCCCACGAATAGAAAGAAAGTCATTAAGAAACAAATTCACCTGACAATATTTAATGCGGCTCAATACTTCTTTCCAGTGAAATAATGTATTTGATTGAAAAGTTCTAATCATGTTTGTGTCCGCATCATATCTACCCTACGCTCTCTGTCACTCAAAGAAGCAGACGGTCTATGTGTAGACCTGAAGCTGTTGTTGGGCTTGATTGCTATAGAGGAGCGAGTCAAGACACCAGCAACATGCTGATCACGCTGCGGGTAGCTATCTCGATGGGGGAACGAGATCTACCCTCAGGACGGCAGGAGTCACGACCAGGAGCATATCGAGGATGAAAACCAGAAAACTCGAAAAAACCAAGTCCTCGATGCTGCCCAAACCCATCCAGCTGAACAGTCCTAGATCTCGTGTGAGTCTTAGGGGCACTCACAGTCTGGGCTTACCCTGAATACGCCTAAGAGCCTCAGCACAGTCTCTCCGCGTGATCTTGGCACGCCTGAAGCATCGCTCGATCGAGTGTCCATCCTTCTGACAGAAGGTGCAATGGTACTTCACCTTCTGAGAGGTAGAAGTAACACGGTGAGGCCTCGCGTTCTGAGAGGCCGAAGCAGCAGGTGGACTCACCTTGTTGTCAGAAATTCCTTGGACAAAGCTCGCTGACTTAAATTGGACTTTCTCGGTCCTGGGCTCAATCTTGATCACACCTGCAGCTATGGGTCTAAGCACGGCAGGTGGATGCTTCCTCATGTCCTCATGGAAATCATATCCTAAACCCTGATTAAATATGCAAATCTTAGATTGGTCTAGAATAAGATTAAGCTTCTTCTTGCCTCCTACAAATCTCTCGAGAGTGTTCATAAGATACTAACACTCCCGAAAGAGAGAGGTGCAAGACGAGCAGGGGGAAGAAGGAATAGCAGAAGGTAAGGGAGTAGAAGAAGAAGAACCAACAGCAGAGGAACGAATGGCTTGTTGTAACATCCCAAAAATTTGAGTTTGAAAATGTGAAGCTTTTTGAATTATATTTGTAATATATTTTATTTGAATTTGGATTTTATGGTGTTTTTCCTGAAATTTGGTTAAGGTTCCAAAGGTTAAAAGGAACAAGAAGAAAACAAACATGTTTAAACAATAGAGAAGTAAGATTTAAAATAAGAATCTGAAAAGATGATCCATAAAAGGAAGGGAGAAATTTGACTTAAACCATAAAATGCCATCTTGAAAATAATAACAAGAATAACAATAGGAGCAAGCATATGGATACCAACATACATGAATATATATGTAAATATATACATATATATGTATATCAAAATTTGCACATGCAAGGATTAATCCAGTGATAAGGAGATATGAATATGAAAATTTTGTGAGCTAGCAAAAATGAATAAAATACCAATGCTATATACAAAAATACACAACAAATAATAAAAAAAAGAGAGGGGGCAAAGCCAGGCCGGCCGAGACGGCCCGGCCCAGCTCCACCTCTCCTCCCGCACGCGCCTCCCCTCCGTCACTTCCCTACGGGCCCTCGCCCCCGCCCACTGGCCACTGGGCCAGCCCCACGGGCCCTCCCTTCTTTCTCTTCCCCAGTGCGCCCGCGCTGCTCCTCTCTGCTGTGCTCAGCTTGTCTTCTCCGCGTGGCAGCCATGCTCCAGCCCTCGCCCACCGATTTCCCCTGCCTCCCCCGGTTTCTCTTGCGCATCCACTGTCTCCACAACCTTCCCTGAGACCATAAGAAGCTCTACGCCATCTCGTTGCTCCCCGATCTTTTCTTCCGCATAGCACCCGTGAACCACCGACGACGCCTCCACGCTGTTCCCGGCCTTCCGGCGATGCCCCACCACCCTGACCGCATCAAAGCGTGCCTCTGCTCCCCGTGTACACCCCCGCCGAGTCAATTGGACTCCGGTGGCTTGAGCTCGCCGCACGACCCCTTTTTCCCCATCGCCGGCCGTCGCGGCCATTTCCGCCGCCGCTTCATCATCGTGCGAGCTACCCCGATTCCTAGCTCTGGGAGCTTCACTGCAGCACCCCGGAGCTCCGCCGACCACCGGCCGGAGCTATGGTCCGCCCCAGCTCGCCGGCGTCGCTCGCTCGCGCCGCCGTAGGCCATTGCCGCCAGCTCGCCATGGCTTCCCTCCGGCTCGGCCAATTCGTCGGTGAGCACCCCCGTGACCCACTCCGGCTCACACCCCTCTCCAATCCCCCTCTCTCCCACCGCAACGGCGCCACCTCCTTCCACCCCTGCTCCGGCCGCCGCACACCGATGTTGGCCGCTGACGGAGCTTTCCGGCCGGAGACGCGGCCCCCACTAGCTCCCCCACTCACTAAAGGACCCCTTTTTCCCGCTCGTCTCAGCTTCTCCGGCCACCCCTCGCCGGCGCCCTCGCAGCCCAGTCGCGCCAGTGATTTCCTCTATTTTGCCCCAGCCCCTTCCTCACCACTTCTTTCCTGCGCTGATTTCATCAGCCCAGGCCTTTGGCCCACTTGGCTACCCGAGTGAGCACTACACACAGAGCCCCCCCAAGATCCCGGGTTCGACTCCCACAATCCGCACCTCTTTTGCTCCTTTTTGTTTTGATTTTCTTTGCTCCAATTCAAGTAAGAAAAATCAGGAAAATTATAGAATAATTTAGAGAAGCTAATAAAATTTAATTAAGAGGTAAATGAGATTAGCTAATATTTAAATTTTGATTGGATTAGTTCATATGTGATTAAGTAGCATAGTTTGAATTGCTAATTAAAGGCATTAACAAAGAAGAAGTGGATTTGGGTAAATATTCAATTTTAATAAAGGTATCCTTAACTATACTTGACATATGTGTTCAATATTTAACATGCCATCTTAAATAACCAAATGAAGATTACTACTAATTAAAATTAAGATATATGCCTAGTATTTAATATGCTGCCATTAGATAAATCCTAATGGTAGACTTTACTGAATAGCAAATATTGGAAATATGACCTTGTAAAGCAAGCCTTGCTAGATAAATAAATTTTAATTAAAACTGAAATGTAGAGATTTTCTAAGTAGATGTATATGTATAAACATCTATATGTATATAAGTAAATAAGTGGTTAGAGAAATGCGGATAGCGTGAATACAACCCACTAGTAAATATAACGGTACAATTCTTGCGTTCACCATAGACCTTATTAAAAATATACATACATGTAAACACTAACATTAGAATACTGCCAACCATGAAGTTTTAAATGGTATCATTAATTAAATCTTAATACTAGATTTAGTAAATAATAATGATGAGCATGAAATAACAAGATATGGCCCATACAACTGAATCCTAATTCGAACTGAAATAGGCTTAATGAAAACTGGGGCTACATAAAATATCACCCCATAAAATGCTATACACCTAGACTCTAAAATTAATTCGGTAAGCCAAAATGCCCTGAACAATAGCACTCAACAAAATAATGCTAAGATAAACTTGTGCACCTATTCATAGGTCTAACCTAACTCATGGAACTTCCTTGATAAATACAAAAATAATAAAAGAAAGGTATTAATAAACAGATTGAGTCATCGTATTCTACCATCGACCTTGCCTCAAATCACCCGAATCACCCATTAACTCATAATAAAACTAAATTGAGTTTATTCGGATTTATTTGGATCCTTTGAGACATCCATGTACTCCTGCAAAAGATTAGTGACAGCAGGAGGCACAGAAGAAGGTACCTCCTCGAATGAAAATAAAGCTTGTTTGCAAAGTAAGGCATAGCAAATAGAAGTACTAGCATCCAGCTCAGTCACATCAGACTTAGTAGCAAGAAAACATGCACCTTTCAATTTAATCTCATTTTTCATCTCATGAACAGATTTATAGTTTTTCTTTTTATGTTGCTCAAGTTCGCTTGCAACAATCTGATTTTCACTCCTATTATGCTCCTGATTTTTCTCTCTACTAGCTCTAGCAATCTCATCTTTGAAAATAGCTTCAGGAGACATAGGATGTAACATAATTTTCTTGTCATGATGCACAAAAGAATATTGGTTTGTCTTACCATGATGCAGTGAATCTTTATCATATTGCCACGGTCTACCTAACAGCATAGAGTATGCTTGCATAGGTACAACATCGCATTCTACAACATCGTGATAAGAACCAATAGCAAAATTTACTCTCACCATTCGTGTTACCTTCACCTTGCCGCTGTTATTGAACCATTGAATGTAGTAAGGTTGTGGGTGAGGTTTGGTGTTCAACGCAAGCTTCTCCACCATATCGGAGCTCACCAAGTTGTTGCAGCTCCCTCCATCAATTATCACTCGGCATGAGCGTTCCTTCACGACGCACTTTGTTTGGAAAAGGATGTGCCGCTGATTTTGCTCCGCCCTCTCCATTTGTGCACTCAACACACGCTGCACAATGAGGCTCTCATAGCGCTCTGCATCTTCAGCACCAATGTGCTCTTCTTCTTGCTCCTTCCCACTACCTGCATGGTCAGCTGCAAGCATAGCATATGTATCCTCATCCAAATCACTAGCAGAAGAATACTCACCGTCATCTCTCGCAATCAGAACATGCTTGGTTGGGCACTCACTTCTCACATGGCCATACCCCTTGCATTGATGACATTGGATATCCCTCGTTCGTCCCGTAGATGCAACGGACGAAGAGCTCTTCGCATGTGCTTGGGCTGTCCCCTTTGTTGCTTCGGATGCCCGAGATGCCGAATTTGATGATGAAAACCGTGGCTTGCTGTTGGAGGAAGAAGGTGCAGGGGGTTTGCTTGATGGTGCGGCAGATGCACGTTGAGACCAAATGTTTGCACGACCTGCAGAAACGTTAGTCCTAGTGCTCGCGCGTCTTCCCTGTACTTCTCTTTCAGCTTTACAAGCAAGATGAAATAAACGAGTGATAGAATTATATTCCTTGTAAGCTAAGATATCCTGAATTTCCCGATTCAAACCACCCATAAACCTAGCCATAGCGGCTTCCTCAGTTTCCTCTAAGTCACAACGCAGCATGCCTGTTTGCAATTCTTGAAAATATTCCTCTACGCTTTTACTACCTTGCCTCAATTGTTGCAACTTATGTAACAAATCACGTGCATAATATGAGGGAACAAATCTAGCTCGCATGATTCTTTTTAATGCATCCCAAGTTGGTGGTATGGTGAAAGGATTTTTCTTACAATATTCACTCCACCAAACAGACGCAAAATCAGTAAACTCACTAGTAGCAGCCCTAACCCTTTTGTTTTCAGGGAATGCATGACAAGCAAATTTCTGATCAACAGCCAATTCCCAAGTGATATAAGCATCAGGGTTATATTTTCCATCAAAAGGTGGCAAGTGAACTTAATCTTACCAAGCGATTCATCATTCTCACGTACCTCATTCCGGCGTGGTTGACGATGACGGTGAGCGTCCTCATCATCATCAATCTCAGTGTCAGCCGCATATTCGTCTCCACCATTTTCGTCCACCTTGCTGCCCAAGACACCAATATTGGCACGAGTACGCTGAGTTGGTGCAGCGGGAGATGCACGGCCCCTCTCATCAAGACGTCTCAAAATCTCAGCAAGTGAAGCGTTGACGGTGCCAACGGAAGCCTCCAATGTTGCAAGCGTAGTGTTGGTGTCGATCTGCGCGGCCTCCAATTGGCCAAGGCGTTCGTTGGTGACCCTTACATCCTCATCAAGTCCCTCAGTGTGCAGCTTCATTTGGCGCTCAAAGTGTTGTATGATGCCCCTAGTCCGAGGGGAATGTGGCGCTGCCCGTAGGTCCACTGGTTCTCCTGACATTGTTAGAAGACAAGAACAAACCAAGAAGAGAAAAAAAATAATAAAACTACAGGTTATGCCCTCACAACTACTGAGATGTGGTTAAATCAAGTCGCACACTCTCAACCTGTTCTGTCAAGCTCTTACAAGTTCTTACCACAGCAAGCAGGAGGTGATTGCAGCCGACAAGACAAGACAATATCTCCTGGAAATTGGGGGTATCGCTGCCTCGGTCGCTAGTCCCTGTGAGGTGGTAGCCAAATCTGTGGAGCTATGGGTGGGCTGAGAGTGAACAAAGGATAACTAGAACCACATTAGTCAAAGCAAGTTGAATAATCGCTCAACGACGACACCGTGCTGGTCCTAGGCTAGACCATACTAGAGACGCGAGCCAAGAACACAAACGAAGACACACCGTGCAGAAAGAAACTAGATGGCGTTGCACACGGAGTTCTGGAGCTCGAAAAAGGGTGCCGTCTTCACAGGGGACCTTAGAATCACGTGCACAAGGGCTCTGTCAATTTTGAGCAAATTCTGAGAAACTTGATTTTTCCTCGGTTTGCAGGCCCGTTTTGAGGCCCTAAACGACGTTTTTTGGGGTCGAAGTTGCCGCGTGTGTGCCTGGTGGCTTACGCGGATCTGAAATCTCCAGTTTTTCCATCTTCCGATTTCCTTTCCAACGGATCAAGAAACGCCTCAATCGGAGGTCGTATGCAAAAGTTAGGTTTTTCTCTCTCTTCTGTTTTTTTTCTTTTTTTTATGCTGCGGCTCTTCTAGATGCGGCTGCATGTTCCTTCTTGTCTCACTTTTTTTTCTCTCTCTTTTTTTTTCACACGCGATGCAGTTGAATCCGAATTCGTGTCCTACTCCAAGACCAATTAGGGCAAAGTCTCCCTAGCAACCGAGTCCTCCTCCTTTTCTACCCTCCTATGACAGTTCGGATCTAACTGCAACGGTGAGTCCAAAACATGAACAGAACTCGAAACTCTAAAGGAACTAGACACTAAGACCAGCAAAGGACGCGACGATGCAACCGAAGACTCAACAAACAAAGACTATGCAGCAATAGCGTAAGGCTCAAATTGTTTCGGATTTTGGGGAATAGATCTGATCTGCTATTTTTTTTGGGTTTCTGGACTGTAGGTAAAAATTGCAAAGACTAGATAAGATCTCTCACCGATCAACCTTGAGCTCTGATACCAACTGATAGCACTAGGGGTCCCGATCTTTCGATGAGAGTGGTAGATTCGATTGGGGAAGGAGATGATGTTGACGACCCGACTACAACCATCCAAGGACGTTGCGCCTTAGCGATCGATACACCAACTCCAGAGATTGTTCGTGACCTTGTCGGCGCGCGATCAACCTAACCACGAGGGTTCTTGTTCCTGCAAGCAATCGAAGAACAAGCAAAAACAAGATGAACATCAACTCAATTGCAAATAACGATGTAAGATTCAATCGAAAACAGAAAAACGGTGGGGTTCCGAAGACAAGTATTCGGGCGGTCTAGCCGACACGCGCGAGTACAAGGCAAAGTAGCAAAAGCTAACTTAGTCTAAACAAAACCCAAGCCCTAGAAGAGGGTGCGGCTGCCTATTTAAGGGACACGGAAGGTGGAGGGTCGGCCAAAACACAAGGAAGCCGAATAGGACTCGAATTACAAGGCTCAAGGCCCACTTTGACTCGGACTGGAAAAGTGATGTGACTTGTTTTGTAGTTTCTGACCGACTCGGATGGAATTTGGAGGTGAGGCCAAATCCATCTGAAAGTAGACTTCAAGATCTTTCCAACGAGTACTCACGGGCCCCGAGAAACCTTCTGGATCAAAAGTTATGGCTGTTTTAAGTAGACACTGTCAACAAGGCCGAATCCGAGTCAAACTCGTGAACAGGACTTGGTTTGCGCTTGATGATTCCACTTCTATACTTCTTGGTTAAGTTGACGTGCTCGCGCTCTAGTCATTGGTCCTTGTATCATAGTTTCAGTTTGATGTGGAGTCGGCATGGTTGTATGCATGGAAATGATGTCCTCATCATCCTCCCCTTCTTGCATTTGAGTCGTCCGCGACTCAAGCTCATCTTCTTCTCCCAAGTATGGCTTCAAATCTGCAATGTTAAAGGTGGCACTAACCCCAAAATCTGCAGGCAACTCAAATTTATATGCATTGTCATTAATCTTTTCCAACACTTTGAAAGGACCATCAGCTCTAGGCATCAACTTAGACCTCCTCAATTCAGGAAATCTTTCTTTTCTCAAATGCAACCAAACTAAATCACCCGGTTGAAAAGTTAAATGCCTCCTTCCTTTACTACCAGCAAGTTTATATTTAGCATTCATGCGTTCAATATTTTCTTTGGTTGTCTCATGCATTTTCAACATCAAGTCAGCACACTGTTTAGCATCAAAATTTAACTTCTCCGAAGATGGAAGTGGTAGCAAATCAATAGGTGCACGAGGCACAAAGCCATAGACAATCTCAAAAGGGCACAACTTTGTAGTAGAATGCAGCGAACGATTATAAGCAAATTCAATATGAGGCAAGCATTCTTCCCACGTTTTAATGTTCTTTTTCAAAATAGCCCTAAGCATGGTAGATAACGTTCTATTCACAACTTCAGTTTGCCCATCAGTTTGGGGATGACATGTAGTCGAAAATAACAGCTTAGTCCCCAATTTAGCCCATAAAGTTCTCCAAAAATGGCTAAGGAATTTAGTGTCACGATCGGAAACTATTGTATTTGGCACACCATGCAAACGAACAACTTCACGAAAGAACAAATCAGCAATATTGGTAGCATCATCACTTTTATGAAATGGTATGAAGTGGGCCATCTTAGAAAATCTATCCACAACAACAAATATGCTATCCCTCCCCTTCTTTGTCCTAGGCAGTCCTAAAACAAAGTCCATAGAAATATCTTCCCAAGGCACACTAGGAACAGGTAGAGGCATATACAAACCGTGAGGATTAAGTCGTGACTTAGCCTTTTGACACGTAGTGCAGCGAGCAACAAAACGTTCCACATCACGTCTCATCTTTGGCCAAAAGAAATGACTAGCAAGTATGTCTTCCGTCTTCTTCGCTCCAAAATGCCCCATCAGCCCACCTCCATGCGCTTCCTGTAACAACAACAAACGAACGGAGCTAGCTGGAATGCATAGTTTGTTAGCTCTAAACACAAATCCATCATTTAGAACAAATTTATTCCACGTTTTTCCCTCTTTGCAATTCAGCAACACGTCTTTAAAATCATCATCATGAACATAATGCTCCTTAATTGTTTCCAATCCAAAAAATTTTGAAGTCAAGTTGTGAGAGCATGGTATATCTCCTAGACAATGCATCAGCAATAACATTCTCCTTTCCCTTTTTGTGTTTTATGACATAAGGAAAAGACTCTATGAATTCAACCCACTTTGCATGCCTACGGTTCAATTTTGCTTGACTTCTAATATGCTTTAATGACTCATGATCAGAATGAATGACAAATTCTTTGGGCCATAAATAATGTTGCCATGTCTCTAAAGTTCGAACTAGAGCATATAATTCCTTATCATAAGTAGAATAGTTCAAACTAGGCCCACTCAATTTTTCACTAAAGTATGCCACAGGTTTACCTTCTTGCAACAGCACACCACCCAATCCAATTCCACTAGCATCACATTCTAGCTCAAAAGTCTTACTAAAATCTGGAAGTTGGAGTAATGGTGCATGTGTTAACTTATCTTTCAATGTGTTGAAGGCGTCTTCCTGTGCATTCCCCCAAGTAAACGACACCCCCTTTTTAGTGAGCTCATTCAATGGTGCAGCGATGGTGCTGAAATCCTTCACAAAACGACGATAGAATCCAGCAAGTCCTAGAAAACTTCGCACCTGCGTGACCGTTTTAGGAGTCGGCCAACTCTGTATTGCCTCAACCTTGGCTTTATCAACTTCAATGCCCTGTGGAGTAACAACATAGCCAAGAAAAGAGACTCGATCCATGCAAAATGTGCACTTCTCAACGTTACCAAATAAACGTGCATTACGTAAAGCATCAAAAATAGCACGTAAATGGCAAAGGTGTTCCTCTAGTGATCTGCTATATATATCAATATATCATCAAAATAGACCACTACAAATTTACCAATGAAAGCACGCAAAACCTCGTTCATTAATCTCATGAATGTGCTAGGTGCATTAGTTAAACCAAATGGCATCACTAACCACTCATACAAACCGAACTTAGTTTTAAATGATGTTTTCCATTCATCTCCCAATTTCATGCGAATTTGGTGGTACCCACTACGCAAATCAACTTTAGAGAAGACAATAGAGCCACTTAATTCATCAAGCATATCATCTAACCTAGGAATAGGGTGACGATATCTAATGGTAATGTTATTGATCGCTCTACAATCCACACACATACGCCATGATCCATCTTTCTTAGGCACTAAAATTACCGGAACAGCGCAAGGACTAAGAGACTCACGCACATAGCCTTTATCAAGCAATTCTTGAACTTGACGCTGAATCTCCTTAGTTTCTTTCGGATTGGTCCTGTATGGCGCACGATTGGGCAAAGATGCCCCGGGAATCAAATCAATCTGGTGCTCAATCCCTCGCACTGGTGGTAACCCTGGTGGCACGTCCTTTGGAGCTACCTGAGAACTTGAGCGGGATACACGATGTTTTTCATGTGTCCCAATTAAAGAAGTGCTTACGAGTGCCAGAGGAAGCAGTGCCAGTAGAGGCTGTGGATCTTCAAGAGGACCTGTCCTATAAAGAGCATCCTATCAAAATTTTGGAAGTGTCAGAGCGAGTAACCAGAAGGAGGATAGTTTGCTTCTGCAAAGTCCAATGGAGCAACCATTCAGAGGAAGAAGCAACCTGGGAAAGCGAGGAAGATCTCAAAGCGGAGTTTCCAAACCTATCCCTTAGACAGTGGCGGATCCAGAATTTTACCTAAGGGTATGCCGTTCAAAAATTTTCATATACAATTCGGTAAAACCATTTGGCAATTCGGTAATAGTTGTAAAATTTGCAACGTAATTCGGCATATATGCACTAAATAACACGATGTCTTAAATTTGAAGATTAAGTTGAAAACATCCACAAATTACAATATGAATAGTTCAAACGCTATACTGATAGTTCAAGATATAGGCATAAAAGAGAGTAAGAGACTTACAATACTACTTATCTGACTTTTTTAGCCGACGCTTTCTAAGGGACATGAATGTCTCGATTATATCATCTTCATCCAGTTTAAAGAAAATATCCCGCTCAATGAAAGTGACTAGACAATCATCCAAAAGACTATCACCCATCTTATTTCTTAACTTTGTTTTCACTAAAACCATTGCAGAAAATACCCTTTCAACACTTGCTGTTGCCACCGGTAGAAGCAATACCAATTTGAGAAGCAAGTAAACCATATCATACACTTTATGCCTCTGTCTCCGCTTCTCTTCATAACTGAATAATTCCAAAAAAAACAATTGCTCCGGCCCTACAAGAGAATAAAGAATATTATATATCATTTTGAAATTTGAATGCCAGAACTTTTTTTGTCCATATGTTTCTGTTATAGAAGTAATGCAAGATCTTCAAGATCTGTGACTATGTTCTTATGGTTGGGAATGTTCCCAATTTTTCCTTAAAGAATGAATGTTCCGTCAAATTAACCCGCATCAATCAGTGCTAACAGGAAGCATTCATCTCAAAAATACACTAGGGTGGGCGGTGGTCTCATCCGAAACAAAAAAATAACAAGAAATAGCATCGCTCTCATCCATCGAGAGACCTGATGATTTCCTGATCGATTCATCCGAAACAAAAAAAATCATAAGAAATCATACTTGATTACCTGATTGATTTCGCCTGACGAGTGACAACGTCTCTCATGCGGTTTATTCTGTCATGCGGCGGCGGCGAACGATTCTACGCTGAGACGCTGAGTCGCTGAGGCCTGAGGATCGAGCAGAGCGGCCGTCACGCGCGTCACGCGCGGGCAGGCGAACTGTCTCGGGCTCTCGGCGCGTCACGCCGTCACGCGTTCGTCAGGCGAGGCAATCAGAGATTATCGCGTATGAGCGGAGCGGAGCGGCCGTCACGTGTTCGAGCGGCGTTCGAGCGGAGCGGCCGTCACGCATTCAAGCGGAGCGGCCGCACGTCACATACTGATTAGAGATTATAGCGTTTGCGTATGGGTGATTGATTAGAGATTATTGCGTTTGCGTTTCATGTATGCATGCCTGGTACCTTGGTACTTCGCTCGGTCCCACTGCTACAGGGTATGCCGGGGCCCACCCGGCATACCCTGTAGCTCCACCACTGCCCTTAGAGAGCCAGAATCTCGGGGTCGAGATTCCGTTTAAGGGGGGAGGTTTGTAACATCCTGATTTTCAGAGCCTTTTTGAAGCTTTTAAAATAAAATTCTTCATTTGAATTTTTTTGGAATTAATTAAAGCTTAAATGGAATTTTCATTAAATAAAAAGTTTTAATATGATTAAATTAAACATTAATATTTGCCAAAAATATTTTATTCGTGTTCCTTGTGTCACAAGGAATTTTTCTGTATTTTCTGGGATTTTTCTGGATTTATTTGCTATTTTCTGGAGCTCAAAATAATTTAAATGAATTTCTGAAAAAGAAAAAGAATTAAAAAATCCCAAAAGGCCAATGGGCCGCAGCCCACCAAGCCAGCCACCCGGCCCAAGCCGCTCCCGCCTAGCCCATCCCGCGCATCGCCACGCGTCGCCCATTGGGAAACTCCCCGCGCCCGCGCCCCGCATCCGGGCCGTCCAACGCCCTAAGCCACTACGGGTGGGGCCCGCTTGTCAGGTCCCTCGTCCCCGACCGGGACTCCGCCTCCGTCTCCGATCGGGAGACGCCGCCGCCCCGCGCGTAACCGAGCCGGGCTCTCCCCGCCGCCCGCCGTCTCCGTCTAGGACTCCTCGGGACCCGGGTATAAAAGGGGGGCCGACCCCCGAGGTTTCTCTCGTCCCGCAGCTGCCGCCCTTGCCGCCGCTAGCCTCCGAGCGCCTCGCGTCCCGCCGCCGAAGCCGCCGCCGCGCCAACAACGCGTCTCGTCGCAGCCGGAGTCCTCTCCCATTTCCGCCGCCGTCGCCGACGTCATCGTCGTCGCCGGTGAGCCCCGCCGCCGTCCCGGATACCCTGCCAACCAGCCGCCGCCGTCCGGTTATCTCGTCGGCCAGGCCCCGCAGCCGCGCTCCGCCGCCCGCGAACCGCGTCGCGCCTCACACCGGCCGCCGCCAGCTGGACCGCACCCGCGCACCCCACCGCTTCGCCTCCCCGTAGACCCGGTTCCCCGTGCGCCGTTCCACTGCCGTGTGGGGCCACACAGTCAACCGCGAACCCGTGGACCCATGAGCCAGCAAGCCGAGTCAGCACCCACGTCATCAGCCACGTGTGTTGGCCACGTCAACCCTGGAGCCCAGTCAGCAGCCGCGTCAGCAAGCCCGGTCAGGCCGCACTATTCCATGCACCGAGTCCACCGTAGACCCATTCTCCTGTACACCCAGTCCACAGCACAGTGCCTATTTCCAATTTCCCCCGAATATCTGTAGATTTATTTTTCCAGAGCCCGTTCTCCCTCGTCCTAGCCCCGATTGACCCGATTCTTTTTCCTAAATTCATCTAAAAACCTTTTGGTTCAGGTTTGAAAGTTTTTGGAGTTCATTTGAATTTTATTTGATTTTGTTTTGTCTCTTCGATTTGCTTTCTCTCTCGTTAGATCACGTGTTCGAGGGAGCGGAAGTTGGATTTGAAGATCAAGAGCCCTCAGCTGAGCAAGGCCAAGGCAAGTCGTATTCTTTGATCATGTTGAACCCAGTTTTCAAATCTATTATGTATTATGTTGCTTTAAATTATCATGCATTGCTACTTTGTTATAAAACCCTTGTATTGGTAGTTAATGACCTAACTGATTATTCCTCCTTGATAATTTGAATGCCCTGATTCCATTGTCACCATAGAATGAGAAATTACTTAGTGATGCAATACTAGTTGTCACATGGGTTGTGCGTTTAATTGCTTAGCCATGCTTATTAATAGTACGTTGGGTTTGTCATCACATGTGGTTAATTAATCTTGACTTAATGGTATACTTGAACGTGGAGGTTAACCACAGTTATAAAAGTTGCTTGCCGTGGCATGGGTAGTGTCATGGGCAATGGTTATACAAACTTGACTTTCACTTGGGCGAATGATCGTGCAGTAAAGGGGGTGCTGGTTGCACAATGGGATGTGGATGCTTCGCCTGGGTAAATTCTTAAGGACTTAACTTTGTGCGCCATTGATCTGAGCTTTACCGTGCAAACCACATGTCTAGTGTGGGATAGACCTGGCATAATAATTTGTGAAGTCTCCGCTTTGGTTTTACTACCGATGTTGTTATGGCGCAAGAGGGGGCAATTATCGACTAGGGGGTTACCCTACTCGACGGCGAAACCTTAGCGAGTGGGATCAGGTGGAGATGGATCATTGTAAAAGCCTTGTTGTGATTATCTTTAACGTGAGGATTATCACATCGTGTGGGTACAGTTGTGCAACCTCTGCAGAGTGTAAAACTATTCGAATAGCCGCGTCCTCGGTCATAGACAATGCTCGGTGATTTCACACGAGGTATAGTTATTTCTAAAAAGTTTGGACAGTGGATGGTTAATTCGCTGTTGGTTTAGCTTATGGATGGGAGGTCCATAAGCGATTGGTTTAACTTGTGGATGGGAGGTCCATAAGTGGTTGGTTTAGCTTATGGATGGGAGATCCATAAGTGGTTACTTCAATTCCTTTGATTATTAATTATTATTGTTTTACTTCAAATGCGCCTTCAATCTATTTATTATTTTCAAATGCCGTTTTATGCAAATTAACCTTTTAGCCTTCCATTGGTAAGCCTTGCATATTATATTTGCATTCATTTGTTACAAACGGCTTGCTGAGTACCAATGTACTCACGACTTTATGCCCCTGTTGCTCAGTTGAGGAGGAGGAGTATCACCAGCAGGAGGTTCCAGAAGGAGAGTACTTCACGTCTTCGCGGATTAGGCTTCGTTCTCCACTCGATAGCCTGTGGGCGTGTCGATTGGCTGCCGCGTTTTCTTTTGGATTTCCGCTGCTAGTCTTTGTTAAGCCCTTCAGGCTCATAATTGTAAGCTTGGCCATAAGGTCGTACTCTGATGATTATCAATATAATTTGGATTTTCCTTAGAATATTGTGATGAGGATGATATTTATCTTTGTTCATACTGTGTGCACTAGCGTGATCCTGGACTAGTGCAGAATACACAGGAGAGTCCGGATTTGTATATTTGGGTCTCTACAGAGATGGATACACGCGGCCCCCACTAGCTCCCCCACTCACTAAACGACCCCTTTTTCCCGCTCGTCTCAGCTTCTCCGGCCACCCCTCGTCGGTGCCCTCGCAGCCCAGTCGCGCCAGTGATTTCCTCTATTTTGCCCCAGCCCCTTCCTCACCACTTCTTCTTTCCTGCGCTGATTTCATCAGCCCAGGCCTTTGGCCCACTTGGCTACCCGAGCGAGCACTACACACAGAGCCCCCCCCCCAAGATCCCGGGTTCGACTCCCACAATCCGCACCTCTTTTGCTCCTTTTTGTTTTGATTTTCTTTGCTCCAATTCAAGTAAGAAAAATCAGGAAAATTATAGAATAATTTAGAGAAGCTAATAAAATTTAATTAAGAGGTAAATGAGATTAGCTAATATTTAAATTTTGATTGGATTAGTTCATATGTGATTAAGTAGCATAGTTTGAATTGCTAATTAAAGGCATTAACAAAGAAGAAGTGGATTTGGGTAAATATTCAATTTTAATAAAGGTATCCTTAACTATACTTGAAATATGTGTTCAATATTTAACATGCCATCTTAAATAACCAAATGAAGATTACTACTAATTAAAATTAAGATATATGCCTAGTATTTAATATGCTGCCATTAGATAAATCCTAATGGTAGACTTTACTGAATAGCAAATATTGGAAATATGACCTTGTAAAGCAAGCCTTGCTAGATAAATAAATTTTAATTAAAACTGAAATGTAGAGATTTTCTAAGTAGATGTATATGTATAAACATCTATATGTATATAAGTAAATAAGTGGTTAGAGAAATGCGGATAGCGTGAATACAACCCACTAGTAAATATAACGGTACAATTCTTGCGTTCACCATAGACCTTATTAAAAATATACATACATGTAAACACTAACATTAGAATACTGCCAACCATGAAGTTTTAAATGGTATCATTAATTAAATCTTAATACTAGATTTAGTAAATAATAATGATGAGCATGAAATAACAAGATATGGCCCATACAACTGAATCCTAATTCGAACTGAAATAGGCTTAATGAAAACTGGGGCTACATAAAATATCACCCCATAAAATGCTATACACCTAGACTTTAAAATTAATTCGGTAAGCCAAAATGCCCTGAACAATAGCACTCAACAAAATAATGCTAAGATAAACTTGTGCACCTATTCATAAGTCTAACCTAACTCATGGAACTTCCTTGATAAATACAAAAATAATAAAAGAAAGGTATTAATAAACAGATTGAGTCATCGTATTCTACCATCGACCTTGCCTCAAATCACCCGAATCACCCATTAACTCATAATAAAACTAAATTGAGTTTATTCGGATTTATTTGGATCCTTTGAGTTATTTGTTTTTATTTGGATTCAGTCGCTTATCACATAGTTAGAAACTGGAGTTCCGAAGAATCAATGGATCAAGCAAGACCAAGATCAAAGTGTAGAAAAGACCAGCATAGCAGCCCCCTCAAATGAGACGGCTTTGAGAAGAGCACAAGACCGCGGCAAACCACGACAGGTGAGTCAATACTTTGATCATGTTGAACCTACGTTTTCTGCAAACAACTTTGGTTTAAATTATCAAATTGCATGCTATTATTTTATATGCAAATACATGTTAATTTAAGATTTTAGTTATATGCCCATTGTTTGCTTGATTAATATTACACCTCCTTTGGAATACTTGAATATGTGAACCTTGTCGCCTTAGCAAAATTATAATGGTAACTTATCAAAAGTAAGTCCGTAATTATATGCCATGCTTAGTTTTGCTTAGATACTCGTGGGCGCAAGAGCGTCCAAGCATCACTTTTAATCCTGAAAAAAATTGGTTGGACAGTCATGGTGGTAATGACTGATGTATGTTGGATATGGTTATTTTACATTCCCAAAAACCTCAAATTGCTTATTTATCTGGGCGGATGGTTCGGGGGTATATGGTGCAGGTGTGCACGAGAGTGTGGTTTTGTGGTAGAACCGCCCAGATACCACTAAGGATTGAATCTTGTCATGTCAACCCATGTAAAACAGTACAACCACAAGTCTGTAAAATACAACTTGGCTTAGTAGATTTAACGGACCCTGAAAGTCATCCTTCCAGGAGGAGGTGTGGGGTAGTGCAAGCGGTAGTCTGTGTGACGGCTTGAATGGGATGCTCGCAGAGGGTGAAGTTCTGCTGTGGCGGGCTAGCAGGGGACGTAGCTAGCTTCTAGACGTTCAGAAGGAGAACATCCCGCACAACGTATGGGACCCACCGCAAGTGGGAGAGACCCATAGGGTGAAATGATGGAAGGGGCGAGGTACTTTGAAAAGTCACTGTGATGGTCTGCTCAACCACATGACTAAGGAATCGTGTGGGGCAACGAGTTGATTGTCTCTTGTGGTGAAAGTGTACAAACTCTGCAGAGTCAAAACTATTTGAATAGCCGTGCCCACGGTCAAGGGCGGACATGGGAACTTAACTAGATATAGTTCTATTTCAAAAACTTTGTGGGTGGGAATGGAAAAGTGTAGGGCAGTGGAAAGCCCTGATTTGAATTGTCCTGGGTGTCGTTCCAGTGGTAAGTTAAGCGGCTATAACGCTGAAAGATGCTATATGGTGCGGATGCCATGTAACGGTGGATGGAATTTGGATCGCTATTATTATTGCATTTTCTTGAACATTATGCTTTTGTTCAAAACTGCTAGGTCTCAGGAAATTTCTATGTATTATATTTTTGAATAATGGTAACATTTCTCACAAATAAAATGTCAGGAAGAATAAATAGAGTCGTAAGAAAGGACTATGGCTGTTTATGGTAATCACATAAAGAAGTTGATGGATTCATGATTGATCATAAGAGGGATAATGATAGTGCGGAGTCTAGGAGAAATAAATTTGGTGGAGCCCAAATGGATTTATAGACTAGATAGATGAATTATATGATTTTTGGAGTATTAGGTAATGGTTGGATTACAACACCGATATTTGTTATAAATTCTTGGGAGATGTTGACAATATTGGGATTGATAGGATTCGAACAATTTCTAGATGGATGAATTGAGAATTTCTAGAAAATTTGGAGATATGAAAATAACTATGGGAGATTAATCTTGATCAATGATATTCTTGGTGGATGTATACTAGTGAATTAATTAGAGACAGACAGTTGAAAATAAGATTGATTATTAGGAGAACAAATTATGGTTTTGGATCAATAACAAAAAGGATTGAATTATTAGGAAGTCCCGTTGCGACTGATTGGTGGATTGCATAATTGATGATAATCGCTGTTTAAGAGTCATAGATAGCAATCAATATGGGAAGAGCATGATCGGTGGACTGATTAAATGATGTCATTTGTTGTTTGGAGTCTTAGACAGCAATCAATAAAGAAAGTGTATTTTGGTGGATTAAGTCGATTATGGTAGTCACTAGGTGGTGTATAGGCAGTAACAATAACACTATGATGAAATAATAACAAAGCTACTAAAAGCGATTTTTGGCAAATAAAATAACCCGAACCTCTCCTTTGTTAAGCCATGCATACTATTTATTTGCTTTATGTGTATTGGCTCGCGGAGCACGGGGTTGGAGTGCTCACACTCGCTTTTGCGATAAAATTCAGCATCAAGAATCAATTCACCTCGCCTTAGCAACAAGATTGGACAAGCTGGCAGAGAAGATGAAGATGTCAAGGGCTAGGTCGCGCACCTCCAGTTGGCTGCATGTGGGCATGTCCTGAAGGTCCCACCTGTGTGCTTCGTTCTTCCGCTGCTGCAATTTATTGATTTCGGCCTAATCGGCCCATGAGTAAGTTTACTATTATATTTACGCTTCCGCATGATATGTACCTTGATATTCAGAACTGTAATCTGTGAGCACTATCTACTGATCTAGGGAATAGTGCGGCGGAATCACAGAAGATTCCGGATTGTAAAATCTGGGTCTGACACTTGTGCACGTACAGCCGACTCAGAATGAACAGTCCTACTACTAGCCAATTGGTTCACGTCGCTAGGCGTCTCTACTTTACCCTTGGACTTCTCCCCCTCAGCAGCACACACATTACAAGCAGAGAGTGGCTTCTCTAGTAGGTCCTTAGTCAGCTTCACACATTTCTCATCCAATGCAATCAAATCAGATTTTAGTTTGTTACAATTAATGCATGGTGAGCTAACAGGGTCCTTAGAAGCAAATTTAGCCAATCTGTTATTGTCATCAACTAACTCCTGAAACTGTTTGGAGACAGCTTCAAGCTCACCAGTAAGCTTGGGACAATTCACACATGAAGCAACAGGCTCAAGAAGAAAAGCTTGTAATTCAGCAATTTTATGATTTGCCCGTTTTAGATTCATCTTCAGATTATTGCAATTTTCACAAGTCTCAGGCAGATCGAGCAACATGGTATAAAGACCTCTAAACGCATTGTCCTTATCCTCACACGAGGTGCAAGAAATAGCCTCAACAGTAGTAGATGAAGAAGACGCTACCCTACTCATCTCTAGCTTAGCAAGTAGACTAATATTCTCCACCTTAATCATGTCTAGCTCAGAGGACACACTATCATGCAAGGTCCTTAGTTTCTCCATGTCATCCAGCAAGGCAGAACAAACATCACAATCATCACGAGAGCGAGCAGATATAAGTGAAGTAAGCTCCCGTGACAATCTATCTACTTTCTTCTCCAACTCGCTACACCTAGCTCTAGATCTAACATGGAATCTACCTAGCTTAAGAAAAACATCATTAAGCTGGTCGTAGGTGGGGGATACCTCGTCGGAGTCGGAGTACAGCTCGCTGTCGCTCACTTCGCCCTTAAGGGCCATGAAGCACATGCCGGAGAAGTCATCGCCGCCCTTGGGATCTTGCTCGTCCGTTCCATCATCGTCGCTCCACCCCTCCACCTCACTGAGGTCGAGGTCGTCGAAGGTGGTGAGAACGCGGTGGAAGAGCTCTTGGCTTTGCTAAAGTCGCGGAACTTCTTCTTGCCTTGGGTGTGAGCAGGAGGCTTCTTGTTGCGGTTCTTATCGATGTAGTCATTCTTGCTCACACCGCCGTAGTCGCCTTTGCCCTTCCCCAGCTTGGGGCAGTTTGCTCGAATGTGGTTGGGGCCACCACACTCGAAGCAAATCACGGGTCCTCCTCTCTTTCCGTCCCTCCTCCTCTTATAAGCATGGGAAAATCTCTGAGCTAGGAGGGCTAACTGCTCATCCGCAAGCTGCTCTAACTGATCATCAGTTATGTTACAGAGAGCAGCAAGGGAGAATCCGCAAGTCGACTCGGAAGAAGGTCCAGAAGTGGGATCAGTAACTAAGGCCATCGACTGCGACTTCGACCTATGAGAGACTATGTCAATCTCGTGAGTCTTGAGGCATGAATACAACGCGTCAAGAGTCAAGGTCGAGAGGTCGGTGGTGTCCTTGATGGTAGTCACCTTCATCTCCCAAACGCGTAAGTCAAGAGCCGCAAGCATCTGACGAGCGTTGTCCGAGTCAGGGTATGTGAGACCGACCGCTCGGAGGTTTCTCAAGATTTTGTGGAAACACGCAAAACACTCATCAAGGGACTCGCCAGCGAGCATTTCAAACTTGTTGTAATCTCGCTTGAACTGGTCCTGTCGGACTGTCTTGATCTGGGTGGTGCCCTCATGGTATGCATCGAGGGTCACCCAGATGTCGAAAGCTGATAAAAGATGAGAGATGCGGTCAAACTCGCTTCGGCTCAACCCCTGGATTATGATGTTCCTTGCCTTCGCATTCGCCTCAACATCATGCATGTTTCCAGCGTTGATGTTTTCATCAGCAGGAACAACATACCATACTTTGACCTTACGCCAAATGGCGTAGCCCTGAGCCTGGATGTAGGTCTCCATCCGGCTCTTCCAGAAGGGATAGCCGATCCCATCGAAGACCGGGGGCTTGGTCAAGTACTTGTCCGTCGCCATGGCTCTAGAGACCGGTTCAGATCTATTGAGAAGAGCTAACCGACTGTGATACCAATTGTTGGACCGAAATGGCGACAGAGGGGGGTGAGTGTCGACTTCAAAAACTTACCCCCAAAACTAACCCCGAAAGAAACTCCTCTTCAATAATTATGAGAGCTATGAAGCTGAGTTTAAAAGATCACTGGAACCCTATACTAACAGAGAGGAAAGCAAGGAAAAACAACTGAGGCAAAGCATCCAGCCAAACAGAATAAAAAACAAGAGAAGCAGCACCCAGACCAAACAGGGCCGGTCAGACCGCTCTATACGGCCGGTCAAACCGCTCTGTAGCCTCCGATCAGACCGGCTACTAGGACCCGGTCAGACTGCCTCTCGAAAATCTGAACAACAGAGACAGGTTTTCAGACTGAAAACTGAGACCTTCCCTCAACTGTGAAATTTGAGACTTCCTCTTGAGCTGCTCAGCCCAGACCAGCAAGGAAATATTCAAAATAGCCAAAGGAACCTAGAGAAACAAAAAGACCCATTTCTAGAGCAAGAATTTAGGGTTTGGGGCAAAAACCCAAAAGTGCAGAGAGGTGCACAAGAACTCAAATTGCTCAATGGTCTTAAGTCCTTTGCTCATGAGATTTTGCAGATATGTCAGCAATAACTAAGGGACTTCTCAGACAAAAAATCAGACCATCTCCTGAATGGAAACAAGAAAACACCTCAAACCCTAGAAATAAAATGAAGAACAGAGAAGGCTGAGAAAAGAAAATTCTTGATTCATCCACTTTGCTCTAGGGAGAAACCAATCAAATGATCTTGAGATCTACTCCCATCACAGAGCAACCCATTTTGGGCCTTCCCAGCAAGAAACAACTCAAATCTCAAAAAGTCAAGAAATCAACAGAGAGGGCAACGAAGAACAGAAATAGAGATGGGGTTCAAGAATTCAATCAACCTCAAATAAAACCATCTTGGATTGATAATGAGGAGGAGAGATACATGATTGCATAGAGTATCAACTCACACCATCTCTACAATCCCATGCATGCTTGGAAGTTGGAATGATCAAGAACTCTACATGCTTCCAAGAACAAAGCTCTCACATAGAAGACATCGAAGGAGACACACACAACAGAACCTCTGTCTCTCCCAACCACTAAAGCCTAAAGCCAAAACAACCCTCTAAAGCCCATTTTGACTAAAGCAAGCCCTACCAACCTCTCAAACCCTAGAATCCATGCAGCCATAAGGAGACATCCCCTCCTTATATAGGCTCTGGCTAACGGGTCTCCAACCCGTTATGCCCGCTAAACCCGAACGGAACCGCTTCCACCTGTGCAGCTTTGCGCTTTTACCGAAACGCCCCTCCTGCACCTTCCGGGAAGCTTCCGCGTCTCTTGTCGTCCAAGCCTCACAACCACCTCGTGTCTCCGCTGTCTTCGACACATCCTGACCGTTTGGACCTCAGCGCCACTTGCGCCTAGTCCGGCCACCTCGTGTCTCGCCACGACTCCGCCTCGACGTCCTGCAGCCATCACAAACAAGAAACACATCACATAGCACCGCTCGATATCATGAAGGCATAAATAGCATCAAAACATCATACTCACGCATGACAAAGTCCAAACCTGTCGAATCAAAGGAATAAGCGTCCTAATCCCATATGACCAAGTTTGACCAAGTCGGACCGAGCCTAAATGCACCACGCAACGTCAAGGTCTGAGCTACCCAAACCAAACTCGACTTTCCTAAACCGATGTCAATTACTAATCACACACATGGGATGACCTACGCATGGTCTCTCACTGTTCTTACCATATAAAATATAGGGAATAAATAGAGTCGAGTGTAAAGAAGATGGATGTTTGTGGTAAACACATAAAAGTATTGGTGGACTCATGTCGATCATAAAAAGGAAATGATAATGTGGATTCTGAGAGAAATAATTTGGTGGAGCCTAAATGAATATATAGGCTAGATAGATGATTTAAATGATTTTTGGAGAATTGGGAAGTGCAAAAAAATAATGGTTGTATTACAACACTGATATCTAATATAAATTCTTGGAAGATGTTGGCGATAATGGGATTAATAGGAATTGATCAAATACTAGATAGATTAATTGAATTTTTGGAAATTGGGATGAATAATAACAATTATTGGAGTATAATCTTGATCAATGATATTCTTGGTGGATAAATCTTGATCAATGATATTCTTGGTGGATATATACTAGCGAATCGTAGACTTGATCACTGATATTCTTGGTTGATGTATAAGAGTGAATCGTAGACTTAATTGCTGATATACTTGGTGGACTTGTTAAAGGTAGATAACGGAAAAAAGGTTGATTATTGGAAGAGCAAATCATGGTTTTGGATCAATAACCAAAAGGATTGAATTACTAGGGAGTCCTGATACAAATGATATCGGTGGATTTGAAAGTAATTATGTTAGAGAATCATTAGAATTCAGGAGTGAGGAGCTGATGAATAGCAATTACAAGATTGGATTATTAGGAATTCTAAATACAAAGTATGATCTGTGGATAAAATAAATGATGACACTTGCTATTTGGAGTTTTAGACAACACTCAATATAGAAAGAGTATGATCGGTGGACTGATTAAATGATGTCACTCGCTGTTTGGTGTCTTAGACAACAATCAATAAAGAAAGGACATTTTCGGTGGATTAAGTCAATTATGGCAATCATTATGTGGAGTTTAGGTAGCAACAATAACACTATGAATAAATAATAACAATGCTACTATAAGCAATTTTTGGAAAATAAAATAACCCAAGCCTCTCCTTTGGTAAGCCATGCATACTATTTATTTGCATCCTGTGTATTGGCTCGCGGAGCACGGTGGTTTGTACTCACACTCGCTTTAACAACAAATCCAGAATCAGGAATCAGATTGCTACGCGTCAGCAACACTATTGGTCATGGTGGCAAAGATGATGAAGAGGTCAAGAGCTAGGTCGCGCACCTCCAGTTGGCTGCCTGTGGGTATGTCCTGAAGGTCCCACTTGCGTGCTTCGTTCTTTCGCTGCTGCAATTTAATGATTTCGGCCTAATCGGCTCATGTGTAAGTTTACTATTATATTTACGCTTTCGCAAGAAATGAACTTTGATATTCAGAACTGTAAATTGTGAGCACTATCTACTGATCCAGGGAATAGTGCGGTGGAATCACAGAGGAATCCGGATTGTAAAATCTGGGTTCCTACAGACCACAAACAGTCAACTGGGGGTTCGCGACCTAGTTCTTAACATCTTCTTCGCCATCATGGCCAGGAGTATTGCTGAAGCGTAGCTATCTGACTCCTGATTCTGGATTAATTGAGTAAGCAAGGGTGAGCACAAACCACCGTGCTCCACGAGCTAATACAAAGTATGCAAATAGACAGCATGCATGGCTTATCAAGGAAAGGCTTGGGTTATTTTATTTGCCATAAATTGCTTTTAAAATATGATACATAGAAATTCGCTGAGCCTAGCAGTTTGAACTAGAACATAATGTGTTAAAAAATGCAATAATAATAGCGATCCAGATTGCATCCACTGTTATATGGTTTCTGCACCATATGCTAACCTTTCAGCGTTATAACCGCTTACCTTATCATTGGGGTGACACCGAGGGCAACACAGATCAGGGCCTTTCTCTGCCCTCAATTCCACCCACAAAGTTTTTGAAATGGAATTATATCTGGTTAAGTTCCCATGTCCGCCCTTGACCATGGGCATAGCTATTCGAATAGTTCTCACTCTGCAGAGTTGTACAATTTACCCACGAGAGATGATCTGCTCGTTGCTCCACACGATTCCTTAGTCACGCGGTTGAGTAGATTATCACAAGGCTGTTATAATGCATCGTCCTAATGTGGTTATGCCCACTAAGGTTTATCTTCTGTAGGATGCGACCATCCCTCGAGAAGGGTCCCTCTTGAGCCATCACAAGCAGAGGTGGGGATGAGACCATCCTTTCCTTTGCACATGTTCACACCTTCACGTAAGCACACTAGGGCAACACAAATTAGTTAGCCCTGCCTACAATTTGCCAGCTTGTGGTTGTACTATCGTACACTGGGAGGATATCACAAGATTCAGTCCTTAGGGTTATCTGGGTGGTTCTACCACTAACCACACTCTCGTGCACCACTGCACCACATTCCCAAACCATCTACCCTGATATTTAAGCAAGTTGGGGTTTTTGGGAGCATAAAATATCCATGTCAAAATATACCAGCCATTTTCACCATGACTTCCCAAATTAGTTTCTCATGATTAAAAGTGATGCTTGGGGCATTTTGGTGCCCCCGAGTATCTAAGCAGTACTAAGCATGGCGAATAACTGTAGACTTATTTTTTGAAAGGTTACCATTATAATTTTCCTAGGGTGAAGGCTCAAATGTTCAACCATTCCAAAGGAGGTGTAATATTAACAAGTCAACTAATGGGCATATAACTAGAATTTTAAAACAGACATATATTTGCGTATAAAATAACAGCATGTGATTTGATAATTTAAACAAAAGTAATTTACAGAAAATGTAGGTTCAACATGATCAAAGTATTGACTCGCCTTGCATGGTTTACTGTGATTTTAAGCTCACTCAAAACTTTCTAATTCGATGGGCTTAAGCTTCTGGTCTTTATCTTCACTTCGATCTTGATCTCGCTTGATCCCTTGATTCTTCAGGACTCTAATTTCTAATTACGCACTAAACAATTGAATCCAAATAAATGAAAATAACTCAAAAGATCCAAATAAATTGAATTGAACTTGATTAATTTTTATTATGATTAAACGGGTGATTAGAGGTTGGTTGGGCACAAAAGTCAGAGGGGTTGGAGCGAAGTGATAAATGGCTAAGGGAAATCTGTCGAGATGGGTGCCAAGGAAGGTTTGCAGTGAAGGAATATTCACGAAAATTTTCCTCTTTCGGTTCAAGGATGGCTAGGTATAGCCGACAATGGAATACCATAACCCGATCATTTAATTTAATAACTTCTTTTATTATTTTATATTTATCAATGAAATTCTATGAGTTTGGTTAGACCTATGAATCGTTGTATGAGTCACCAGAAGTATTAAATATTTATTTGTCGAATGCTAGCATTTTGAGAGTTAGAACTTGAGTTCTAGACATAATGCGTACATTTTTTACTTTATCGAATAAATCCTATAGCTTATATTTCTAACATTTTGCAATGTAGTATTTTATAGGGTTCCAATTAATTAATCGTATAATTGGTTAAATGTTTACTTCAGAATATATATATATATATATATATATATATATATATATATATATATATATATATATATATATATATATATATATATATATATATATATATATATATATATATTGGTGAGATTATTTCAATGCCTGTGATGACCTAGGGCTATTATATTTTAGTACCTATATATTAATATGACCTTTTAATTTGGAGGCACTCTGGAAATTACCGATATTGATATTTTATCCCTTTACTTAACATCTGACACAATTTAATCTTAATTTATCTTATGACTGATTGAACCTGCTACACATGATTATATCACATTATGGTTACTAATTTAAAGCTACCGTTTAAGATTTCATGATCGGCAGTATGTTAATGATAGTGTCTATATTTTTAATAGGGTCTATGGTGGGTACAAAAGTTTTACTAATATATTTACTAGTGGGTTGCATACAAATCATCCGCATTTTTCTAACTATTTTATTATATATATATAGTAAAAATATTGAGTACTATTAGGTGTCCGGACACCTCAATCCACAACCCGATCGCGCACGCAAAGTGAGGCGGAGAATTGACGATTAATGGGTTGGTCGGCTGCTCAACCCGTTGCTTCTGCAGACCACAGGCAAAAAAGGAATCCCCGTCACTCTTCGATTTCATTCTCTAAAACGCATTTTCCCCCGTCTCGCCTCATTCCCCAAATCGCGCGTGGTTGCTTCACCGGCGGCCAGCTCCGCCGTTCCCAACACCTTGTTGCCTCCATGAAGAGGAGGCGACGGTCGACAGTGGCGGCCCGGGAGGGTAGCGTCGACCCAGGGGTGGCGGCCGAAGAAGGCGGCGTCCCGAGGAGATAGCGGCGGTGACCTCGGTGTCTGGATCCAAGCTGAGAAACCATCGGGGAGAGCCAGATCCGAGAAGGTGGCGGCGACCCAAAGGTGGCAGCGGCCTAGGAAGAGATCAGATCTGGCGAGTATGAGGCCGATGACGACTGAAGATGGATCCGACCACAAGTGAGGGCGGCGGCGGCCTCACCTCAACCCGATTCACACCACTGCGGCGCCTCAGCCACCACAGCTTCCTACTGTCGCCACCCATATCGTTTGTATTTCAACTACTTTAGAATTTCGGGATTTTGTCAGTTTGTTTCCTGAATTAAGGGTCGATCGATGATTTATTCCCATATATATGGAATGATGATTCTTGCCGTGGTTATAGCATTGTGAAGAGTTGTTTCCATGTATAGCAACACAAATTATACCGTAGTTTGCATGTTCAACTTTCAATAAATGAGATTCCTTTTTTCTGTCAAAAAAATTAAACCGTGTGATGTTCTTTCCATTTAAGTGTGATTCCAATATCTCTTATTGATTTTACTATGCTCTGTGTCATATGCTCTCTTCCTCGTTCCAATATCTGCCGATCGTTTCTAGCTCATCAATCTAGATATAGTTTTGCCGATCGGTGCTATCTACTTGGGTTCTGGCTCATCATCCCAGGTATGTTAGGTATGAGAGTGTTTGGGTAAAGATTAGCTTCTTGATGTCATCGATGATAACCTCTCTTTCATTGGTATTGAGGTGAAGTATATGTTGAAAATAGAGATTGCAAAGTTCTTGTAGGTTCTGGACTTTTTCTACGGCGAGTGCCATGAAATACCATGATATGTGATCCTCTGGGTTGTAGTTTGGCAGGCCAGCATACTTGGTTAAATTTTAAGATGGATGCTTTGAAATTCGATTGAACTTTATGGGGGTCAAGCAATAGTGTCTCTGGCTATTTTATTTGTTTCAGTGGACACTGAAAAAATCAATAGCCTAACTGAAACCTAGAATAAACATCTTTCCCTTAAAAGAAAGCTTTGAAATAAATATCCATATGATTACAAGTTTAGATATCCATGGTTGAACTTTCGATGCATTCATATATAACTGTTGAGAGTGCACATGAGTAGAATGCGGTTGTTTTCTTGAAGAGCGCCAACAGTGCTATTTTTCTTTCTCATGCCTAAATAGTTAATTTTCCAATTGTAAACATATGCTCTGCAATGCACGCTTAGTTTTCTTTTGTTATCTGGTAAGCTGATCCAATATACCTTGATTATGAATGTTCTCCTTTTTCACATTTTTATTTCCTTTTGTTGTGAAATGACAGAGATGTGTGCATCTCATCCCAACGAAATACATCATTTAGCTCAATAGCGCTGCACTTCGATCATTTCATACTTTTGATGTTCAAATAGTAGTTACTACTTCATCATGTGTGCTCGCTTTTGATGCCTCTTTGTTAGGTTTATGGCTCCTGAGTCATTTCTAGAGGGGGGATTCTACTCATATGCTTCTGATTTATGGGCACTTGGTTGTGTGTTATATGAATACTATGCTGGAAGGCCCCCTTTCAGAGTAAACATTGTTATTTTTTGTATTAAACAATGAGTTGCTTTAGTCATTGTCTCCTGTTTGTCAGTGAACTCATTAATTTGCTAAGCAGCCCTGTATTCATGTATTACGGAGTGTATAGTATATTCTTGTAAATGTTAGCTTGTTTGACTTTGTTTAGGTATGTAATTGTGCCGTCCGTAAGAATTATGCAGCATGGCATGCTCAAATTTGATTGAATTATTTTTTTACATTTTTTACTGTTTGTCTCATTGGTTCTTATCCTTCAATTTCGTATTGAGGACAATAGAGTTTTCTCAGAATGCAGGTACGCACATCGATATCTCAGAAAAAATAAATACATATGGCTGCCATTTGCTGATATTTTTATGGCATGACATACTCTTTTTTGCTGCAGCTGCGTCCAAAACTCAATGTATGTTATACAAGGTCTAATGAGTTCATTAAGGCCAAACAAGGTCAAGAGAAGGGTGATGGCCCATCGAATGTGAATCTTTAGAAAGAATCACATGTTTTTTTCAAAATACTTTAATTTTAAGCACATATGAACATCATGGTGTATACAATGTTTGTCCAAAGACATGCGTTGACAAATACTCTAGTAAATATGTTGTTTGCTAATGTGTATAATCATTGTTGTAGGCAATAGAGCATGCTGCCCATATAATCCAAGAAGCCAAAAAGATGAACGTTCTTTGGGCTTCTTGTATTAGCAATCTAGACAAGGCAAGGAAAGATATTGTAAAGGTGGCAGAAGCTTGCAAACTGTTGGCTAACGCGTGGGTATACTTGTACCCTTGACAACGATGTAGAGCATACTGACGAACATCACGCTCATGAACAGACAGGTATTATTTAAATTCCATTGTGTCTCGATTTAAATGTCATAATTTACTCTTTGGATATACTATGTCCATATTATGCCATTTTTATAGGACCTATTTGTAACGAAGAGCTTAACAACGAGGATATAACTAATAACGTGGAGGGTGCAGCAAATGTTACAAGCAACAGAACCCCTACAATAATTCAACAGAGCATTCTAACTCTGCACAGGAATACACTCCCATAGTAGTACTTGAATCTAGGTCAAATGCTTCAATTGATTTGAACCGTTCTGTACATACTAATAAAGAGCCAGGATCTACCTCGAAGATAGCATTTTTTCCACCTAGAATGGAGAGGAATGTCAATATAGACCGACCATCATTTGATATAGGTCTTGATTTATCTCCAGTGCAAACACAAGGTTAGGTTTCAATCATATTTTACTTGTCATTACTAGTTATCATTTCCATTGTCGATGTGATTGCATGACTCACTGTTTATTCTTGAGTTACAAAAATTTGTTACAGAAATCCTACCATCGGTACAATTCAACCAACTGAAGTATCTCCAGAGATAATGCCAAAAAATTCTTCCATATCACCACGTTCACGTTCTCATGAAATTGCAGTGTCAAGTCTCGTAGTATTACAAGATATATACATTGAGAACAGCAAAGGAGATATCAACCTGTAACTGGTATCAAGCGTGAGTATCCAAAGCCTAGGATTCTAGATTTTGAGCAGTCTCGTGGTAACAAACGTTTCATGCCGCCTACCGTTACATTGTTCCAAGCCAGCATAATTACCCCAGTACGTGTTAAGCATGAATATATTTCAATGGTTCTAATTAATTGGATTAAAAATTACCAGGATGTCAACTCTCTTAGGTATGTGAACCTAACATCACTGTATATTCCATTTCAAACATTTACAGTGGCAATTATTCAATTCACTATATATTTGTAATGTTGTATCTATAGATCTTCATGGGTCACACATGACACTCTAACATACATAACTGTGATGGGTATGGAACTACGTATTTTCATTGAAGGAAATGAAAAACTGGACCATACTATTGCTACTTTGTACACACGTAGAATGATACAGATGGAATATGAAATGTTTGGAAATACACCAGCTTATGGATGGCGCCACTTTCTAGAACCAGATTTTTCTGTGAGTTCAATAAGAATAATTACAACCATTTCTCTTTTACATATTATTTAAGATTCATCATGTATTCTTTGTAACAATATTTAATTCATGGATGACTTCATATGTAGATGCGTGCTATTGCCTCAGACAATTGGTGGGACCCTGAATTCTTCCGTGTCCAGTTCACCGGTGGTGCAATTAAGTATGATGTTTCCAAGTGCGAAATAATAAGTCATTTCATGTTGCACATAGTAAAGCTATTCATTAACATATATGGACAAGTACTCATTTCTAAATTTTTGTAGATTTATGTTCCATTATGTGATATGAACCACTGGTCATGCTTTGCATTTAACTTACGTAAGAGAGTGGTGCACATACTCGATTCAAACAAGACTGGAAAGGGTGAAGACATAGATACTGGTAGTAATCATGTTTGGATTCATCCCATACTATTCAAAGCTGTGCAGCAATGCATGGCACTATTCTTTAGTGATTGGATCAAAGATATACTAAGTGGGATTGTAAGGAAGCCATTGTGCCTACACATTATATTTTGAGTACGAAACTCAACTATCTTTTCATACCCAAGTTATCAAATAAGTGGGAGATTCATTCAAGCTGTATTTTGTCACTGACAATTTGATTTATGCAGAGTTGACAGTGGCATATACACAATTCAGTTCATGAAGAATTGGGATGGTAATATGTGTGTCCGAGATATAAATTAGGTATATTTCTGTCGGAACCCGGAGTAACGACTCCTGGATCCTCTGTGTAAATCACACTAGTCCAGGATCAGCTAGTGCACACAGTACAACAAAGATAAATACCAAGCAAAATTGACCAATTATATTAAATAAAAGGGTATGGCCTTATGGCCAAGTCTTACATCAATGCCCATTGGCAAAATAAATAAAGCAAAGAACTGCGGAAGCAAACTGATAAATCGCGAAGCCCAAGCTTGCCCACAGGCAAACGACAGTAAGACGCGGCCTATTCGTCCAAATCTTCACTGTAGTCGACGACATCTTCCTCTGTATGGGGAGTGCAAGGTGAGTACAAACTTGTACTCCGCAAATCACACGGAGAAATGCAACATAATGATAAAGGCTTCAATGGAAGGCTTATAGGGTTAGTTTGCATAAAACAACATTTAATGAAATATAGTAAATAGATTGAAATGGTTGAATTTAATACAGTAAGTAAAAACAGTAGTTGAAAATAATACCGTCAGTGCAGGCTTCGACCAAACACCAACCTATCCACGGGCATCCCACCCGGACCATCTTTTCCAAAAGATCGCGTATGGATTCCATCCATCCACACGTTTCCAAACACTCGTGGATTCCATCCATCCACAAGCTTCCAATCTCTCTCATGGGTTCTATCCACCCACAAGGTTTTCATTTTCTCACAGATTCCATCCATCCATAAGGTTTTCAAAAATTATTTTTGAAAAATAAAATCTAATCCATGAAAAACTTTTACTCAGCATGCCTATGACTGTGGGCACGGCTATCCAGGATAGATTATACACTCTGTAGAGGTTGTACAGCTTTACCCACAAGATACGATCATCCCGTTGTACCACTAGATTACACACTTCCTTAGATGTGCGGTGGGGAGTCGTGACAAGGCCTTTACAATGCAAAGCCTTCAACCTGGTCGAGCCAATTCTAAGGTTTCACCCCAGTAAGGAATCCACCAGACCGGGACCCCCTCTTGAGCCTAGGCGAGACTTCTCATAGCTAAACCACGCTCGCCTAAGTGAGACTTCACATGGCATCAACCACGCTCACTTTCAACCTACGACTTGACTCAGGTTGGGACTTCGCAAATTATTCAGCCAGGGCTATCCCATACCAGCCATGTGGTAGTACGATTAGGGCTTTGCAACAGTAGCTCACAGATCGGTCCTTAATTGACTTAGGCCCAACCACATACCCTCATGCCCGACAATCAACCACTGCGGCTCCAACCAACAGGACATGCCTGCACCCACCAATCTAACCATTTGCCTAAGTCTAAACTAGGTTTTTATATTTTGTTTTCAAAATATTTCATAAACCTCCTTGACTCACCAAAGTCAAGAGTACAGTTGTAAAGCTCATCATTTCACGTGAAAAGCTCATCATTTTATGTGAAAATATCCCAACCCAATTAACATGTCTAAGCAAGGCTAAGCTTTTGATTTAAACTCTCTAGCCAACACTAATGTATTAACTAGAGTTTGATTCTAGGGTGACAAAGTCTCGAGGAATTTCAATATCAATGGAGGAATTAATAAGTAGGCAGTAACTAAATTTAACACTGAATTGAAATAAGTTGAATAAAAATATGCATGCAATATAATTTAAATCAACATAATTTTATTTTGAAAAGTGGGATCAACATGATCAAGGAGTGTGACTTGCCTTGCTCTTCAACTAGGTTCAAACCTTCGTCGTCGAATTTTCCCGAATCGTTGAAGTCTACACGTGAAAATAACCCACCAAATTCAAATAAATTCAAATTGACTTCAAATATTTGAATTGAGGCTAGAAATGGATAGAGGGGAATTTTTGATGAATTTAGAAATTTGAATGGGCTAAATCGGAGTTAGGACGAAAGAGAACGGGCTCCGAGAAGTTTAAAAAGAGAGAAAAAAATGGAAAATCAGGATTTTTGGAATTATTTTTCTACTGAAAAAGGGATTTATGGCGTCAGCATTGCGTCAGCCAGGGATTTTAATTCCGGCCGAATTATTTTTGAACAGGAAAAGAGGGAGAGGGGCTGACATGTGGGCCTGGTCCATGTGGACCATGTCCATAGACCCGGGAAGGGCAGGGGTGGCGTGGCAGCTGGGTGCTCGCGTGGCGCTGACGGGGCGCCACTCGATGTCCACGTGGGATGGCGGGGTGAGGTGGCCGGCTGGCGGAGGGAGGCGCTCGGGTTTGAGGGCTCGCCGGTGTTCCGGCGGGCGGCGGCTGGCGGCGAGGGTAGCTACGGGGAGAGGAGGCGCGGGGGAATCCGGGGGTGGGGCGTGGCATACCGGGGATGGCCGGGAGAAGGCCGACGGCGAGGAAAGAGCGGCGGTGGCTCGGGGGCTCCGGCGCGGCGGTGGTGGAGAGGCTGGGAGAGGAAGAGGAGTGGCGGGGGAGGATGGACGAGGAGAGGTGGAGCCGGTGGGGGTTTAAATAGGGGTCGGAGAGGGGGAAGGCGCGGTGAATTTCTCGCCGGAGATGCGCGGGGCCGGCGGCGGTTACGGGCGATCGTGTGGCGCGGGGAAAGGGGAAGTGGGGTGCGGAGTGGGGGAATGGGGGCGGCGCACGAGCGGGAGTGGGGACGTGGCCGAAGGGAGCAGGAGTGGCGACCGGGTAAGGCGGAGGTGGCGGTTGCGGGCGGTGGCGCGAGGTGGAAGAAGGCGCGGGGAGGGAGATGGCCCTGACAAGTAGGGCCGGGCGGTCAGTGGGAGAGGGAGGCGAGGAGCGACTGACGGCGGGGCCCGCAGGGCAGAGAGGGGTGGAGGGAGAGGGAGGCGCGGGCGACGGGGATGAGGATCGGGCGGCTGAGGTTGAATGGGAGGGGGCGGCCGAGATGGGCCGGGGTGTTTGAAGTGGGCCGACGTGGCCGAAATCTAAGCCGGACACGTGGCACCCAAAGAAGAGGGGAAAGCGGGATCGGGCGGCGACGTGGACAGCAATCTGGCCGTCCACGTGGCGGCCGGAGAGGAGGGATGGGAAATTGATTTTTGCTTTCCGATTTCTAATTTTCAAAAAAGCCTAGAAATTTTATTAAGCCTCAGAAAAATATGAAAAATAAATCCAAAAATTCTAAAAAAATACATAGAAGCTCTTGGAGACATTTTGGATTTAATAAAAATATTTTGAACTAATGTTGGTATTTAATTTTCATACTTAAAATACTTTTTATTTTCAAAATAGATTTTAAAACTCTAGAAAACTCAGAAAACCAAATAAAAGCCAAATAAATCCAAATAATTAATTTGAAATAAGATTTTTATAGAAAATCAAAATATCATTTTATTTAATAATTATTTTAAGTTTTACTTAAAACACTTTTCAAATACAACCTTTTCAAAAACAGAAATTCAGGGCAAATCCAAAAATAAAATTTAGGCCACAAAAATACTTATTTTAATTTGAAATTTATTTTAATCAATTTATATTATTTATTTATTTTTATTTTCATAAAAACCTGGGCTGTTACAATTTCCCATACATTCACTTGTTCATTGCAACATCATTTTGTCATCTTATCAATGTAAAGTTGTGGCAATCATGTATTTAACACGTTAACAATTCATTAACAGGATTGTATGGACACTTTCAGAATGGAGATTTTGATGGACATACTTACCTTGGAAGCAAATCTAGCGTCACCCCCTGATTTCGTCAAAGAATTATTGAAGCAGTACACTAGTCATAGAGACGCTACTAAATGATGCTTTTAAAATAAGAATATTTTGTTTTGTTATGAGACTATTTTTTGCTCGATACTTTCCGACCTATAATAATGCTATGCCTCAATACAACACATTTGCCTCAATGCAACACATTGTTGATGTCATACATACAATATATTTTTCAGTACTAAAATTGTGATGACGTCATACTCATGCTATTGTTTTTTAAGCACGTCATATATGATTCAAATGTTGTAATTACTACTATGTGCATCTGATCC
>CM029633.1:792862-833747 GCA_017311315.1 Dendrocalamus latiflorus | reverse complement strand
TTGATTTCTTTTGTAGCCGAAATAAATAGAATGACTTCTTTAAACGAGCTTAAAACTGTGTGTATTATCCGTATCGACGTCCCGTTATCTATTATTGTCTTAAAAAGTATAGTTATAAATCATCAATTACAAAAAAAAAACATCCACCGCGGTTCCAAATAGGGCCAATTATTAAGTCATTCCTCATTCGTCGGAGCTACGGCCTGCGGGGCCAACTATTATATAAGGAGATGCAACAGTTAATCAGAGCCGGGATTGATTTACGGTACTATTCTAGTACTAGTACGATCAACACTTGTTTTCCTGGCCTGCTCCATTATATTTCATCAAGCAAACATGTACAAGAAAAGCTAAAGCCTTTTTGTGAGTAGCAAGCAACCAAATTAATTAATTAATTACTGTATTCTTTACTTTACTAGCTAGTACTACAGTGCATGATGTATGCATTGGACTTGCTGGAATTTGGAGCTAGTATATGCTCACAAACTGATCAATCGATGTCACCTTTGTACGAGGTATCGAAATTCAGGCGAGCTAGCAAGCGATTCAATTGAAAAGCAGACGGCTCTTTCGAATACCGCGTGAACTAATGGGCTGCCGCATGCACCCTTCCCGTACATCCTGCAGTGCAGGCGGTGCCCATCGATCGAGACTGCACTGCACACTAATTCTTCTGCATCTCCGGCACCCAATTACTCCAGTACATTGAGTAATGGACGGACCAATATAATTCAAGACTATTCGTTGAACATCCGAATTTTTTATATAATACTTAATATTTAGTATATATATTATACATACACTACTACAGAAAGTCTAATATTAGACGCCAAATCACAGACGGTTTCACAATAAAACCCGTCTGTGATATAATAAAACCCGTCTGTGATATGTCAGTATCACAGACGGTTTTATAATAAAACCCGTCTGTGATATGTTTCCCGCCTTGCAATCCCTTAAAATTTCATATTTTCCCGCTTGAGTCCGAGTATGATTCAATTTTGACACACCTTCAGTAAAACGGGCATAACTTTTGCATACGGTGTCCGTTTTCGACGTTCTTGTACTCGTTGGAAAGCTAACGACAAGCTCGATCCAAAAAAAATGACACTTGCACCAGCCGCCCTCCAAGACCCCGAAAATCGGCCATCTTTGGACCTAAATCTGCGTCGCAAGTTTTTGGTTTCTGTTTTTGCCCTTTTTCTTGGTCTTCCTTTTGGAATTTGGATTTTGCTTCAACTGAAAAGCTGTAGATCTCGTCGAAACCTTTCAAATGAGTATATATAAGTCATATAGAACTTTGCTATTTTATCTTTTCAGGCTAGTTGTTTATATTGCATCGGTATATAAAATTGTGTGCTCTAATTCACAGACGGTTCTATATGTAGAACCGTCTGTGTTATTTATTCATCACAGACGATTCTATATGTAGAACCGTCTATCATAATCTGACAGCTGGGCCAGTCGATCCTGCTCAACCCAATCCTAACCAATAGAAATCCACCAATCCTTTGGTGGTAATAGTTGTTCACCTCAGGATTCTCGGACTTGATGTTCACCGGAGCAGCGATGAGGAAGGCGTAGTCGCAGCCAGCAACTGCTTCGTCGTAGCTGCCTTCTTCGTCCAAGTCGGCGCGGAGGACCTTCAATGGGCCAAGTGCTTGCAAGTCCTTGAGGTGGGGGTTCTTCACCATGTCATCTGGATGCAAAATCGCAATCCCTATCAGTTTCAGAGGCTAAACCAATTCCTGTAATGAATTCACAGCATGCGTTGTCTTTTTTTTTAACGATGCATGCATGCGTTGTCTTGGGATCATAACAACTCGCAACAGCCAACAGTTCAGCATAAGTCAGAGATATGCAACAGCCATGAGCTCAAAATTGGGACATTTAAGATTCTTTCTTTGCTTCCTGATGATGTAGCTAAGCTAAGCTTACTAAGCATTCATTGTGGTTAAGCATATTCTTGCAGGATATGCTGTTCACAAGTGTGTTCCGGCTGAATCTACCAAAGTAAACACAAATTATAAACTGAAAACATGTTTTACCTGTCCATTCTGCAGAACTGAAAAGATTTCATTCGCTCGATGAAAGGAATAGCACAAATCATTGAACTGAAAAGAAAGAAGAATCGAACCGGGGTTTCTGACCGTCGTCTTGACAGCATATCCCTTCTCCAGCAGCATCTTGATGAGCGCTGAAGCGATGTACCCATTCCCTCCGGTGACGCACGCCGTCTTGCTTTCACTCGCTGACATCGCCGGTTACTACCTCTAGCTCCTGACAAGACAACAGAATTTGGACAATGAGCAATGTGGTTGTGTGGTTTGGACTTCTGGCTGTCAGGAACCTGCATTATGTACTTTAAATACGTTATGAAAAGACAGGAAAAGATGCTTTGGATTTTAGCCACTAGGCCACAGGAATTGCAAGGAAACCAAAGATGCTTTGGATTTTAGCCACTAGGCCACAGGAATTGCAAAGAAACCAAAGATGCTTTGGATTTTAGCCACTAGGCCACAGGAATTGCAAAGAAACCAGTATGAGCCCTCATTTCCACGCCTTCCGCCCCCTGAATTGCTTTCCCGAGCGCTGCCTTTGCTCTACTTGCTGCGAGAGGCATCCTCTTTTTGTGCTGTTTCTGACTATTGCTAAGGCCACCAGTCTAAAAAGCCACAGTAAAAACATGTAAGCAGTTATGTGGGATGAATATTATGTATGCTCCCATAATTATCTATGAAGATAATGCAGTTTGTGTTGCACAAGTGCAGACGGACTACATAAAGAGTCATTTCACAAAACATATCAACTTCAATTTCTTTTATGCTCATGAATTGCAGAAGATAGACAAAATTAAGATACTGCATACTAAGTCATGTGAAAATCTTATAGATTTATTCGCTAAGTCACTTCCAACATCTAGTTTTGAAAGATGTGTATGAGAAATTGGAATGATGAGATTTAGAGAAGTGCAGAATTCAGGGGGAGAATTTTCTCAAGCTCATTATTAAAATTTGATTATGAAGATCGAGTACCCAAAGAATAAATATTGAAATTAAATGAAATTAGATGGATTGTACTCTTTTTCTTGATGAGTTTTCCTAATGTTTCTCGGCTAAGGTTTTTAATGAGACAATTCGTGCAACCCAGCATAACATGTATCATGTACTTTTTCTTCAAATTTTTTCCACTGGATTTTTATGGAGTTTTGATGAGGCATAAAACATGTCAGATGAGTTCCCGAGGGGGTATTGAGAAACCTGGGCCTGGGTTTGAAGCCTTGGTCTATGGTGAGCACCTCACCACCAGGATATAAATAGGGAGTACTATCAGCTATTTTGTATACGAAATCAGAAAGAAAGGAATAAAGAAAGACCAGAAGTTTTCTCTACCTCTCTGTGTTTCAATCTACTATTTTTCTGTCTTCTGTGGTTGATCTGGTTTTGCATTAGCAGATGAATCAATCAAACTGATCGTCAGCGACGGTTCCTCAACAAAAAGAACGAACGAAAACAAAGGAATGAAGGCAACGGAATACTGTTAAGACCTCATGCTGGAATTGTGTGCATTCTGTGAATCTACCTGTCTCAACCTAACGATTACTCTACTTTTGTTAATACGTGCTTTCAAGCTAATGTATGGTAGGAAAAATAAAACAAAACCCAACCACACTTACGGCCCCCAAATGACTTTTGAGTTAACAGACACTGCCAAATAGGGGTGGATATTTGGCTTGAGGCTTGCGAGCCGGCTCGGCTTGTAACGAGCTAGAGCCGGCTCGGGCTCGTAATTGATTCAAGGCAAGCTGAGCCCAGCGTCCAGCTCGTGAGAAAAACGAGCTGAGCTCGAGCTGCTCGCGAGCCGCTTGTTGGCTCGTGCGAGCTCGGTCGGGTCCCAGTCAGCCCAGTGAATCAGTGATGCCGCAGTTGGCCCAGCCCAATCCGATCGATGTGGTTGATAGTCGATTCGATGCGCCGATTGGCCGAAGCGATGCGAGTTGGCACGCGCTAACCCTAACCCTTCCCGTCCCCGATCAGCGATCGCCGCCACACCACGCGCTCGGCCGCCGCCCGCCGTCCTTCCCCCGTTCCTCGATTCCCTTCCTTCCCCACGCGCTCGGCCACCGTCCATTCCCGAACCCCTTCTTCCCCATGCGTGCGGCTGAATTGCTCTATGTCTGTATGCTATGATGAATGCTCTCTGTATGCTATGCTATTTCTGTCAATTTCTGTGAATTTCTGTCTGTGAATTTCTGTCTGTGAATCTCTGTCTGTAAACTTTTTAACTCTCTGTCTGTGAATTTCTGCACTGAATGCTCTCTATATGTATGCTATGCTATTTCTGCTGCGCTGCTCTCTATTATGCGTTTTGGCTCGTTCAAGCCGTTTTGGCTCGGTGGGCATCTGCGAGCCGTTTTGGCTCGTTCGGGCTCGCGAGCCGGCTCGAGCCGCCAGTCAAGTCGAGCCGAGCCTCTCACGTAGCTCGTTTCTGAAACGAGCCGAGCCACAGCTTTGAGCGAGCTCGGCCGAGCCTGGCTAGAGCCGACTCGGCTCAGCTCGTTTCCAACCCTACTGCCAGATATTTAA
The DNA here is from genome assembly GCA_017311315.1 of Dendrocalamus latiflorus. Classification (NCBI taxonomy): domain Eukaryota; kingdom Viridiplantae; phylum Streptophyta; class Magnoliopsida; order Poales; family Poaceae; genus Dendrocalamus; species Dendrocalamus latiflorus. Next base: position 829,161 of record CM029633.1, on the reverse strand, counting down.
GGTTAGAATAGAAACCGAGAGTAGTAGCACCTATCCTCAGACGGACGGGGTCCACAGCGAGCCGAGAGTCGAAGTGCACCCAGTCCAGAATGGCTCCCACGTCCAACAGGCCAGGCGCTTTCCCATCGGCTGGGCTACGGGACTCAGCCCATAGATCCTATAGACCCAGCCCATCTTACAGACGGTGGCTTATGAACGGGTTAGCTTATTGTAACACGGCGAGACGTCACAAGCCGTCTCGCTCCAAAGTCCAATCTGAATTCGTAGTAATGGCTTTTCTTTGCGCTCTCGTGCCGTTCGTCAGGTCAGAAATGCTTTGGTCTAGGTCCTTCCTGTCTTTATCCATTAGTCCGTATTAGCGAACCACTTATGCACGTTCCTTGTATACAACTCCTTCCCTGCATGAGAATCGGTCTTCTGTTGCTAGTGCGGTTAGTGACTCCCTTCAGCCTCGTGTGTTTAGTCTAGTCTGTTGTCTTGTAAATCAATGTGTTCAATCCTCTCACATGGTATCAGAATTCAGAGGCTCAACGTTCCTAAACATCGCGCGGGATTCCACTCGAAGACAAAAAAAAGTTTTCCGCTTCGGATTGGAACTCGTCAAGAACTCGGGCGCTGGAAAACTCTGAATTTTTTATTCTTCTGTCACAGCACAAGGAACGAGGCTGCCTACGGATGACTGCAATAGTTTCAAATTCGCCTCGATGTCGAAAGACAAGAAATTTTTTTATCGGACCTTCCTGACAACTTGATGCCACGCAAAAGCCGAGGGATGGCCACCCCAATAGTTGCCTCCTCCCAGGTGACGGACAGATATTAATCTACAGCTTTGATACTATTTATCATAAAAGATACGATTGAAAATAGATTAAAAGAATAAGTGGCCAACCTAGTTTTGGTGAATTCTCATGGGAAGCCAATGCACCCCAAAACAAAGAGTACGCTTTGAAGTTGAAGATAATTACCTTAAAATGCCACTCACCTACACCCGCCCTCACCTCAGGCCCTCTCCACCCGCTTGACCGTAGTCCCCCTCTCTCCTCCCGCTCCCCCCCCCCCCCCCATCGTCGCCTAGACACCAATGCGCCGATCACCAGATCCACTCACCACTGGACTTTGAGAGACCTTGTACAGGTCTAATATATGTTTGTGATGAACAATTGGCATTTCGATTGAGTTGAATTTGGCTTTTGCAAAAGTTTCAAGAAATTCAGTTTTCAGGTTGTGCTATGAGGGTTCGGTCGGTCTGACCGCTATAGGGTCGGCGATCTGATCGGCAAATGATTGACGGGTTGACCATCATGAGGCGACCAGTCAGACCGCCCACGGACCTTTGGGAAATTGAACAATAAACACTTGTTTAGGCTTGTTTAGGAATGAGTTAGTACTTGGTGCCACTGGAATTAAAAACTGCAGCTAAAATTAAATAGAGTTTAACTAAAATTCCAGATACGATGTTTTCTAGTGCAGTTAAACGGTTAGAGTGGCTAGTGGCCGATGGTCTGAGCAGGACGGTCTGACCGACGTGGTGTCAGCAGTTAGACCGGCCTGGTAATGACGGTTAGACTAACTGTTGGCGAATTATTTTTGTCAAGTTAGAATCAGCGGTGATTAAGTGTGTGCATGGCATGAGTATCATGGGTTAGTTGTGTTGTGTTTCATGATGTATAGTTTTTGATTAATGTGAGTCAAGTGCATAGAATTTGTACTCAAGATAGTTGTTTGATTTTTAGATGTATAGGTGGCTTGGAGAACGTTAGCAATCGATGCAATGGATCGGAATTAGGCTGGAGAGCTGAGGCTCGAGCAGTACTACAGCCTCGAATAATTTGTTCCCCATAAATCTTCGTTGGGTAAGTCCAGGTGAGGCTACGTTGCTCTAAGCTGAAAGCACAGAGAAAACAAAGATCGTGAAAAGCGAGTAGGTGCATTTGATGAGCCAAAATGACAAGACTGGTACACGTAGAGACGATTCGGGGGAGATCGAATGCGTGAAGACATGACGGCTAGTCATGGGGCACTACGGGCTACACGTCAAATATGTGGAGATGATTTGAGGTGAAGATGAATATGGAGTCAAGAGAAAGTGCCTGGAATACATTTAAGGTGAATATGGAATATGGAGTCAAGCGAAAGTGTCTCTGTATAATACTCTTATGCAAAACAGAAATTGTAATATGTTCATATATTAATATGTTCATAATGTATATGTTTTTCAGAGATGCGACGTTGTTTCATATTGTAATACATTTGCTTCGAGAACATGTTCTCATGCAAACTGATTTTAACTGAACCAGTACAGTTCGGCGTATTATTACTTAGTAGCATGGACAGTTGGCAGGAGCTAGCGTCGTTTGGTTCTGATCACCGATTGTAACTAGAGCAACATTAGTACGGCAGAATTCCCAAGGCCTTGCCGTACTCGACGACGTCGTCGTATATCTCATCCAGGGTCCTGTACTTGAACTCGAACCCGGCCTTGACGAGCTTCCCGGACGAAAGGCAGACTCTCGGCTTCTCAGGGAGGTCACCAAAGCTGCAATAATTAAACATGCACACTCGTCATAAGTGCACGATCGAGCATCGGATATTCAGATCTCACATGCTGAGGACTCAAAGTTTTGAGGACGATTCGTACCAATTGGTTTTCACGTGGTACTGTGGGTATTTTCCTGCAAGGAAACGGGCGAGCTCCACGACGGTGGTGTTGAGACTGCAGCAGATGTACCTCCCGGAGGCCGGCTGCTCCTCGGCGACGAACATCTCAGCACGGCAGAGATCGTCGATGTGAACCATCGGAATTGAACCGGTGGCCTTGTCGATGGCTTTCAGGGTGTCCATCAGGGCCTCATCGCCTGAAATTACACACGACATAACCACTATATAACGTCGGACAAGATCAAGATGCAAAGAACACGAGAAGTTCAGAAGGTTCTTGCAGCATCTTTCGGGCAGCTCAGCTCAGTTAGTCACTGAACTTCAAAAAAAAAAACGATGCCCAACACTTGTGCTCCTCACCGGATAGCAAGGAGAGGCAAACGGGGACGCTCGTGTTGACCATCGGAGCCGGTGCCACACCCAACGTGGCGACTGGGCACACGGTGACCAGTGTAACAACCCACGTCGTTAATTAACCCTAATTAGCAAATTAGAACATTAAGTAGGATTAATTACATAAATGATAATATAAAAATACGAGGGAATTTAAACTTTTATACGTAGTCGTATAAATTGAAACCAACGAACGATAAACGAATACGTTATTACCGTAATTCCATCGACGAGGAAGCAGACCAAATTGTAAAGACTAGAGCCAGATAGCATATGATTGCACGGCAATTAGAAAGTTTCAAGTCAATTAGAATATATATATAACCGTCCGTAGTACAACAGTAATTAATTGCAATCCGTATATGGTAGAATCGATAACATTCATTGAGCAACAATTAGAACTTACATCAGGTCAAATAAAAATGCTACAATTTGTATTACATAACCAGGACAATAGTAATTACAACAAATATACAATTTCATCTCCCAACCAAATAACCACTTCAAAGACTAAGTAATTGTAATACAACCGTGTTTAGTCAGGAAGTGTGTGATGTAATTTACACCCAAGTCCATCTCATACATAAATGTTACATTCGGGAAATAAAGAACAGAAACTACATTATGTTGTATACCTCAATATTAAGAGAAAGCCCTATTACATTCCAATCATCTCATACATTAGAGACTATCGTCGATCGGCCACCACACCATTATTTCATTTGTGAGCGAACTAGTAACTGTAATACCGAAAAAGACCGAACAAAAGAAAATAATTAAAAGAAGAAATCGCCGTCAGAGCCCTAGAGGTTAGTTTCGGGCAGGGTAATCCGTTCACGGAGATACCTGATTGTCCCGGCCCGGTCGGCACCTCTTTCACGGAGATACCTGACTGTTCCAGGGACAATCGGCACCTCTCACAATTGTAGGCTCATCACACGGCATATACAAACCTGAGTTGATTTAGGGATCAAACAATACAAAGCCAAAGCCCATAATCCCATTTTATAAGCCCAAGCCGCAATAGGACTCACACAATATGCCAAGCCGACACAGTCCAGAAAATAGAAATATCTCACGGCCGCACGAAGGCACAGCCAACCAGAGAGAAGTGAGCAGCGAGAAGGCACGGCAGCACATTCATTTCCCCAAATCCCCCAACCATTCCAAAGCCACAGAGAGGCCATCCACCGAGAAGAGTCGGCAGCAAGGAGACAGCCCAGGCGAGCCAATCCGGAGCCAGGCGACGGCGACGGCAAGAGGCAGACCGCAAGCCCCACATCATCAACCATAGGAGGCCATCATCAAGCAACAGTTCCATCACCGAGAAAGCGATAGCCACCAGCAAACCCTCACCTTTCCACCATACATCAACCAGCACCGGTGAAGGTAAGCCACAAAATACTTCTACCCTAGTATCCATGTCACAGTAGTAAACACTGCGTAGTTAGAGCCAAGAAACCACCGTTAGTTGTCACAAGCATTTCTAGTGCAGCAAAGAACCATCACAGAGGGTGTTCACTGGAAGTAGAATAGGAGCACATCTCCATGCCTTCTAGCATAATAGCAAATCTCAGTGAATCAAAGCAAAATAGCCCATAAATCACCATTAGCCAACCTCAGATTTGGGGGGGGGATGAGAAGCCAGGCGTCGGATCTGGGCCTAGGCCACAGATCTGGCCGTGGATCCCGTATGGCGTCGAGAGGCAAGGCGGCGGGGGCGGTCGGGCCACCTGTGCGGCGCCACTGGAGGGGCGGCGCTTGGAGGCGGCGAGACCGGGGCGGAGGCGGCGAGACCCGGGCATCAGAGGCGCTGAGACCCGGGGCGGAGGCGCTAGGACCCGGGCGCGGAGGAGATGAGGCGCGGCGGCGCGGCACCGAGGGAGCAGGCGCGGTGGTGCGGCCGGGTGAGGGGAGAGAGAGAGAGAGAGAGAGAGGCAGCCAAATGAAATGGGGAAGGGGAGGAGATAAGGAGGCGTCGGCGGTGGTGAGGGGAAGAAATGAGGAGGCCGGCGGTAGGAGCAGAAAAAGGGGGACCGGGTAGGAAAAATAGAGAAGGAGAGAAATCTAAAAAGGGAAAATAGGAAAAATTGAAAATGTGAAAGATTAAAACGTGCGAGATTTAGAAATATTCATGAACATGCAGTATGACAACTGTGCAATAGCAAATTTGTTAAAGTTAAGAAAATTGGCTACAGATACCTAGGAATCCTGTATATGATCATTAGCCGTATAAACTCGATAGAAATTCTTTTAGGAATTAAATGAAAACCTAGAAAAACATGCAGGTGTAAATACAATACGCAGATAAATTAGTTAAATCCATCTAGACAGCAGAAAACCATTAATTAATAATTACGATAATTAGAATAAATAAGTTGTCATCTGTAGAATAAAAGTATAACGCGTACCGATTAAATTAGTATGTTACCGTTTAAACTCCTGGCTAGTCATATTAAATTGCCAAACTTGTCTGATAAATATTTATAGCGATGATTCATAAATTAGGTGACATCCATGAATAATTAAATGCTAGTATGCGTATGAATGAGGTTACTATAATATCACTTAGATTGCTCTGTCGTGAAGTTAATTGCAACTAATTATTATTAGTCAATTATAAATTGTAGAAACATCACTAATAAATATTGATAATTACCAGAATAAATTAATAATCACATTCTAAATTAATATCAATTAGAAGATGTCAAATTCTTAGAGGCAGTTAGAATAATATACCCCAAATCACAAGACTACATGAGGTTATAAAGTCATGCGCACCAAATAACTTGCATATAGTAATGGAAGTAGTATAAGTCGTACAATTTGCCGGTAGTTACAGTAAAACTTAGAAATCATGCAAAGACACTTTAGTATAGTTTAATTAATATTTACTTAAGAATTAATACCAGTAGTTTAGATAAGTAATCACAAGCGTGCTAGTTACGAGAAAGGACCGGTACCAAGAAGAAAGAATTTAGTTAAATAACCCTAATACCTAAAATGATTAGAGAGGTGAGTATATACATACGCACATATGAGGAATCAAATTGGTATAATTGTATACGCAAAGATTGATTAGGATTAATAATGGCAGTTATCATCGTATAGGATTAATATGAGCCGTTATACTTATTCACGCCTCTAGTAAATCCCGTATAATCGGAAAAATTGTTAGGAATAAATAAAATGCTAGGCATACCTAATAAATCAACCATATCTCATGACGTTAGGGCGATAATGTCGAACGACGAATAGTGTATCGAAATTAACCTCGACTACTGCGATTAGATTAAATGGAGTGACATCTTACCTTAGGAGCACAAGCACCTCGACACATCGTATGTTATTATGTTCTCGTAAATTAAATCGTAGCCAACGTATTTAATTGCAGGCAACAATCCAAGCTACGGGAACGACTTCACCTGATCCTACTTGAATCCGAAAACATGGTTGAAATCCAGGCAAGCATTCCTTTGAACACCTCTGCGGAGTATATTCGTAAAACAAGTATTTTGTATTAATCTAGTATCACTTGCATGAAAGAAATAAAAAGGGTTTTAAATCAAGCAATGGCTATATGTGAATGAAAAGGGTTAGATGGCAACTGATGGAGCAGTTGGCCACTAAAGTTAAGTAAAAAGGTGGGCAGAGGTTGCCAGGGGAGGCAGTGAGTGGGCAAGGGAGGGACCTCTGCATAAGAATAGAATATAAGGGACTACAAACTTCATCCGTATGGACAGACCGTACTAACCGTATCAACCATCGTTCCGTTTTCACGGGCAGTCGATACTCTAGTGAGGTGTTATATTCTCCACAGGAGTGAGTATTTATGGGATAGACCCAAAGGAACCGGTAGAAGACCGGAGCGTAAGAACCCACAGGCGGGTTACGCAGGGCGTTATATACGCGAGTCAGGGGGCTGGGGAAAGGTTGAATACCCTACCAGCCAACGGTTATGTCATTTTCAGTGGGTCTGTGTGAGGGTGTTACACCGCTCCAGGCTGCTGATTGTGTATAACCGGGTGGAGATATAATTACTGAACTAGAGAAAATTGTATTGTACTCTGGTCCGGGCGCCGCTTCAAAGGAATTGCGGATCATCCCAAGAGCCAACACGATCAGAGTGATGATGGGTAAAGTGATACAAGCTTGCGCAATGCTATTAAAAATCATGAATTCATGCCTGTCTCCGGGAAAGGAGAATTACGGAAACTTATGGGGGTTTTTGCTGTTCATGCGTATGTTCAGTAGTTTTCTAAATTAATAATTTGTAATTATTTCAAACCAACAAACATTATTTTCTATAAGTCCTGGAAAGGAAATTGAGTAAAGAAAAGAGTATAAAAATGAGCAAGATTTGAGGATAGGAATTGAGATTCCTAAATGTGTAAAGGATAAGCATGTTGTGCATTTTGCTAATAACGCTTGCTGAGTACTTCTGTACTCACCCTTGCTATAATCCTTCCTTTGCTTAGGAGCATGTTAAAGTAGAGAATGGCTGAGATCAGGAGGAAGTTACCTGGATGGAGTACCGTGGACTCGGATTACAGTGGGTATAAGGTGGACACTCCGTGTGGTCGTTATTGAATAGGAAGTAGTTAGAATATTTTGTCTAAAGATTGTAATATTTAAGCCCTTGAGGCGTTGTAATAAACTGTAGCCCTGCGTGGCGATATTCTTGTAATATGATATTGTGTCTCTAATTATTGTTCTGCTGCAACACTCTGATAGGCTTATTATTCGTTAGAGCGATGTTCTATCGGCTAAACGAATAATAATCCGTTGACTAGCGTTATTACCCCATGGTAATAATGCGGGTCGTCACAGGTGGTATCAGAGCAATGGTTTGAGGGCCACGCAAATAATTAGAGACGGTTTTTAACTTAAGGATGTTGTCCTTGCTATATGGCAAATATGTATTCGGTAATACTACTCATCTTTAGGTCATTTCTTAGTGGTTAGCTAGAGACTTCGGCATTGTTACTTTTAGACCACCCGATATATCAAAAATGGGAGTGGGTAGCGAAATGGGGAATGATGACAATAATAGTTGTAAAGATCTAAATTAGTGTTACTAGTTTCTTTTCATTGGTAACAGTGTAGTTTACAAAATTCTAGTGGTAGTTTAGTTGGTATGCAATATAATTTTAATTAGGAACTTAACATTTAATTTTGCTGTAAGTAGATATTCTGCATTTAAATTATTGCATTTCAGTCAATATATGATTGCTACTTTATTGTTTCAACCGTAGCGACATAGATTCAACTGTAGCAACATAGGGCAACTTAGGACAAATATTAGCAGTTACAATGGTTTAGAAGTGAACCAAAACTCTGAGACCTCATCTTTTCGCTCTTGCAACTAAATGAACGCATCCGCCATCACAAAATTTAGTAGAGGTAACCAAAGAAAGGAAATATTATAACTATTCCTGATGGCAGATGAACCAAAATAAAATTGACTTCTCTCACTTCTGCATATGAGATTTCCCGGATGAGTGGTCCGTGGCGCTCCCGAACGCGTAAGATTCGGGCGTACTCAGGAACGAAGTCCTGGGCGTACTCAGGGATGAGCCCTGAGCGTGGTTCCAAACGCGAAAGTTTTGGGCGATCCTGAGAGCGAGTTCTCAGGCGTGCCTGGGCACGGAGATCCAGGGTAGTGTAGGTTCGCACTCAGAGGCAAGCTCTGAGCGTGGTCCCAAACGCGAAAGATTTGGGCGGTCTCGAGAGCGGGTTCTCGGGCGTAGCTGGGCACGTAGTCCCAGAGTAGTGTAGGAGCTGATTCTTTTTGCATCTCTATGTTTCTTGGGTTTTATTTGCCTAATGTGTATGCTGTAATGAGAAGATCAACAGTAGAGGGGAAGTAATGCTGTTTTCTACTATTTCAACATAAATAAATTCTCATCTATTGGCATGCTGAACATTAATAAGAAAACCTGGGTCTACAACATGAATAAAAGTTTGTTCGTACCTCTTGTAACAACTTGCTGCAGGAAATTTAATAATATGATATGCAGGTATTTCCAAAAATATAATTTTCTAAATTGAATTACAACTTAAAGTGGTGTGACTAAGTGTATAATGATCAATCGAATTAAAACAAGTGAAAATCTAGAGCCTAGCCGTAATATAGGAACAGCGCTTAAATTCATTATTATTTCTAAAAGCAGGTTATATAGAAATACCAGGACGAATAGACCTAGACGAGTATTACGAAACCAACCGTAGATAAGTTATCCACCACCATTCATTTTCTACGGAGTACGTAACTTAGGAGGAGACGTCTCTAGAGCGTAACAGGATTAAATTAAGCTACCTATTCTTCATCTTTCGGATCGTAGATAGTCCAATCGTAATGGGATTATTCGAGTCTTTTCCGAGTGGCATATCCTTAAACTTTCCAAAGAAACATTCCTTTAATTTGTCCTAGCTCTCTTTGAGTGTATGGCTAAACACGTAACCACTCTGGTGTCAAACCGAGGGAATGAGTCCATAATTACCTGTGCATCTTTGGTTAATTCAGACCTGGACCATCAATACCCAAGCTTCTAAGCTCAAGACTGTCGCGGTATTAATTACCTCGACATCCATGAATCGTTTTAAAGCATTCACCGAAATATTGTTATCCATATCTGGTGCATTTCCCCAAGTTCATAAATATATGGTTTCAGGAACCTTTGTCATAGTCTCCATGGAGCATAACATTGACCATGAATTTATAAAATGAAATTCTGCAAACGAAAATGTTTCAACACAACATTAGGAAATAAGTATTTTCACAAAACTCTTTGCATCATTCTATATGAATATTTCTTGCACCATAGTGTTTAAAGTTTTGGAAAAATCTGTTTCATGCATTCCATGAAGACATATATTATGAATAGGGGGAAATGTCCACTCTTCCAATATCAATGACCTAACAGCCATTGAACCTAAACTGTATGGCGATACCATACCTCTGAGTTTAATCAATAAATCTCCAGGCCTACCTATTAATCTAGAGAGATTTGTTCAATCCCGAAAAGCGAAACCATGATCAAAAGGCTAGTATCCTAGACGTAGACTTTTAAATCCAAAAATTTCGGACACTATAATGCCATTCCCTGAATATCTACCCACTAGATTCATGCCCAATCCACTCTTAACATCCCATAAGTATCCATACAAATCAATAGAACCGATTGAACCACCGTAAAATGAGCAACTAAAATTCAACTAATTTCGATCATACCATTCAGTCAGGACATGCCTATATTAACCAAACCGGAAGTACCCAACCCTTAAATAGCCAAAGTACAATTCCAGGAAACTAGGATAATGCTAATCTGATCCTAAATCTTCCTACCGTGAGATTTCTTTTCAACCCAATTGCTTTAAACAATACCATCCCCTTGGACAACCCTACTAAATTATCAGCCATAGCACTTCAGTAGATCGGTTAAAGGAATCAAGTGGTAGCTAAAGAATTAAGGAGGGAAGGGGCAATGGTTAAAAAAAAAAAAAAAAAAAGAAGAAGAGGAAGTACTAATCGGTGCACCATAGAATAATTGAATGATTTCCTACCTTAACATGAATTAATCCCGATCCTAATGCTACCAAACCCCTAGTGACGATAATCGACAACTGTAAGCCGGATTTAAAGTTACAACGTTGAGGTGTGAGGAGTCGACGAGAGATTCAAGCATAGGCGGTGTGTCTACCAAAAGGATGTTAAATAGGTATATCTCAAAATACGTTTCGTACGGAAATCGATAAGAGACCTACCGCAACCTTCCTAGGTCATTTTCGATTTCGAGGACGAAATCATTTTTAAGGAGGGAAGTATGTAACAACCCACGTCGTTAATTAACCCTAATTAGCAAATTAGAACATTAAGTAGGATTAATTACATAAATGATAATATAAAAATACGAGGGAATTTAAACTTTTATACGTAGTCGTATAAATTGAAACCAACGAACGATAAACGAATACGTTATTACCGTAATTCCATCGACGAGGAAGCAGACCAAATTGTAAAGACTAGAGCCAGATAGCATATGATTGCACGGCAATTAGAAAGTTTCAAGTCAATTAGAATATATATATAACCGTCCGTAGTACAACAGTAATTAATTGCAATCCGTATATGGTAGAATCGATAACATTCATTGAGCAACAATTAGAACTTACATCAGGTCAAATAAAAATGCTACAATTTGTATTACATAACCAGGACAATAGTAATTACAACAAATATACAATTTCATCTCCCAACCAAATAACCACTTCAAAGACTAAGTAATTGTAATACAACCGTGTTTAGTCAGGAAGTGTGTGATGTAATTTACACCCAAGTCCATCTCATACATAAATGTTACATTCGGGAAATAAAGAACAGAAACTACATTATGTTGTATACCTCAATATTAAGAGAAAGCCCTATTACATTCCAATCATCTCATACATTAGAGACTATCGTCGATCGGCCACCACACCATTATTTCATTTGTGAGCGAACTAGTAACTGTAATACCGAAAAAGACCGAACAAAAGAAAATAATTAAAAGAAGAAATCGCCGTCAGAGCCCTAGAGGTTAGTTTCGGGCAGGGTAATCCGTTCACGGAGATACCTGATTGTCCCGGCCCGGTCGGCACCTCTTTCACGGAGATACCTGACTGTTCCAGGGACAATCGGCACCTCTCACAATTGTAGGCTCATCACACGGCATATACAAACCTGAGTTGATTTAGGGATCAAACAATACAAAGCCAAAGCCCATAATCCCATTTTATAAGCCCAAGCCGCAATAGGACTCACACAATATGCCAAGCCGACACAGTCCAGAAAATAGAAATATCTCACGGCCGCACGAAGGCACAGCCAACCAGAGAGAAGTGAGCAGCGAGAAGGCACGGCAGCACATTCATTTCCCCAAATCCCCCAACCATTCCAAAGCCACAGAGAGGCCATCCACCGAGAAGAGTCGGCAGCAAGGAGACAGCCCAGGCGAGCCAATCCGGAGCCAGGCGACGGCGACGGCAAGAGGCAGACCGCAAGCCCCACATCATCAACCATAGGAGGCCATCATCAAGCAACAGTTCCATCACCGAGAAAGCGATAGCCACCAGCAAACCCTCACCTTTCCACCATACATCAACCAGCACCGGTGAAGGTAAGCCACAAAATACTTCTACCCTAGTATCCATGTCACAGTAGTAAACACTGCGTAGTTAGAGCCAAGAAACCACCGTTAGTTGTCACAAGCATTTCTAGTGCAGCAAAGAACCATCACAGAGGGTGTTCACTGGAAGTAGAATAGGAGCACATCTCCATGCCTTCTAGCATAATAGCAAATCTCAGTGAATCAAAGCAAAATAGCCCATAAATCACCATTAGCCAACCTCAGATTTGGGGGGGGATGAGAAGCCAGGCGTCGGATCTGGGCCTAGGCCACAGATCTGGCCGTGGATCCCGTATGGCGTCGAGAGGCAAGGCGGCGGGGGCGGTCGGGCCACCTGTGCGGCGCCACTGGAGGGGCGGCGCTTGGAGGCGGCGAGACCGGGGCGGAGGCGGCGAGACCCGGGCATCAGAGGCGCTGAGACCCGGGGCGGAGGCGCTAGGACCCGGGCGCGGAGGAGATGAGGCGCGGCGGCGCGGCACCGAGGGAGCAGGCGCGGTGGTGCGGCCGGGTGAGGGGAGAGAGAGAGAGAGAGAGAGAGGCAGCCAAATGAAATGGGGAAGGGGAGGAGATAAGGAGGCGTCGGCGGTGGTGAGGGGAAGAAATGAGGAGGCCGGCGGTAGGAGCAGAAAAAGGGGGACCGGGTAGGAAAAATAGAGAAGGAGAGAAATCTAAAAAGGGAAAATAGGAAAAATTGAAAATGTGAAAGATTAAAACGTGCGAGATTTAGAAATATTCATGAACATGCAGTATGACAACTGTGCAATAGCAAATTTGTTAAAGTTAAGAAAATTGGCTACAGATACCTAGGAATCCTGTATATGATCATTAGCCGTATAAACTCGATAGAAATTCTTTTAGGAATTAAATGAAAACCTAGAAAAACATGCAGGTGTAAATACAATACGCAGATAAATTAGTTAAATCCATCTAGACAGCAGAAAACCATTAATTAATAATTACGATAATTAGAATAAATAAGTTGTCATCTGTAGAATAAAAGTATAACGCGTACCGATTAAATTAGTATGTTACCGTTTAAACTCCTGGCTAGTCATATTAAATTGCCAAACTTGTCTGATAAATATTTATAGCGATGATTCATAAATTAGGTGACATCCATGAATAATTAAATGCTAGTATGCGTATGAATGAGGTTACTATAATATCACTTAGATTGCTCTGTCGTGAAGTTAATTGCAACTAATTATTATTAGTCAATTATAAATTGTAGAAACATCACTAATAAATATTGATAATTACCAGAATAAATTAATAATCACATTCTAAATTAATATCAATTAGAAGATGTCAAATTCTTAGAGGCAGTTAGAATAATATACCCCAAATCACAAGACTACATGAGGTTATAAAGTCATGCGCACCAAATAACTTGCATATAGTAATGGAAGTAGTATAAGTCGTACAATTTGCCGGTAGTTACAGTAAAACTTAGAAATCATGCAAAGACACTTTAGTATAGTTTAATTAATATTTACTTAAGAATTAATACCAGTAGTTTAGATAAGTAATCACAAGCGTGCTAGTTACGAGAAAGGACCGGTACCAAGAAGAAAGAATTTAGTTAAATAACCCTAATACCTAAAATGATTAGAGAGGTGAGTATATACATACGCACATATGAGGAATCAAATTGGTATAATTGTATACGCAAAGATTGATTAGGATTAATAATGGCAGTTATCATCGTATAGGATTAATATGAGCCGTTATACTTATTCACGCCTCTAGTAAATCCCGTATAATCGGAAAAATTGTTAGGAATAAATAAAATGCTAGGCATACCTAATAAATCAACCATATCTCATGACGTTAGGGCGATAATGTCGAACGACGAATAGTGTATCGAAATTAACCTCGACTACTGCGATTAGATTAAATGGAGTGACATCTTACCTTAGGAGCACAAGCACCTCGACACATCGTATGTTATTATGTTCTCGTAAATTAAATCGTAGCCAACGTATTTAATTGCAGGCAACAATCCAAGCTACGGGAACGACTTCACCTGCTTGAATCCGAAAACATGGTTGAAATCCAGGCAAGCATTCCTTTGAACACCTCTGCGGAGTATATTCGTAAAACAAGTATTTTGTATTAATCTAGTATCACTTGCATGAAAGAAATAAAAAGGGTTTTAAATCAAGCAATGGCTATATGTGAATGAAAAGGGTTAGATGGCAACTGATGGAGCAGTTGGCCACTAAAGTTAAGTAAAAAGGTGGGCAGAGGTTGCCAGGGGAGGCAGTGAGTGGGCAAGGGAGGGACCTCTGCATAAGAATAGAATATAAGGGACTACAAACTTCATCCGTATGGACAGACCGTACTAACCGTATCAACCATCGTTCCGTTTTCACGGGCAGTCGATACTCTAGTGAGGTGTTATATTCTCCACAGGAGTGAGTATTTATGGGATAGACCCAAAGGAACCGGTAGAAGACCGGAGCGTAAGAACCCACAGGCGGGTTACGCAGGGCGTTATATACGCGAGTCAGGGGGCTGGGGAAAGGTTGAATACCCTACCAGCCAACGGTTATGTCATTTTCAGTGGGTCTGTGTGAGGGTGTTACACCGCTCCAGGCTGCTGATTGTGTATAACCGGGTGGAGATATAATTACTGAACTAGAGAAAATTGTATTGTACTCTGGTCCGGGCGCCGCTTCAAAGGAATTGCGGATCATCCCAAGAGCCAACACGATCAGAGTGATGATGGGTAAAGTGATACAAGCTTGCGCAATGCTATTAAAAATCATGAATTCATGCCTGTCTCCGGGAAAGGAGAATTACGGAAACTTATGGGGGTTTTTGCTGTTCATGCGTATGTTCAGTAGTTTTCTAAATTAATAATTTGTAATTATTTCAAACCAACAAACATTATTTTCTATAAGTCCTGGAAAGGAAATTGAGTAAAGAAAAGAGTATAAAAATGAGCAAGATTTGAGGATAGGAATTGAGATTCCTAAATGTGTAAAGGATAAGCATGTTGTGCATTTTGCTAATAACGCTTGCTGAGTACTTCTGTACTCACCCTTGCTATAATCCTTCCTTTGCTTAGGAGCATGTTAAAGTAGAGAATGGCTGAGATCAGGAGGAAGTTACCTGGATGGAGTACCGTGGACTCGGATTACAGTGGGTATAAGGTGGACACTCCGTGTGGTCGTTATTGAATAGGAAGTAGTTAGAATATTTTGTCTAAAGATTGTAATATTTAAGCCCTTGAGGCGTTGTAATAAACTGTAGCCCTGCGTGGCGATATTCTTGTAATATGATATTGTGTCTCTAATTATTGTTCTGCTGCAACACTCTGATAGGCTTATTATTCGTTAGAGCGATGTTCTATCGGCTAAACGAATAATAATCCGTTGACTAGCGTTATTACCCCATGGTAATAATGCGGGTCGTCACAACCAGGCTGATGTTGTTGTCCTGCGCGAACTTGCACGCTTCCTTCTCTAAAAGAACTTTTGAGACAGGGTATGCCTGCAACGCAAACACGGCACATCGTTTTATCCATCAGTAAATGATTGTACATGACTGGCTCAGTGGCTCTGACTGAACATCTGTATGTACCCCAACTGGTGACGACTTGTCGGATCTCAGGTACTCGACGTCGGACCATGACTCCTCGTCCAGCACATGGCCGTCGCCTTGCAGCGGCCTGCTGTTGACTGCGGCCGCCGACGATGTCAGGATCACGCGCTTCACCGTGCCCGCTTTCGCGCACGACCTCATGACGTTGAGAGTTCCTCGGACAGCAGTCTCAATCACTTCTTTCTGCCATCAACAAACGAAGTAAAAACAGTATGTCATCAATAGTGGGCTCAGAGAGTGAGTGGCAACTTGAAGGATGCATGCCAACTACTAGACCAGCAAGAAGTGACAACACAACAGTGATGTTAAAATCAAGTTTGGTGGTAATAGTTGTTCACCTCAGGATTCTCGGACTTGAGGTTCACCGGAGCTGCGACGAGGAAGGCGTAGTCGCAGCCGGCAACTGCTTCGTCGTAGCTGCCTTCTTCGTCCAAGTCGGCGCGGAGGACCTTCAATGGGCCAAGTGCTTGCAAGTCCTTGAGGTGGGAGTTCTTCACCATCAGTTTCAGAGGCTAAACCAATTCCTGCAATGAATTCACAGCAGTGTTATAGCCCTTACTACTGCTCCAGGATCTTTACGACCACCTCCTCACCGCTACGACCACATCCTGTAGCCCTACGACCACGTTTTAGAGACTACGACCACCTCCTGTATCGCTACGACCGCTCTGTTGGTTCTACGACCACACTATGATCACTCCGATCTTGCCTCGCTGCTCCGATCACGTAGTCATAAACTTCAGTTGAAGTTACGACCACGCTCACCACCGCTCGCTGCACCTCCTTCGACTATGGTCGATCACCGTAGTCGTAGCTCCTTACGACCACGCAGTGATCCTGTCAACCACGTCGAAGGTTCTGTCGACCGTTGTAATCATAACGCCTTACGACCACAGCTTCTGCCCCACGACCGTGGTCGTAACTCCTTATGACCACGTCTGCTGCTCCTGCACACGCCTGCGATCCCCTGCTCACCATGGTCGTATGTTACATCTAAGAACACAATGAACACGATAGATTTCGCAGAGCCAAACCGCTCTTCTCTTCTTTATTTCTTCCTCTCGATTACACAGATCGCTACGATCACCCTGATCGCCCTCTATCTCTCTTGCCTCTCGATCACACCGATCACATTGGCTCTTCTCTCTTCCTTCTCGCTCCACTCTCTTAGTAACATGGCTCTGCCTTTTATATCCAGCATTACGACTTCGACTCGGTTGCGACCATGACTATGACTCGAACTCGGCTATGACTATGAAGCGGACTCATATACGACCACGACTGGAACTCGTATACGACCACGACACGAACTCGTATATGACCATGGCTAAACACAACCACGACTCCGACTACGACCACGACTTTCTAAACTTGAAAAACAAGATTACAACTCTAACAATCATCTCCTTAATCTTGATTTTTCCTTCTTCTCCTCTCCATCTGCACGCGCTCGTCCGGAGTTGGCTACATGCCTGTGCGCACCTCCTGCACTACTCGCTACGACCACTGCATGCTCGCTGGATTCTCCTCCGGTGTCGCTTCTTGTTATGACCATGCCTTTTGCCTCGTCTTACTTCTCTGCCGACACGGTCTCCTTCCTCGTTACGACTACTTGTGCGCCAGGCTTGCCTCCTGCTGCCTCTGCACCTTGTCCATCTGTGCCTAGGGTGCAAATGGAGTGGATATTTCCCAACCGTCTGTCCGTTTTAATCCGGATACAATTTGGAGCAAATTTTCGGATATCCAAAGGTTTTGTCGGATACGAAAACGGAGTCGGATATTTTTTGTCGGATACGGAAACAGATTTGGAAAAGGCATTATCCGACAGATATGGAACTATTCGGGTATTTTTTGGGATAGTTACCGGAAACGAAAACAGATTCGGAAAAAGCATTATCCGACTCCAACAAAAAAATATGGAAAAGGATACGGAATGAGCAATATCCGTCCATATCCGCTCCGTTTGCACCTCTATCTGTGCCTCTCTCCACCCAAACATGTTTACAAGTTTTCAAAGGAATCTTGTATAACCGATTTAGAGACCTCTTTGCCTTCATTAACAAATTTCTATTCTTGTCATACACTCGCAAGAACTCATCCTGCAGCACCACCCTGCACCCTTTGTCTGTCATCTGCCTAAGACTAAGTATGTTGTTGCATAGACTTGGTATATAATAAATTTTTGTCAACAACTTCTTATCTCCGTTCCTGCATTACAACATCATCGTCCATTTGCCCTTTATCTCCATCGTGGAGCCGTCATCAAACTTGATCTTACCCCAAACCTTCTCGTTAAGCTTGTGGAACATGGAGCGATCTCCCGTCATGTGGCTATTCTCCTCGTTCAATTCTACCATGACCGACTCCTTTTCAACATATGAGGAGAGAATTACTAGCTTTCCGTCATCTTCTTCTTCATCTTTGGCGAGGTTCACCTCCCCATTCTTCTTATTGCTCTTGCAATCCAAAGTGAAGTGCCCAAACTCATTACAGTAGAAGCATTTTTTATTGCTACGGCATCTTATCGCGTAGTGCCCGTATTCGCCACATTCAAAGCATTTGACATGTGACAAATCATGGGATCTCTCACCACCGCCTTGCCCAGCCTTGTCTCCACAGCCACCCCTGCCGTCTCGACTACTCTGGCCACCTCAATCGTGCCACCTCCCGCGGTTATATGATGAGCCATGACCCTCTCTCAGATCTCCTCTTACTAGCTACGCCTGTTCGCTATGAGATCCCTGCTCTTTGCGCGACTGAAACCCCTTTAGTAACTCCTCATGCGCCTTGAAAGAGCCGGTGATCTCCTCTATCTTCTTCTTGTCCAGATTGGGGGAGTACATAAGTGTTGTGACAACAGGTATGTACTTCTTCAGAAGCATGTGCATGTACTTCTTCATCGCCACAGATTCCTCCATCTTTTCGTCAAGAGAGTTAATCTGATTGTACAATAAACTCAGTTTGCCAGCGAACTCGTCCATTGACTGGGTCTCTTCCATCTTCAGATTCTCAAACTCGCTCCGCAAATTCTGGAGCCACACCTTCTTGACTCGATCAATGCCCTTATGCATTGTCTGAAGTGTCTCCCATGCCTCCCATGCCGTCTTCTTGCTGATGAGCTGATGCATCATCGCATCTGGCACCGCCTGGTAGATAAGAGCCAAAGACGCCAGATCCACCTTGTCGTCCACCTCCTTGTCATTCCCCTTCTGATCGAATTCCCCCCAAACTCCCTGGGCACGCATGTTCACCTTCATCTCTATTGCCCACACCGGGTAATTATCGATCGTCAGGAGAGAGTACTAGAGGGATATTAGCCCACCCTAAGCCTTTGCCTTGTCACCCATGCTCTGATACCACTTGTTACAGCCCTTACGACTGCTCCAGGATCTTTACAACCACCTCCTTGCCGCTACGATCACGTCCTGTAGCCGTACAACCACGTTGTAGAGACTACGACCACCTCCTGTATCACTACAACCGCTCAGTTGGTTCTCCGACCACACAAACAGTCGTTATAACCACATTGTGATCACTCCGATCACGCCTCGCTGCTCCAATCAAGTAGTCGTAAACTTCAACTGAAGTTACGACCACGCTCACCACCGCTCGTTGCACCTCCTTCGACCACAGCCAATCACCGTAGTCATAGCTCCTTACAACCACGCAGTGATCCTGTCGACCACGTCGAAGGCTCTATCGACCGTTGTAGTCATAACACCTTATGACCATAGCTTCTACCCCATGACCGTGGTTGTAAATCCTTACAACCACGTCTACTGCTCCTGCGCACATTGCTGCTCGATCGTCGTGGTCGTAACTCTTTTACGACCACGCCTGCGATCCCCTGCTTACCGTGGTCATAAGTCGTTTACAACCAAGTCTAAGAACACAATGAATACGATAGTATTTCTTCCTCTCAATTACACAGATCGCTACGATCACCCTGATCATCCTCTCTCTCTCTCTTGCCTCTCGATCACATCGATCGCATTGGCTCTTCTCTCTTCCTTCTCGCTCTACTCTCGGTTACATGGCTCTGCCTTTTATACCTAGCACCAGGACTTCGACTCAGTTACGATCATAACTATGACTCGAACTCGGCTACAACTATGAAGCGGACTCGTATATGACCACGGCTAAACTTGTACACGACTCCGACTATAACCACAACTTTCTAAACTTGAAAAACAAGATTACAACTACAACAACATGCATTGTCTTTTTTTTTGAAACGAAGCATGCATGCGTTGTCTTGGGATCATAACAACTCGCAACAGCCAACAGTTCAGCATAAGTCAGAGATATGCAACAGCCATGAGCTCAAAATTGGAACATTTAAGATTCTTTCTTTGCTTCCTGATGATGTAGCTAAGCTAAGCTTACTAAGCATTCATTGTGGTTAAGCATATTCTTGCAGGATATGCTGTTCACAAGTGTGCTCCGGCTGAATCTGTAGGAAGATAGAGTTGGGTGGAATTGGATGTATTGCATTGAGCCTCTCGGGCGGTATATATAAAGGTACAAGACTTGGGGGGCAAGATGGTACAAGGGATTGTAATCCCAATGGACTCTATCCTACCATATATTGTACTCTAACATCCCCCCGCAGTCACAACGGGAGCGTCGCATACGGTGAGACTGGAGAAGAAAGAAGCCGAAGAGCTAACATCCCCCCGCAGTCATAACCGTTGATGCGGCGCGTATGCTGTGACTGGAGCAGGAACCGACAAGTAGCTCAAGCAAGGCGGTAGCCCTTTGTGCCGATGTCGAGGTAGCCGAGCGCGAGGGCGGAGTAGTCGTGGTCGAGGATGCCGTGCTGGAGATGGCCGTGGTCGACGTAGTCGTGGTCGGGTTACCGATGTCGAGACGGTCGCTCATGAAGCCGCGGGCACAAAAGAGGTGCCATGGTGATGACGGAGACGCGTCGAGGCAGTCGTCGTGGAGGGGGGCGATGCCGAGGTCGACGCAGTCAGGGCCGTCGAGGATGTAGGCGAAAAACGGCGATGCAATCGAGGCAGACGGGACGGGAACGGGAGGGTCGATGCCGAAGTCGATGCAGTCAAGCCGCTAGAGCCGAGGCGTGTGCCAGGTTTGCCAGACCCGGCAACGCGTCGGGGACGAAAGCACGCACCGGTGTTGCCAGTACCGGACGTACAAGGGAGAGGGCCCCAACCAGGCGTGGTTGTGCTGGACGAAGAAAGAGCAGTGCGGGAGCGGACGCTCCAACCCGAAGGCGAGCAGTCCGGGCGGACGCTCTGGCGCGAAGGCGAGCAATCCTGACGCAAGGTACGGCGGCGGCAGTAGCGCTCGATGTCGGCGAGGAAGGCCCGATCAGTATGACGAAGACCATGTGCAGATAAATGGCGCACAAGAGGTTGCGCAGCACAGTCGTCGATGCACAGGGGACGGCGATGTAGATGCAACGGCGAGGGGACACACGTGCGGCGGTGCTGCAGCCCGAGGAGGCGACACAGCAGCAGTCCTGTTGCTCGGAGAAGATGCGCGTAGTACTCGACGACGGACGTCACGGGAGCCGGGTGGATCGCGCATAATCGGCTGATCAGACCGAGTACGCGCGAGGCGGGACGACGATGAAAGAAGTCGGTGGAGGCGTCCCGATCTGTGGTGGCGATGACGAACCGGCGATGAAGACGTGCGGACGGGATGACCGAGACGCGACGCGCGAAGGCGTCCCCTCGGCATCGCGTGCCCTACCTGGCCGCACAGTCGAAGAGGTAGAGGCCGGTGTAGTCGACGCCGATGTCGGAGTAGATACGTGCGAGATCGACGGGCGGTGGGCGACTCAACCCCGATCAGTGATCGGGGAAAAAAAAGGAAAAAAATACAGTAGCAGCAGAATGAGACTGGGATCCTCCATGTAACTTCACCGGGTACACCTAGCTTGATCCTCCTCCCCCGATTTTTTTTTTGGTGGTTAAATCTCACCACTCACCGGTTGGACTAATCCAATCGGCACCCCCTGTGCGGCCTCTGCGGTCTGCCCGAGAAGGGCGGCGATGTTGCATGAGCCGACCGGCTCGAACGGCGGGCGGGCGGAGGGCGTCGGCCGGCCGGGTGGAGGACGGCGAGCGAAGCCAGCGGTCGGAAGCCCGACGGGTGGAGAGCCGGAGGGCGGCCGACGACGGAGAGGCGGCTCGGCTGGCGGAGAGACGGCTCGGCGGCGTCGCGGTCGAGGGTGGAGAGGCGGCTCGGCCGGCGTGGGGGGCGGATCCGAATGGATCCGGAGCGGCGGCCCGGGAGAAGGTCGGCGGCTTGCGCGGCCGAGAGGAGGCGGCGGCCTGCCGACGGAGAAGCGGCCCGGGGGAGGCGGCGGGGGCGGCCTGGGGGGTTGGATCCGAACGGATCCGGAGCGGCGGCCCGGGGGAAGGTCGCCGACGGCTGTGGCCAGCGATCAACAAGGCGGCGCCGAGCGGAGCAGCACCAGCGGCAGGAGGCGGCGGCCGGGGGGCTGGATCCAGACGGATCCGAGCGCAGGAAGCACCGATCCGGCGCGGGGAGGCCGGATCTGGCGTTGGTCGGGTGGCGGCGGCGGCGTCCGAGTGGAGGAGGCGGTGGCGGCCCGGCATGGAGGGAGACGCGGTCGGCGGTGGCGTCCCTGCCAGGAGGGAGACGCGAAGCACCGGCCTGAGGGGGAGCATCGGCGGCTGTGCGGAGGTCGCGCAGTAACCCGGCGGAGGAGCGGCGGAGGAGGCGTCCCGTTCTGCTGATCTGCTGCTTGACACGACGACGATGGCGGCCGGATCAATAGGATCCGTCGCCTAAACGGTGGCGCTGCCCCCGATGGAGATAGATCTCCCCGGGGGCGCGCGGTGCGGAAGCGAGCGGCGGCTAGGGTTAGGATCTAAACCTAGAGCTCTGATACCATGTAGGAAGATAGAGTTGGGTGGAATTGGATGTATTGCATTGAGCCTCTCGGGCGGTATATATAGAGGTACAAGACTTGGGGGGCAAGATGGTACAAGGGATTGTAATCCCAATGGACTCTATCCTACCATATATTGTACTCTAACAGAATCTACCAAAGTAAACACAAATTAGAAACTGAAAACATGTTTTACCTGTCCATTCTGCAGAACTGAAAAGAATTCATTCGCTCGATGAAAGGAATAGCAAAAATCATTAAACTGAAAAGAAAGAAGAATCGAACCGGGGTTTCTGACTGTCGTCTTGACAGCATATCCCTTCTCCAGCAGCATCTTGATGAGCGCTGAAGCGATGTACCCGTTCCCTCCGGTGACGCACGCCGTCTTGCTTTCACTCGCTGACATCGCCGGTCAGCACCTCTAGCTTCGGACAAGACAACAGAATTTGGACAATGAGCAATGGTGGTTGTGTGGTTTTGGGCTTCTGGCTGTCAGGAACCTGCATTATGTACAGAAAAGTAGTAAGCAGCCAAGTAGGTGATAACATTAAATGCGTCATGAAAAGGCAGGAAAAGAAGCTCTGGGTTTTAGATCTCTTCTTTACGACTTTTAAAAACTATTTTTTAGCTTTTATATGATAATTAACTTTTAAGTTGAGTATCTTTTCAAGACGAGATTTACAAGTTAATTGTAGTACACTATGTAGCTACTTCATTTATATCGGCCAAAACCACACGTGAGTTTTTTTGTTACTCCGTACTCTCTCTCGAACAGTCTAAAAGCTATAAACCATAGCTAAAAGCCATAAACCGAAACAAAAATAAACAGACCCATGGTAGTAGTTGGTGGTTGATCGGTAGGTAGGTTTGTTGTGGGCACGTTTATTGGCAAAATAAACGCTTGCATAAGTCCAATAGGCGGCAGTTTGACAATAGTAGGATCGAGAACAACGGCGACAACGGCAAGAGGATCAGCAACTGCAACAACAACACCGTTATTAAGGAAAACAAGGATAAAGAAAGAGATAAGTTATTAGGAAATCTATTGTCATATTTAGAAGTGCTCGTTAGTATTAAGCCCTGTTCAAAAGTAATGTGTCTTTTGGCTTTTGGTCATGGCTGATTGTGAGAAAGGTTAAGGGAGTAAAGGACACCCGCATTGAAAATCCACCCTATTTAAAGCGGCTTCTGAAGTGATTCATACAAATGGTTTATAAAAACCACCTTAAGAAGCCACTCTATTCAAAAGCGGGCTTCTAAAAGTCAAAAATCATAAACTATTTAGAACGGAACCTTAGTATGATATCTCTATATTAAAAAGTCTATTGTTATATTGTGTTCTTTAGTATTAGTGTGATACCTCTTTATATTTGTTTCCATTATTAGGAGGGCACCTAATCTATGGGCCTGTTCGGCTGGCCTCCAGCCGGCTGGCTTTTCGCAGCCGCTACAGTACCTAACTTTTAAACGGAGTATTTTCTTAAGACGGGGTCTACAAGTTAAACGTAGTACACGTTAAAACCCAATATCTGTACCAACTAAAATTGCAAGTGAGTATCGATCTCTCTGTAATCTGTACCGTAAACAGCCAAAATTCAAAAATTTCAGCCAAAAGCCATAAGCCGCAGCCAAAAAGAACAGGCCCTATAAAGGTAACCGGCTGTTGGCGAGAAGAAGGCAATAAAGAAAATTCCTAAAACGTCTCCAGTGCTGATCAGAGCCTCCTGCTCCCAAGGACCAAGTCCAAGCCCTCAGGGCAACAAGGGCGATCTGCAACCCTTTATCCTCCTTCCACCGACCCTAGACCACATCAGGTTAGTGCCCACGAGCTCAACCGCGAGCAATTGACAATGAAGGGTCGGGGCCGGGTTCACCTGTGGGTCAATATCACTATATCAATGCACAGATGAGTTTTACATAGACATTGGACAAAGGCAACGATCAGTAATACCAATCGCTATGAACAATATAGTTCGGATCCTGTTTTTCAGACACTAAACACTTTGGGTCATTACAGAGAATAGCCTGGATCGTGTTGTGAGAATAATTAACCAACCCTAATGTTTCATCATGTGGTCACCCAGAACGTGATGCATATATAATTGCATACGGCATACCAAATATGATTGCCTCATGCGTACGGCATACCTAATAATATAATTGGACGGATAGCGATTTATCGCGTGATGTTTTTAAGTCATCGTACTGAAGGTAGGCTAGAACAAGGAGAACCGAAAGAAAACACCACCTACACCTCAAGAGCTCAAGAGACACAACGGGTGGGTCCCCCTCCTCCGTCGTGCCGCCGACGAGGTCGTCGGAGCTGGGGAGGCTTCGGCCCTCGGCGGCGAACCGTAGACCAACTTATCTCCAGTTCTCCAAAAAAACAGTAGAATATACAGTGAATACAGGCGCAGAACATTGAAGCCTGGTTCCTGGTCTCCTGGTTGGAGGAGCAAATGTGACGTCGAAGCCTGTCATAATCATGCATCACACTGAAAAATGATAGGTTCCATTCTCCCCAAAAAATAATCAGAATTTGAGAGAAAAAAAGAGCTTAGTGTGAAATACATATTATGTGGAAACATATATGATAAACGAAAATCGTTACAGGAGTCAAAATTTTAGCCACGACTAGGCCACAGGAATTGCAAAGAAACCAGTACAAGACCTCATTGCCACGCCTTCCGCCCCCTGAACTGCTTTCCCGAGCGCTTTTGCTGTTTTTTCTTCTGCTGCCGAGAACGCGCAGCCTTTGCTCTACTCGCTGCGAGAGGCATCCTCGTATTGTGCTGTTTCTGCCTATTGCTAAGGCCACCAGTCGAAAAAGCCACAGTAAAAGCATGTAACCAGACAAGGAATAAAAGCCAAAAACAAAACAGGAAAAGGTAAGGTTGCTTATACCAGAATGGTACAACATCCCATTTTGACAACACACAACATGTAGCCGAGGATCCCATTTTGATCTATCAGGTTACCCTTTTCTGTTTCACAGCTGTTCTTGCTTGGTACTTTCCTCTATCCTCTCTTCCAGCTTTCACTAACTCCAATCTTTCTTCTTTCGTAAGCTTTCTTTTGATGTGAACCTACATAAAAAGTTGATGTATGTGTGTCAGACTGTCAGTGTGTGTGTGAGCGAGAGAAAGTGAGAGAGAGCGTGTGTGTGCGTGAGCCAGAGAGAGAGAGAGCACCTCGAGTTGAGATGGATCAACCCGCTTCATACTAAGCTGATCAGAAGAAGGAATTTTAAAGGTTACTGATTTTGCGTCACCACCCTTGCTTAGTCCATGTTGAGCCAAAGCCAGCTTTGCCTCTTTCTTTGCCTGAAACTCAAACAATTTCAGTAAAATGTCCAGCTAAGTGCAGTATAGAAGCACAATTTAGTTTTCGACATGAGTAACTTCTTTTTTTCCATAAACATGTAGAACTGCACAGCTTCAACCAGAACCTCACGCCGAATGACAATGTATCACAAAAATGGAGAATTGGAGATTTATTAACTATCTGAAATTCACATACCTTGAGCTCTTTGATACGCTTAAAGTCTTCATCAGAGAATTTTACCAGCTTCATCTGACGAACCTTCAGCCTTCTTGGCTCCTGCAAATCTCTTCAGAGCTCGAAGGCTTGCGTCTGCAGCATTAAGTTGCCCAATATAATCACTTAACTTTCTCTTTTGCACTTTAGACCTGCTGTCTTTTGGCTTATCTTCCTCATCACTGCCTTCGTCCTGGTCTGAGCATTCATTCTCTGAATCATTTACGCTTTCATTGAGTTCCTCATCGTCATCTTTATCCTCGTCAGATACATCGGCATCACCATCTATATCAAATTCATCTTCTAGTTCATCATCGTTTTCATCGGTATCATGGTCGGAGTTGTCTTGATCCTCATCTACTTCCTCTGTATCATCTTCTTCCGCAGATACTTCATATTCCGCTTTGTTATCTTCATTGGAATCAAGTTCGTTTGCTTCAGACAGACTCTCCAAACTTTGTTGAGTACCATGCGTAGATGGCAAACACACAATCATGTAGCCAGCCTCTCTCATCTCCCCTGCCACCAGTCCACTAGCAAATATTTATGTTTATTAAAAATAAATTTAGTATTATCGGTAGATTAAAATTTATACCGATTAAATTGATGTACTGCCGTTTAAATCATTTTGATGCAAATTTAAATTCTTAATTAATTTATTAATCACATGTAAATGGTAAAAATCCATAAAAAATTATTTTGGACTTTAGAAAAAATTAACTACCATTTGAACATTTAAAATCTGTACAATGGTATAACTATTGTGGATAAAAATACTTATACTTGTTTAGATTTCATTAATGTTTTGACAAAATAAACTATTTATGTGTTTTCATTGATTTTTGGATGAATAGTTTAAGGTATTTTTATGTTCTGATAAATATTCGTGACCGTATTTGTTTTGATTCGTATTCGCTACGTATCTGTATTCAATATTATTCGTATTTGTATTCGTATTTAAAGTATCTATATTTATATCCACATTCGAGAAAAATATAAAAATAAATATAGTAGAGACATTATCCATCCGTATTCGATTCGTTTGTATCCCTAAGTATATAATCGTACAATTATGCGTAATTCTTTAGCCTGCTGCTCTGGAGAAAACTAAGTGATTATACTCCGTGCTGAGGGAAAGGGTCCGCGCATCCCCGGCCCAAGAACCCCGGAGGTCGAAAGCTATCCGGTCCGAAGGACAATGCCCTGGTATAGTTTAGGCCAGATTGCCTCTGGGCCGGACCACCCCCTCCACGTCAGCTGGTGGCCCATCACACTAGGAATATGGGAGCTTTTGGAAAGTAACTGAATTCACCACGACGGAATGACAAATGCACCCTCTGTCTCTTCTTTTTTTTTTAGTTTTTTATTGAATTTTTTGAGTTTTGAGCTGTTCGTAATAGAGATTACGGAAAGAGATATTCGCTTGTGATTTTAGCTGTACAGATATTATGCTTTTAACATATGCTACAATTAACTTGTAGATACTATTTTAAGAAAATACTTTGTTTAAAAGTTAAGTAATATAACAAAAACTAAAAATCGCTTTTAAAAACTACATGCCCTTCATTTTACGCTTGCAACACACTGAGCTAACACGTGAGTTTTGTTGAGAAACCGCCGCTGGCGACCAGTCCGAACGATTTCTCTGCTTAGAACAAGAACGAATCAATCACAGAATCACAGAGAGAATAGATTGAACACAGAGAGGTAGAGAGAACTCCTGGTCTTTCTTTATTGCTTTAGATTGCATTGGGGTACATAATGAGGGGGGTCTAGGTCCCTATTTATAGCCTATGGTGGGGGTGCCCAATTAGATCAGGACTCTAGATAGAGTTCAGGTTTCCTAACACTCCTCCTTGGGCACTCACCCAACATGCTCATGCCTCGTCAAAACTCTATAAAACCCCAGTGGGAAAAATTTGGAGAAAGAGTACATGATACATGTGATGCTGCGATGCACGAATTGCCTCATTAAAAACCTTGGTTGAGAAACTTCATGGAAAACTCGTCAAGGGAAAAAGAGTACAATTCACCCAAATTCATTTAGTCTGCAAGACTTTATTTTTGGGTACTTAATCTTCATGATCAAGATTTATTAGCGGGCTTGTGAGAATTCTCCCCCTGAATTCTGCACTTCTCTAAGTCTCATCATTCCAATTCCACGCACGCACCTTTCAAAGCTAGATGCGGGGAGTGACTTAGTGAATAAATCTGCGAGATTTTCACATGACTTAGTATGAAGTACTTTAATCTCGTCCATCTTTTGCAATTTCATGTGCATAGAAGAACTTGGGGTTGATATGCTTTGTGAGATGACTCTTCACATAGCCCGTTTGCACTTGTGCAACGCAAACGGCATTATCTTCATAGATAATTGTGGGGGTTTGTACAATGTTCATCCCACATGACTGCTGGATGTGGTGAACCATTCGGCGGAGCCAAGCGCACTCTCGTGCGGCTTCATACAGTGCTATAATTTCTGAGTGGTTCGTCGAAGTAGCTACCAGGCTTTGCTTAGACGATTTCCATGAAATTGCAGTTCCACCACACAGGAATACATAGCCTGTTTGTGACTTAACGGTATGCGGATCTGACAGATACCCAGCATCTGCATAGCCAATCAAGTTCAGATCTTGATTCTTTCTGTAAAACAATCCGAGGTCCTTGCTACCTTGGAGGTATCGGAAAATGTCCTTTATGCCCTGCCAATGCCTCTTGGTGGGCTCTGCAGTGTACCTTGCTAACAGGTTCACGGCAAATGCAATGTCCGGTCTAGTGCAGTTTGCTAAATACATGAGTGCTCCCACTGCACTCAAGTATGGGAATTCCGGTCCCAGGACTTCCTCCCCCTCTTCCCTTGGTCGGAAAGGATCTTTTTCTTGCTGTAAAGACCTACCGATCATCGGTACTTTCGAGGGAAATGCCTTCTCAAAGCCAAACCTTTCGAGCAACTTCTGGGTGCAGGTCGACTGATGTACCAAGACTCCTTTAGGGACATGCTCAAGCTGCAAGCCTAAGCAAAACTTGGTCTTGCCCAAATCTTTCATTTCAAATTCTGACTCCAAGTAGGAGCTTGCTTCTTTTATGTCTTCTGCTGTCCCGATGATATTCAGATCATCTACATACACAGAGATTATACAGAATCCATTCTGGGATCGCCGTATAAATACACAAGGACAGTCTTCATTGTTCGTGTAGCCTTTCTTGCAGAGAAAGTCGCTCAAGCGATTATACCACATTCTTCCAGATTATTTCAGTCCATACAGTGACTTTCTGAGTTTCACACTGTACAGATTTCTATTTGCTCTGTCTTGGTTCGGGAGAGGGATTCCTTCAGGGACTCTCATATAAATCTCCGAATCCAAGTTACCGTAAAGGTATGCAGTCACAACATCCATCAATTTCATTTCCAAATTCAAGTTCACTGCCATTGAGATTAACTATCTAAAGGTAATTCCACTCATGACTGGGGAGTAGGTTTCTTCATAATCAACTCCAGGACGTTGAGTGAAACCTTGGGCTACCAGCCTTGCTTTGTATCTCACTACTTCATTTCTTTCATTTCTCTTACGAACAAATACCCACTTGTGCCCAACGGGGTGTATGTGGGGAGGTGTGCGGCATACGGGCCCAAACACCTCTCTTTTATTCAGAGATAGCAATTCAGTTGCTATTGCCTTTTTTCAATCTTCCCAATCTGATATTTTCTTACATTCAGCGAGCGATGCAGGCTCGGGATCAAGATCGATGATGATGGCAATTTTCTTTGCGAAGTAGATATCGATATTAACTGTTGTCCTATTCAGGGACTCTCCCGTGTGCACATAATTTATAGCTATTTCTTCATGAGTTGCTTCTTTTGGAGCGATTGCTTCTGCTGGAGCTTTACCTTGCACATCGCTTCTTTCAATTGCGGTGGCAAGTCCCTTTAGTTTTTCGGCTCCGATGTGTGCGCACACATTCATGCCGATGCGGATATTCAGATCCGGTATGCCCTTTTCGGAAGGTGTCATACTTGTGCCAGGTCTCAACTGGCTCCCCTTCTCATTCTGGGGACTTCAATGATCGGCTGTGATAAGTCCCTCTTATCCTTTTTCACCAGGCGTCCCCGGTTACTAACGATTCGAGGAACCGGAGTTCTCGTCCTTTATTATTTTTTTCTGAGGCCTCTGGACGAGATTAGGGATACCTTCTGCTTTATTTGGTATTTCAACCCTCTCCGGTGCAGTGCGTGCAGGCACATGCGACTTAGGCACGCTCTTCAAATCACTAAAGTGATCAGGCAGCTGATTTTCTAATGCTTGCAAATCTATTTTTTTCTTCTGGACTTCTATTGTCTTCTAGACTTCTCTTGTCTTCTGGACTTCTCTAGTGCGCGGGTCATCTGCATAGATTCCCTAAGCTTGCCACGTAATTTCCCGACATTCTTCATCAAGGGGTTGATTTCCTCCCCCTAATGTTGGGAAATTTTCGGTGGTGACACTTGCGCTAGTTGCATAGGTGAATGGATGTTGTAGGCGAAGGTATAAGGTTAATGAGATTCGCTGCATGCAGGACTGCGTGTCCCCAACATGTAGCTGCTAGATTACAATTATGCAAGAGGGGTCGGGCAATAATTTTAATTCTCTTGATTAAGGTCTCTGCCAAAACATTCTGGGTATGGACATGCGGTACCGAGTGCTCTACTGCAATTCCCATCGCCATGCAATAATCATCAAATGCCTGCGAAGTAAATTCTCTGGCGTTGTCCATTCGAATGGATTTGATATGATGATCTGGAAACACATTTCTGATGCGAATGATCTGCGAGATCAATTTTGCAAAGGCGTGGTTTCTTGTGGACAACAAACCCACATATGACCACTTCGAAGAAGCGTCAATGAGCACCATGAAATACTTAAACGGCCCTGAGACGGGCTGAATGGGACCGCAAATGTCTCCCTGGATGCGTTCCAGGAATGCAGGGACTTCATCCTCCACTTTCAGAGTGGAGGGTCTAGTAATTAGTTTCCCGGTGGCACATGCAGGGCACACAAAATCTTCATGATTCGGAAAATTCTTCACATTAATATTATGCCCATGCGAGTTTATTTATTATGTTTCTCATCATCCTAAGACATGGGTGGCCTAATCTGTCATTCCAGAGACAGAAGAGTTCAGAGCTTCTAAACACTATCTTCAGAACAGTGTACGCTGCAGGCGCTTTAATGTTGGTATAAGATAGCCCATTTTCTAATGAAGGAAGTTTTTCTAATTCTCTTTCATTATCTTCGCGCTTCGTAATGAACAGGTATTCCTTACCGTACTCTTCTTTAGTCTCACCATGGAAACCATTTGCGCAGATATTCTTAAAACTTAGGAGAGTTCCAGTCGATTTTGGGTACAATAAGGCTTCTTCAATGACCAAAGTTGTGCCCATTGTGGCTCTTCTAGAATCGATTATATATGTATCGCTTCTAGCGATTGTCGTAAGGCTGCCAGTGCTCTTACGAATCGACTGAAAACTTAGTCTCTCTTAAGATGATATGTGTTGTGCTGCTGCTAGCTAAGCACACTTCCTTCATAGGGCGCTACACGCGTTCTAATATAGGGTATTTTATTAGCATGCATGAGAAGGCAATCAACACATAGATAAAATACTCCAATATCAGAACATATCATGCCATCATAAACTGAATAAATGAATGAATTCTTCAAATATCATCCAACCATCATGAGAAAATAACAATTCTTAAGTACCATCCATGCAAATTCTAACATATTTTTCCACACAAAATAAATGACATTTAAAGTCAAAATGCATTCAGTGCACTAGACTTCTTCTGCTATTTTCTCAGGGGTGACATTCTCTTCAAGGGAAATCATGGCGTTGGCTGCTGCTAGGTCGAGAGGGGGTGCTGCTGCTTGGATGGTCTCAACCTCCATTAGCGCGGGCAGCTGCTCGGAATTCTCCCCCTCAACCGATGCAAAGTGGGCTTCATGCTGCCCTTTGCCATCCCGTTTTGGATTGCTAGCCTTATTCTCATGTGGAGCGTCTGATTTGCCTTTCTGGGCTGCGGCCTTACCCTTCCTTCCCCTTTTCTCTATCAAGGGCTTTCGCACCTTTTGCTCCCGGCGTTGGCTTCACGGCCAGTGGAGCTCTTAGATGGCTGAGTGACTTAGTTCTTGCGGAGAACTTCGTCCTGAGTTTCCGCAATTTGCATCATATCAATCAATTCGGTATATTCCTCATAGCCGTCTTGACGATAATTGCGTGCGGATTATACTGCATTAGGGTGGAAGGATTTTCTCAATTTTCTGTATTGGGGGTACAAATCCTATGTAAGGCAGAATTGTATTCCCCGACCGTCTTAAAGTCGGCAAACCTCAGTCTGATCCACTCCTACTCTACTTGAGGAAGAATGGTGTACTTTAGCCTCTCAAACCTGCTTCTTGGGTGCGGTCCAGAGTGCTAGCGCGCTATGCTCTACCATGTACTCATTCTTGAGAGTGAGACAAAAGTGGTGCCTGAGAAAATGAAGTGCCTGATCATTCTCTTTAGGCGTGGGTTAGGCGTCATTCAGTCCGCCAATCCCAATAGTCGCGCGGAGCTTCCTGGCTCCAAGCACAATCTCGACATCGGATGCCAATATCAGATAGTTTTGGCCATGCTGGGCCAGCTCCTCGAACTCCCAGTTCGTGATGCTAGTCATCTATATGTGTATAAGTCTACTGCTGGTAGACATGCACGGAATAATTCACTGCGGCTAAATAAATGGTACAAAGGTTCTCGCAATGTTTCATAATTTTCTATGCATTTTCTATAATTTTACTGCTAATTTCAGTGATTAAAAGCAATTTTCAGCAATTACAATTAACCAAAACAGTAAATAAATACAGAAAATACAGAGAATAATAATGGCACAAATAAATAAGCTTCAAATGCAAAAAATAATGCAAAATTCGGATTCCCGAGGCCCTTTTATGCTAAAATATGAAATTTCAGCAAATTCTGCAATTCCAGATGGTTTTTACGCAAATTTTCAGTTCAGAGAAAAATTCGCGCAATTTTCTGATTTACCGAGGGTTTTCTGCAAAATTCTAGACCCGCTGGAAAATTTGAGGGCTTATGCGTAATTTTCAGAATTACGAGGCCTATTATGCAAAATTTAGGGGTTTCTCGGTAATTTCTAGCATTTCCGGGATCTTTTTGCAAAATGTCTGGCGCCGGCCCGTTCCTTTTTTTTCTTTTTCTTTTATTTTTCGCCTGGCCCACTGATTTTGGCCCACCCCCATCCGGCCCATGCGGTCCCCCCTTTTTTTCACCCGAAATGGCTCATGGGCTGGGAAGCCCGTTTGGCCCATTGGCCCACCCGGCCACTTCTTATCCGGCCGATCTAGGGTTTCCCCCTCGCCGGTCCTTGCTTGGTGGCGACGGCAACCCAAGCGGGCGGGGTGGCGCGGTGCGGACGACGCGGCGGGGGGGGGGGGGGGAGTGCCGCTGCGGGCGCTGCAGGAGGCGCCAGGGAGGCCCGCGCGTCGGAGGCGGCCGACCGGGGCGAGGGGAGCGGCGGCGGGCGCGGCTACTGGCCGGGACTGGCGCATGCGGGCGCCGTGCGGCGGCGCGGGAGCGGCCGGGGGCCGTGCGGCGGCACGAGAGAGGCCGGGCGCCGTGCGGCGGCGCGGGAGCGGCCGGGCGCCGTGCGGCGGCGCGGGACGGCAGACCAGTGGCCAAGGCGGCCGGGAGCCGCTGCGACGGCTGGTCCAGGAGCCGATGCGGTGCGGGGTGCGTACGGGCGACCAAGGCCGGCGGACCGAGAGGCTGTGCGGGTGGCTGGGGCCGGCGGAGGCGCCGTTCAGGGCGAGCGGCCAGGTGGCGGCGGGGCCTACGCAGTTGGGGCGAGCGGCGCGTGCCGGCGCCGTGCGGGGCGCGAGCGGAGGGGCCGATGCCGGTGCCGTTCGACGGCGGCGACAACGAGCGGGGCGCGGCACGGAGACCCAAGTGGGCGCGGCGGTCTGGCGAGCGCGTGCGGGCGCAAGCGGCCAGGAAGCCCAGGAGCCGGGCGGCGGGCGACAGCCAGGCGCGAGGCGGCGACGCAAGGCGGCGCTGCACGGGCGACCTAGCGGCGGCACGAGTATGGCTCCCGGCCGGCGAGGCATGGCGCGGGTAGCCGACCGGTGCTCCATGCGGGGAGGCGTCGTGCAGCCGATGACAGGCGGTGCACACGGCGGCAAGTACCAGACCGACTCGGGGAGGCGCGCATGCAGGCGAGAGGCCGATGCACCCGAGGCGGCGGCGCCATGCAGGGCGTCTGGTATGGGGACGCTGGCTGCTGGCCGATGATACCCCATGGCCTACGGCCGGCTTCTGGCCGGCGACCGCATGCAGTGCTGATGTTTTTTTTCTTGTGTGATGTCATGCATAACAGGAAGAACAGATGCGTATATAACGATCATGCATGATCAAACAAATTAATTCAAATTTCCAATCTGCGATGCAATCGACATCTACCCCGTTTCGCAATCTACCGATCGACATTGTGCCGGCGATTTCAGATCTGCTCGCGGTAGATTTAGGGCGGATTTGCATCGTTCTACAGTGCAATCAACATCTACCCCGTTTCACAATCTACCGATCGGCATTGTGCCGGCGACTTCAAGTCTGCTCGCGGTAGATTAGGGCGGATTTGCACCGTAGAATTTCAATCTAGAACGCGAAAAGAAAATACAGATTCAAAAGCGATCTAGAAAATTCAATCTGTGCTTCGATGATTACCTCGTTCACCGGAGCGAAGTCGTGCTGATAACGTGTTGAGAAACCGTCGCTGGCGACCAGTCCGAACGATTTCTCTGCTTAGAACAAGAACGAATCAATCACAGAATCACAGAGAGAATAGATTGAACACAGAGAGGTAGAGAGAACTCCTGGTCTTTCTTTATTGCTTTAGATTGCATTGGGGTACATAATGAGGGGGGTCTAGGTCCCTATTTATAGTCTATGGTGGGGGTGCCCAATTAGATCAGGACTCTAGATAGAGTCCAGGTTTCCTAACAAGTTTCTCTTGACGTTGCTCCCCGCTCGCATCTCCGGAGGTCGTTGTTTCCAACCGGAAGTGCTCTTAAGTTATCGACGACACATGGACTAGCTTTGCATGCAAGCTTGTCCCCTTCCAGGCCACCACTAACAATGGATCTTACCGAGCTCTAAATCATTTAGAGCAAGTATAATAAGAGACTGTTAGTAGGTTGTATGCTGAGGTGGAGGAGAGAGAGAAGAGAGGTGGGCTGTAAGTTTACAGCCAGCTGAAGCACAAGAACCAAGAAACTTGTGAGAGAAAGGGGTGAGTCATACAGTCTTCAGCTGGCTATAAACTACTATATAAATAGACTGATAAGTAGACTGTAAGTGTTCATACAATCAGTTAAAAGCTATATTATTAGCCTTGCTCTTACAGCTAAACATAAACCACAGCTAAGGCACTAATCCTATATGTCCACGCGTTCATAGCATGGTCCGGCTGGATGCGTGACACGCAGTAGCCAAAACTATTTTTTTTTCATAGAGCCCTGCCCCACAACTTGCTTTGCCTTGATTGGCTCGAAACGATTGCAACACAACACCAATGATGAGGTGGTGCTCCAAACAGGTGTGGCCTTACGGTTTCTTGATTTTTTTTTGTCACTGCCGTTATTGTTGGGTTTTTCTAAATAATTAAATATAAAAAATAACAAAGTAAAAAAATTTATATTATATCAACAATATAAAAGAATAGAGAAAAAAGAAAAGACCAAAAAATAAAAAGAATGAAATTAAGAAACCGACGCGTTTCAAAAGCCAAAAGCAGAAGTCGTTTGAAGCGAGACCTCTCAAAAGCCTACTTTTGGCCTAGGAAATGTTCATACCCTGTTTTTACTAGCTTTTGGCTCTTCAGAAATAAAAAACAAACACCGAATCAGGTCAATCTCTTGAAGCTGATTCTTTAAACAGTTTCCTGAGCTCAAAATCGTGTACGTTATCCACATCGATATCTCTACCGTTCGTTGAACACAGACAAGTCATCAGTATAAGA
>CM029633.1:690563-778647 GCA_017311315.1 Dendrocalamus latiflorus | reverse complement strand
ATAATCTTCTCTCTACATCAAGCTAGATCTAAACTATCTTCAATTCTCCTTTTACCAAAAGGTAGATCTAAAATATAATACAATTTGGAATAAATTACTAATCGTATATAGTCAAGAACAAATAGATCTATAATCATTCTTGCCAAATCCACTGTCTCCTTTCACCAAATGGCCTCAAAGCCCTACCTCCTCGAAGCAGCAGCCTGTGAGAACAGATCTACAATTTAAGATAGATCTATGAGGATCGATGGGTAGGCAATTAATAAGTGAATTATCACAGATGATTTTTAATACAAACTATCTATGATAACTTAATTATTACTTACAATTTTTTTAATACAAATCATCTGTAAAGTATCACAGACGCTCCTATGTGGTTGGCACTAGCCTTCTAGGACACCGCTAAGCTCTCTTGTAGCCGCCACTCCACCATTCTCTCTGCCTTCTTTGCACGCCACCGAGCTCTCCCGTTGTGGCCACTACCCCTTGCAAGGGGGAGATCGTGTCAGTGTAGATAAGATTTGTGTGATTAACCGTAGGAGTCATGGCGTGGACGGTGTAAGTTTGGATCATTCAAATGGGTGGATCGGATGGACCAAACCTATACTGTTTTTTCGGCCTAAAATGCTATATGGTACAATAGTTTTTCTCCACTAATTAAAGCAACAATGACAAGTTAGCATAGCAGATAGATTAGGCCTCACAAGTGCCAAAATAAACATACATATATACATTGTATACTCACTCATATCCTACGCTCACTAAAGTTGGTGGGTGGGTTCGAATGGATTCAAAGTCGGTTTGCTTGTACGTGTTACAGTAATTAGTTTTTAAATAGTGTATTTTTTAAGATGGAGTCAATAGAATGATTATAATAAAAAGTATACTGAGTTCAGCTGTACCAGCTAAAATCACATGCGACTATTTTTCTTTATGTACTGTCCCTCACAAACAATCAGAATTTAAAATTTTAAGCTATAAGTCATAAGCCACATCTAAAAAACCCACCCGGTGTATAAAGTATATTGAGTTCAGCTGTACTGGCTAAAATCACATACAACTATTTTTTCTATATACTGCCTCTCATAAATAATAAAAAATATAAACTATAAATTATAAGTTAGATAAAAAAAACCCAACCCGATGTCTCTCCTGCTTGCAATTGCTTGTCTCCAAATCGTACAGCCAGCTCAAACCCCACCACCTAAAAAAACCCACCGGGGTGTCTCCGCATTCTCCTTGCAATTGCTTGTCTCCAAATCCTACAGCCAGCTCAAACCCCACCGCTCTGCTCCGTGCCGGCCGGCCATGGCGCCCACAATACCAGCTGCATCTCGCTTGTCACCGCCGTCGTCTTCGTCTTGTTCGTCCTCCTCATCCGACTCCAACCCCGGCCCAATCGTCGTCTCCTCCTCCGACGAGGCGGCGAGCAACAGGAGCAGGAAGGGGCCCCGTAACCAGCGCTGGCTCCTCCATGATGAGGTCAAGATCCTCACCGTCCTCTCCGCGCTCCGCAAAGAGAGAGCAACCGGGCGGCTGCCGACGCCGGTCGAGCTCTGCAGGGCCCTCCGGGATGATGCAGACCTCAAGCGGGAGAACCTCACCGCCAGCGACCTGTCCAAGAAGATGTACAACCTCAGGCGCAAGTTCAGCAAGGCGGTCTCCGACGGCGCGCGCCCGCGTGGACGCCGCGACAAGATGCTTTTCGAGCTGTCCAAGGAGGTCTGGCCGAAGCTGCTGCCGGTGACCATCACCATCACTACTTCAGATGATAGCGAATGATATAGTGCGGAATGAGATTGATTCTTCTCCCTTTCTTTCGGTTCTACCTAGCTAATTTCAACATTATGTTGCTGAATGTAATGCGCTGGATTTTTTTTTGTTCTAGAACTGTATAATTTTCCGTAATCCACTGATTAAGTTGGCATGTGTATGCCTTCTATGATCCTGCCTTCAATTTCATCAAGTTTCTATGCCGATGTACATTCAGAAAATATACTATCCAGGGAACTTTACTGAGAGAATGAGCAACATGAACATGACAAGTCATGAACTAGACGACCTCTACTAAAATATATGGGGTTTAATTGGTTGAAGCACAACCTCAAATTGCAATCCTTGCACAAATTAGCAGCCAAGCTTAGTTCCAAACACAATTAGAAAGTCGCAGGACCTCTCGTAAAGATCCTAGAGGCTGGAGGTCCAAGTGAAACGCAGTTTAGCATATACATATATAAAGTTGAAGTATATTAACCGTCATTTCTCGTTAGCTTAGACTTTTTAGTGAACTGGTTCATATATATAATTTAATATGGTATAAGAGTTTAGAGGTTATATGTTCTTGTTGGTGATATGCCCTAGAGGCAACATGGAGATGTTGAATATATCACATACTATGTTTATGATACATTGCTTTGTTCCTTGAAATAGACATTATCATTATTGATCAATGAGTATGTGACTTATTCATGAGACTCTTAATGCCAAAATGTTGCTATTTCTAAATGATCCCTGATTATATATCATATGAGGAACAAATATGATTCAAAGATCAGTATATGTATTGATTGATGATTATGTCTCATGGATCATGGTATGGAGATACCAAATCAAGAATATGGACATGTGTTAGTGAACATATGTTGGATAGACCCGCCATGAGACACTGCAGAGATTCCATGTGTCATCAGTTGGTCTCAAGTAGTGTTTATGTAGAATCCTTAGATTTGAGATCATCATGGTTCCCAACATGCGTAGTAGCCTATTTTGGGACTACTAACCACTACTCCGTAACTGGGTAGTCATAAAAGTAGTCTTCGGGTTTGCTATGAAACATGTAGTGGGATGTGAATGATCAAGATAGAATTTGCCCCTCCTTATGGGAGAGATATCTCTGGGCCCCTCGATGTAATGGATTATGAAAGTGCATGGCCATGCCAAGGTGATTGAGGAGTCAATCACGAGTTTATAATCCATCACGGAATCGAGAGAGTGATTGAGCTATTAAGAGGATGACACAGGTCTCGCCTTGAGCTCAATCTATATCGTGAGGCAAAGGGATTCGTACATGAGAACATTACAGATTCAGCCGATATGATCTTTACGTATACTTTGGGGTTAATATGTCTTACTAGAGGCCGCTTTTAACAGGGTGACCGGAAAGGCGTTTCCGGGTCGCGACCAAGTATACGTGAACCTACAGGGTCGCACACTTAACGGGTTAGAACACTAATTCGAATGTGATTCAGATGTGGGCTCAATTCGGATAGAGATCTGGATAGACTCCTATTGGGCCTCGTGTCGGAACCCGGAGTAACGACTCCTGGATCCTCTGTGTAAATCGCACTAGTCCAGGATTAGCTAGTGCACACAGTACAACAAAGATAAATACCAAGCACAAATGACTGATTATATTAAATAAAAGGTACGGCCTTATGGCCAAGTCTTACATCAACGCCCATTGGCAAAATAAATAAAGGAAATAACTGCGGAAGCAAACTGATAAATAGCGAAGCCCAAGCCTGCCCACAGGCAAACGACAGTAAGACGCGGCCTATTCGTCCAGATCTTCACCGTAGTTGACATCTTCCTTCTCTGTGTGGAAAAAGCAACGTGAGTACAAACTTGTACTCCGCAAGTCACCCGGGAAAATGCAACATAATGATAAAGGCTTCAATGGAAGGCTTATAGGGTTAGTTTGCATAAAACAGCATTTAAGAAATACAATAAGTAGATTGAAATTGCTGAATTTAATACGATAAGTAAAAACAATACTTGTAGTTGAAAATAATACCGTCAGTGCAGGCTCCGACCATACACCAACCTATCCACGGGCATCCCACCCGGACCATCTTTTCCAAAAGCTCACGTATGGATTCCATCCATCCACACGCTTTCACTGCGCAACTCTGATGAATTCCATCCATTCACCAGATTTCCATCTCTCACGGATTCCATCCATCCGCAAGGTTTTTATCTCTTGCGGATTCCATCCATCCACAAGGTTTTCGAAAACATTTTGAAAAGCAAAGTCTAAT
Source organism: Dendrocalamus latiflorus (assembly GCA_017311315.1). Classification (NCBI taxonomy): domain Eukaryota; kingdom Viridiplantae; phylum Streptophyta; class Magnoliopsida; order Poales; family Poaceae; genus Dendrocalamus; species Dendrocalamus latiflorus. The sequence goes on along the minus strand of CM029633.1, from coordinate 774,610 downwards.
CCATGAAAAACTTTTACTCAGCATGCCCATGACCGTGGGCACGGCTATCCAGGATAGATTATACACTCTGCAGAGGTTGTCCAGCTTTACCCACAAGACACGATCATCCCGTTGTACCACTAGATTACACACTTCCTTAGGTGTGCGGTGGGGAGTCGTGACAAGGCCTTTACAATGCAAAGCCTTCAACCTGGTCGAGCCAACTCTAAGGTTTCACCCCAGTAAGGAATCCACCAGACCGGGACCCCCTCTTGAGCCTAGACGAGACTTCTCATGGCTTCACCACGCTCGCCCAAGTGAGACTTCACATGGCACCAACCACGCTCACTTTCAACCTACGACTCAACTCAGATTGGGACTTCACAAATTATTCAGCCAGGGCTGTCCCATACCAGCCGTGTGGTAGTACGATTAGGGCTTTGCAACAGTAGCTCACAGACCGGTCCTTAATTTGACTCAGGCCTAACCACATACCCTCGTGCACGACAATCAACCACTGCGGCTCCAACCAACAGGGTATGCCTGCACCCACCATTCTAACCAGTTGCCTAAGTCTAAACCAGATTTCATATTTTGTTTTCAAAATAATTCATAAACCTCCTTGACTCACCAAAGTCAAGAGCATATCATTTTATGTAAAAAGGGTCATCATTTTATGCGAAAGATATCCCAAAACAAATATTATTTTCTAAGCAGGACTAATCATTTGAATAAACTCTCTAGCCAACACTAATGTATTAACTAGAGTTTGAATCTAGGGTGACAAGGTATTGAGGATTTCAAATTCAAAGGAGGGATTAACAAGTAGGCAATAACTAAATTTAAAACTGAATTGAAATACGTTGAATAAAAAAATATGCATGCAATATAATTTAAATCAACATAATTTTATTTTGAAAACTGGGATCAACATGATCAAGGAGGGTGACTTGCCTTGCTCTTCAAATTGATTTGAATCTTCGTCGTCGAATTCTCCCGAATCGTCGAAGTCTACACGTGAAAATAACCCACCAAATTCAAATAAAATCAAATTAAATTTAAACAAACTCAAAAATTCAAATTGAGGCTAGTAATGGGTAGAGGGGAATTTTTGATGAATTTAGAAATTTGAATGGGCTCAATCCGAGTTAGGACGAGAGAGAATGGGCTCTAGGAAGTTTGAAAAGAGAGAAAATGGAAAATCAAGATTTTTGGAATTGTTTTCCTAAAGGAAAATCTGGGATTATGACGTCAGCAAGGAATTTCTTTTCGGCCGAAATATTTTTCAACGGAAAATCCGGTTTACTGCGTCAGCATTGCGTCAGCAAGGGGGTGGTCTGACTGACCGGTGGGCCCTGAGTCTATGGACCGGGCCCATGGACCCAATCGAGCGCTGAGGTGGAAGGGAGGGTGGAGTGGCGCTGACGGGGACAGAGGGAGCCGAGGTGGCCAACGCGTGGCGCCGCGTCAGCAGCCACGCAAGCACGGGGACGCCAACGTGGCAGGGTGGCCGGGGTGGCGCACGGGGGCGGCGGCGACGACGGCGCTCCGGCGGGCGGCAGCGAGTGGCGCAACGGGGAGAGCGGGCCGAGGGGAACTCGGGGAAGGGGCACGGGCTCACCGAGGGTGGCCGGTGGCGGCCGGCGGCGAGAAGAGGCGACGGCACAGCTCGGGCGTCGGCGGCGAGGGCCTTCCGGTGGTGCGTGAGCCGGGCGGAGGGGCGGCCGAGGTCGAGGGCAGCGCGGCGAAGGCAGCGGTGGGGACGGCGAGGCGCTAGGCAGCCTGAGGCTCCGGTAATTCCTCGCCGGAGTCGGGGCGGAGCTCGGGAGCTAGGGCGCACGGCACGGTGGCGCTGGGGCGGCGGAGAGGGGGAGCTGAGGGCGGCAGGAGATGGGGTGAGAAACGAGGGTGCTCGGGAGGGGTTTATATAGGGTCGGGGGAGGGGAGGTGCACGGGAATCGGTCGCCGGAGAGGAGGAGTAGGCGGCGGCGGTTACGGGGGAGAAGGTGGGCGCGTGGGGTGGCGACGGGCGCGAGAAAGGCGGGGAGGTGGGGCGCGGCGCGTGCGGCGCACGAAGGTGGGCGGCGTGGCCGAGGAGAAGGCGGGGGTGGTGACCGGGTCGGGCGGGCCCGGCGGTTGCGGAGGCGGGCGCGCGCGCGTGCGAGGAAGATGACCGGGGAGGAAGAAGGGCGGGGGGGAAGACGGACCTGACGTGTGGGCCCGGGCGGCAGTGAGAGGGAGAGGAGGCGGCTGACCGGGTGGGGCCCGGTCTGCAGAGAAACGGGGAGAGGAGAGGGGCGCCGACAGGCGGGCCAGGGGGTGCAGAGAGAGAGGGGCGGGTGGAGGGCTCGGATGAGCCGAGGTGCACACGTGGCGAAAGGGGAAGGGAGGAAGGCGGGATGGGGGTGGGTGGCCGGGATGGGCCGGGGAAGGGGACGTGGGCGGTTATCGGCCGTCCACGTGGCGGCCGGATGAGGGGGTGAGGGATTTTCATTTTTATTTTTTTGATTTCTGGATTTTCAGAAAAGCCTAGAAATTCCATTAAGCCTCAGAAAAATACCAAATAACTTCCAAAAATTCCAGAAAAATTCAGAGAATCTCCTGGACACTTTTTGGACTTAATAAAAATATTTGCAACTAATGTTGGTATTTAATTTTCATACTTTAAAATACTTTTTAATTTTCAAAAATACATTTTCAAACTCATAAAAATCCAGGAAACCAAATAAAAGCCAAATAACTCCAAATGATTAATTTGACATAGAATTTTTATATAAAATCAAAATATCATTTTATTTAATAATAATTTTAGGTTTTTTCTGAAAATGCTTTTCAAATCCAGCTTTTTCAAAAACAGAAATTCAGGGCAAATCCAAATTTAAACTTAGGCACAAAAATACTTATTTTATTTTTAATTTTATTTTATTCCATTTTTATTATTTATTTATTATTTTTTTATTTTAGCAAAAATTTGGGATGTTACACCTCGGTCCACGAGGCCCAAGTGAGGAGGTCTATATATATGGAGGCGATGGGCTGAGGGGTGCATGCTTCTTTTAATCCCGAGCCAAACCCTAGTCGCCACCTCCCGAGCCAAACCCTAGCCGCTCGCGAGTGCTGGTACACTCGCAATCGGCGTTCCAGCCCCGGACGTGTGGATACCAGTGGAGGCGCTGCTCGTTGCGGCGTTGATCGGCATCAACAATCTACAGATTGGATCTTGCACGTGTTGTGGTTGATCGCGTGGAGGAGACGATCTGTTCGGGACGGTCGACTAATTCCACTACTACCTCGACGCGCGTGGTTGGATCGGCTTCTCCAACTCTTCTTCCGCTGCGATGCGCGTCTAGTGGTAACGATCCATGATCCCTCCTTAGCATGATGTCCTGGTGTGCGCGGTAGAAAAGTTTTGTTTTCTGCTATCGTAGCCTACGCGCATTCCTTCAGTTCTAGACCTGGCTAACGTAATATTTTAAATTTTTTTGCAGCCCACTTCGAGTTCACATCTTAGGCCTGTGGAGCCTAGACGTATCTTTCTCATCAGCTTAGATTTTTAGACGAACTAATTGATACATACAACTCAATATATACCATTGCATCAAGTGCACCCATTCATGTTTCTGAGACATCTAAACAGGTTAGCATCAATTCTTGTGCGCAATTTGTGGTAGTTGATGAGATATGCATTTAACTATGGACTGAGGGTCCGTTCAATTGGCTTTTAATTTTGGTTTTTGGTTTTGTCTTATAAATAGTAACAATTTTTGATCTCATGCGGCGCCGCAATCCCAAATTTGAACCCCCCTCGCATCCCGTAATTCCAGATTTGGCCCTTGTCTTCGAGCGCGGGAGGACGGGAGGTTGGCACGTGGCAGATGCTGCGCCTGGGGAGTGCAGTAGCTCGTGGGGACCGCATTAGGCGGCCTCATGGGGAGCGCAGGAGGACACCGCTGGCCAAAATTTCAGCATTGAGTTCTTGTACTGAGATGCAGGCTGTGTTCAAATTGAAATGAAATTTTAGTTGATAAGGGAGTTCAGGGCAATTTGCTAATTAAGGAGACATAAATTACGCAGTGACCATTCCATTCCTTTCCTACCATGCGCTGCGTTGTCCTTATGCATCAACCTCCTCCTGCGCTCCTCGGCCACATGAGGCTGCCTGCTGCGCTCTCCGACCGCATGAGGCCGCCTAATGCGGTTCCCGGCCGTAGCACAAGCTGTTGCATTTAGCTGCCACGTGTCGATCTTCTGTCCTCCCATGCTCAGAGAGGGGGCCAAATCTGGAATTATAGGATGTGAGAGGTTAAATTTAGGATTGTGATGCCGTATAGGGCCAAAACTGCTAAAAACTCGAGGAAAACCTAGGGTGCATGAGATGCCAAATATTTTTGAGGAATGTTAGCAGGAGCACTACTACTTCATTAAAGTAGAAGAGAAATTAAAGTATAAGTGAAGTACAGAGAGTCAGAACAATGTACCCAACCCAACCACTAGCAGCCCCGACCGAGCGTTACAAAACGGAACGGGTCTTCTCGCAAACTAACCGCAGCAACAACTGCTCGCTAATCGTGCTCCAGAGCTTCCTGAAAGTTCTAAAGATCATGTATGACTGCATCTATAGTGGATTTTTAGACTGTAGTTTATGGCTTTTAATTTATGGATTTTGAATTCTATCTATTCGTGGGAGGCAATACAAAGAGGAAAACATTTACATGCAATTTTTGTTGGCACAGCTGAACTCAGTACAATGTCTATTACAGTCGACTTATATATCCCGTTTTAAAAAGACACATCATTTGAAATAAATTGCTATAGTAAAAAGTAAAAAAAGCAAGAGCCGAAGCCCTGCCCAACCCAGACATATGCCCATTTGATATGGCTTTTGAAAATAGCTTTTGGCTTTTGTTACAGTACTGACTTTCAAACGACGTATTTTTTTAAGATGAGATCTAAAAGTTAATTATAGTATACGTTAAAAGCCCAACATCTGCACCATCTAAAATCGCAAGCGAGTATCTCTTTCTCCATAATCTCTATCACAATAGCTAAAATTCAAAAATTTTAGCCAAAAACCATAAGCCATAGCCAATTATAAAGCGCTGAGTGTAGCAACTTCCTCTATTGTATCCTTCCTGTTTCCTAGGACCACCATGCGTTTAGGCAGCCAAGCATAGCTCCAATCGCAATTACAAAAGTTCTCTAAAAAAATCACAATTACAGAGTCGCAACCTTGGATGACCTCTTATAAAGATCCCTACAGGCTGAAGGTCGAAGTGAACTATATGACCGATGCTGACAACCAGATGAGGAGTAATGATTGTTCAAATTTTTTCTTCTTATCGTATTAAAAATATTCACTCATGTGGTTATAAGAATCACTAAGTTTAGATTACTCTAACTATACTCTATAAAATAAGGCTGGATACCTAAAGCAACAAAATCAGCCAATAACACAAGGCTAGTCAGACCGCCATGAGTTGATTGGTCTAACCGTTGAGTCCAATTTGATCGCTGAGGCCAGTCTGACCATAGGTCTAAGGTAGGACTGATCGGTCTTATGTTTTCAGACCTGAAAGCCTCTTAGAACAAAACTCAAATATCAAAAAACTTGTTCAATTCTTATCTAAATACTTTCAAGTTTTGCATGAGACTTGTTTAATATATTAGAAATCTGAACCAATAAAAAAATCATAAGGCTCTTGAGCTTGGAATCACTGAATTTGAGAAAAATCAAATCTAGAGCACAAAAACACAAAAAACCCCAAAACTCAAATCCTTCTTGCTGTGAGAATCTTAGGCATAATGTTTTATAGATCTACTCTCACATGTTCTAGCAAAGTAATTTAAGCAAGAGTTCGGCCTAGAACACTTATGAACAGAAATCACAAATCTAACTCAAAAATAGGCAAAACCAAGTAAAGACACAAACAAAAACATAATTAAGATGAAGCTTTGATCTATTTCCAGTGGAGGATGATATTTACATACTCATGGATAGAGGTGGCAACGGGTACATACCCGCTGGGTATAGCCACCCCATACCCGCACCCGACAGATATAACTCTACCCGCTACGATACACGTACCCGCACACGGGTATAGAAACTTACCCGCACCCGCGCGGGTATTTATACCCGACGGGTAACCCATACCCGATTAGTTTGCTGAAATATCATCTTGTGCAATTTGGAACTAAAATTTTCCTCTTTCTATTTTGCTTATTCCAGAGTATCGGCTACTTATTTGTTGAGTTCTTTTCCTTAATGTTGATGCCAAATGATTAATATGGTACAAAATTCTCTTAGTAATGTGTAAATTCACCACCATGAAGCACATAATTTCCTACTATGGTCTTCCACTGTATGCTAGCGTAGTCTCTGTTCTATAAGAATAGATGGTGTCCCTACCTCAGATTTGGAGGGAAGGGTAAAGCAAGGGATATATATATATATATATATATATATATATATATATATATATATATATATATATATATATATATATATATATATATATATATGTATATGTATGTATATCCCTTGCTTTTGTTTATGGGCAATATATAAATGTAAGAAACAATGTAACTTTTCAGAGTAGAGACATATTAACATCTAATAAGTTGTTTTTGCACTTTTCACCGGGCCCTCCATGAGTAGGCTACTAGGCTAAATTGATAAGGTATGCGGGTATATTTTACCCACGGGTATGCGGGTACGGGTAATATACAGCCGTACCCGCACCTGCTCTACCCGATGGGTAGAGATTTTTCCCCATCAGTATACCCGCGGGTGAAGATATCTTTCCATACCCACCTCCTTATCGGGTAAAACCCATCGGGTACTCGGGTTTCGGGTACCCATTGCCACCTCTACTCATGGATTATTAAAGGTGCAGCTAAAATATCACTCTTTGCTCTCTCAAGTTCTCTCTCACAACCATGAAAGAAGACAACATAGCCAAACAAAAACCTAAAACGTAGATTCTTGAGATCTACTACCTCATCTCTTCTCTTTTAATAACTGGCAACAATCCTAATCGTTCTAACCCACTAAGCCTATCGGGGAAACCCGTCAAGCCCACTAACACGGGTTTTACACACTCAGCACACTTCTCAAAGCGTTTATAAGACTCAACACGCTAACCCTTTAGGAATTGCTCCACTTATCAATTTCAGCTCTCTTTGACATAAACCACTTCTCCTTTGTGCCTCTCCGTATCGCGGTTTTGATCAAGACACCAACCCGATATTTGGCCAACTATCAAGATACCCTCGACAAAGCTTCTAAGCATCATCTCTTACTCCATTTTCACCTTCACTTGAAAGCATCTCCACATGCTTTGACACATAGCCCGTAGTTCCCAATAACTAGCTATCATGTTTTCACACATTCGATTTCCTCTGAACCGTCTTTACGTGCATCGGCCTCATCACTTGTTGCACCACATGCACCAACTCGCTTCTTCACGATCCTGATCTTTTATGTGCTTCCCGCTTGAGCCAAGTAGTCTCATCCAGATTTACATGACTACTTGGACCTCAGCTCCCCTATCTAGTTCCGGTATATTGCCGTCGATCGCTAAAGTTCTCCAAGCCACATACACATCCAAAAATCAAGCAACTATCTCGAGCATAAGTTTTATGTACTTAACTCACATTAGTCAAAGCCATGCATCATGCAATACAAGCAACCAATAGTGCTCATGTCATGCAACACTTATCCAACTCAAAATCCAATTTTACTACTCTCTACTTGCACCCATTGGTCTGACGCACTTCCCATGCTTGTCAGACTGCCCTGGCCAGGTCACCGGCCACTGGCCGGTCTAACCGCTTAACAACATTAGAAAACCCTCTCTTTGGAATTTCGGCTAAACTCTATCTAGTTTCAGCTCTAATTTTCAATTCTAGTGGCACCAAGTATAAACTAATCTCCAAAGAAGCAAACATAAGTGTTAGTTGTTCAATTTACCAAAAGTCCCTGGCCAGTCTGCCCGCTTGCCCCATGGTGGTCAAACCATCGTCCATCTACCGGTCAAACCACCGACCCCATGGCGGTCAAACCGCCTGAATCCTGACAACACAAACTGAAATTTGAATTTTTTGAAACTTTTGAAAAAAATCAAATTCAACTCAATCAAAGTGCCAATTGTTTATTACAAACATATACTAGACCTTGTAGTCTCTCATAAACACAGTTTTAGTATGCACGTATATAGCATAGTACACACAGGAAACAACAATAAAAAAACGGTCGAGTACCACACTTAGTAAGGCTACTAGATAATTCACATAACCATAACATGTCATGCAGTCCCCAGTCTCCATCAAAATATAACCATTGACAAGGATGGTTGCTACTAAGTTTGCCATCCACAGAGTACTAGATAATACATATGTGGTCATTTTAGAGAATTCTACGCTAAAAGGCAAACCAAAATGTAGGATCATCGATAGCAATCATAGGGGGTGAATGATTACACCCGCTTTTTCAAATCTCTTAGTGCTCGGCGTTCGACCGTTAGCTCAACCTCCTTTGCATGTAGTTGTAATCTTCCCCCGCTTGAACGCTTTGACACCATTGCTGTTGCCAACGATCGAGTGGTTGTACCAACATGTGATTGAGGAAAGTGTAGTCGATGAAGAAACTCTATCCTGCCACGAACTACACTGCTCGTAACAAGAATGAGTCAAAATCGACACCTAGAAAACAATGCCATTGGTGTCGACTAACTTCTTTGGAATAGATCTGATATTTTATTTATGCATCATGTTCTGTGGCATAACAGCACCCCTCAAATCCTAGCACAAAAGATTTATCTCCAAAGCCTTGCGAAAGCTGTTGTGTTAATCTTTAGCCTCTCCCTGCTTTAATAGACTAATGCCCCAAACATGTCCTCATCAAATACAGACATGAAATCCTATTTCTTTTGAAAATCAAGGGACCGTAAGCTCTTTTACAACCACTCCTTAGTCGTAAACCATTCTATGACCAAAATTTGTAAGTCCTTCGACAACCACCTAAACGTAAGTTGTTCTAAGATCACCTCGTAGTCGTGGACCTTCTTGCAACCACTTTATCTCCAATTGGCTTGTCTATGATGATTTACGCATCATGGGTCCATTAGACAAGATGGTTATAACGTTCGCTTATTCCTAAATAACCGCACATGATTTCTCTCTGACAACAATCGTCGCATGATGAACGGGCCATCACGTCTCTCTAACAAATAACTTTCGTTGGACGGTAATCTCCCAAAACGTTGAGGCATCTTTTGGCGTGAGACAACGGCCACTGCTTCGTGAACTATATAAAGGTTGACGTTGGAGAAGAGAAGGGAGATCAAAACACATCGGATCAAAAGATAGTGTAAGGCATTTCGTATTACATTGTCAGTTGTAATCAATTCTCTAAGTAATAGCCACACATGATGTATGGTTACTATTCTCTCAAGAGAAGGCATGAACCTGTATAAAATTTTTCTTGTTTCTACTATGCATAATCATAGTTCGATTCTTTAAGACCTTTCCTCAAATCTAAACAAATCATACATAAGATCGGTATTAAAATACCGACACTTCTCAATGAAATGTTACTCGATTTTCACTAGTGTTTCTCCATAGTTTTTCTTCAAAGGTGTGAGTTGCTACTCACTTGTTAGTAACTTGCTATTCAGTTTTAATGAAGTTTCTACCCTTCACATTGAGTTGCTAATCAATTTTCTAGTAAAGTTGCTACCCTTTTTAGTGAGTTGTTACTCGAATATCCTGTGAGTTGATACCCCTTTGTTAGTGAGTTGCTTCTCGAATCCCTTATGAGGTTTCTACCCCTTCTTAGTAAGTTGATACCACCTTCTTAGCGAGTTGATACTTGATTTCTAGTGAGTTGCTACCCCTTAGTGATCTGCTACTCGAATTTTCAGTGAAGTTGCCACACCTCTCTTGGTGAGTTGCTACACTCTTCTCAGCAAGTTTCTACTTTGTTTCCAGCAAGTTGCTACCTTCTTAGTAACTTACTACTCAAATTTCCAGTGAGTTACTACCTCCTCTTAGTGAGTTGCTACTCGAATTTTTTAGTAAGGTGCTACTCTTTCTCATTGAGTTGCTACTCGATTTTTCTTGTCGTTTCTTAGTTTTCTCTAAAGCTCCTAGTAGCTACTTGATTTTTTTAGAGAATTGCTACTACTCTCTCTCTTTGATTGTTTCCTAATTTTCTCTAAAGCTCGGAGTTGCTACTCGATTTTTGTCTGGAGTTGCCACTTTGATTTTTCTGAAGTAGCTACCAAAATTTCTCAAAAGCTCAAACCTTGCACTCTGTTTTTGTTCACAGAATTATGGCAGCAGGGAGGCAATGAGGAGGATTCAAGTGTTCAAATTTATCTTCAAGAAGAGCAAGAGGAGAGATATTAAAACTATTTCTTTTATAGAGATATAACTTCTCGTAAAATAAGATATAAGATATAATTGAACCATATGCTAAGAGAGGTGGTTTTTCCTCTCCAGCGCCTGATCTGGGCCCATGCCCCATAGCCTTCGATATGCAATGCTTGGAATTGAGATCCTCTGACGTTACGTGGGGTCACTGACGCGTGGGCCCCACGCGACGCGGGGCCCACGCGCAGTGACCCAACGTCACCCTGACGTTACGTCAGAGGAACTAGTTCCCAATGCTTGTACGTGGTTGTCGAGGACACCAGCCGCCGCATCGCATGTGTCGTCATCAAGTGCCTTGGGCGAGCCCCTACACCTTCCTCTTGTCGTTGAGCTCGAACTCAAGTGCGTTTGTGCGACCGCCAACCCATTTTTTGTACTGCACTAGTATGGAAGGAGATTAATTCCGCTTCCTTTCTTGCATTTCTAGCTAGCTATTTTCAACACTTTGTCGCTGAACTAAAGGTGATGCACTAATTAAGTTTTTAGGCCATTCTCAGTGGAGAGTTTCATGGCGTTGTTTCCAAGACTGCCACATCATGTAAAAGGAAATGAAACATGGATGAAACATCCATCCTCAATGCATAGTTTCATTCTATTGTTTCATAGACATTTAATTTCATGACTCATATAGAGTTGGTAATCGTGACAAGAGAGTTTCATCTAGATGAAACTCACTTCTTCTCTCTCTTCTTAAAAATGTTACCATATCATCAAAAATATCTATGTGGCAGCCTATTAAATACAGATGAAACTCCCACTGAGACTGGCCTTATGCCAATGTATAGTATATTTGAAAATATAGTCTACTATGCAAGAACCTCTTTTTGTTACATGATTATGGCCTGAGTCATCGGTCATTAACTAGACATCTATGCTCAAATGCATAATTTGAAGCTAAGTTCTAATTGTGCCTAAAAATAATAAAATAATTTCTCTTAAAAATAATACTAGTAAAATAAATGTAACAAGCTACACAAAGCATAATTGCTGCGCATTCAAATAACAGGACCTGATATAAAGATCCCTCGAGGCTGGAGTTCCAAGTGAAACACAGCGCATATATAGCACTCACAGGAAACATCAACAAAAAACATTTAAGTCGAGCACCACACTTAGTAAGGCTACTAGATAATTCACATAACCATAAAATGCAATGCAGCCCACACTCCCCACCAAAATAGAACCATAGATAAGGATGGTTTCTACTGAGTTTACCATCCACAAACAAAACATCAACCCTGTCAAGAGTACTAGATAATACACACGCTGTTGTTTAAGTTCAGAGAACCCTTCGCTGAAAGGCAAAACAAAAGATGACATCTGATGCCTTCATCTAACATGCACTAGCAGAGGCCTGTGGTGCCCTTCTGCCTCGCTTCACTTTCAGTAACTCAACTTCGTAGATTAGCCACGAGTTTGCTGGTATTAATCCTTCTGCCTCAGCACCATAGCTGAAAAACAAGAGCAATCAAGAACTTAAGTATTGTCTTTAATTATCTCCGACAAATATGCGCAAAGTGTGATTAATACATATGCGAATGAAATACGAGAATCAAATGCTTACCCCAGATGTGGAGGGATGGTAAGCCTCCTTTTGCCACCAACACGCATACCTTCAGAAAATAGGATAGATCTAAATTTCAAAAACAAATCATTTCAAGAGGATGGAAGTTGAGCTTTAGAGTAAAGATGACAACCAGAAATGCCGATATCCCATCCACAAATGACTTTTCCAGCACCTAAAGTCAACAAGAAAAATGTGTTTTGAGTATCCAAGGATTCTAAAGATGGAACAAAACTGACAGCTTTTGTCAATCTTTTACCAAGCTTGAACTTGTGAATGTTGTTGTCGTCAATAGGGTCAACAATTTTCCCATTCATCAATCTACCAACATACTTCACAGAAACCTGCACTACTAACATTGGGACTGTTAACATGCGATTCTCTTGGGCAGGGACTCTGGTCTATGAAAACTGCAAGTCTATATAGTGGTGTGTGATTGAAGAAAAGGCAGCGGTCCTAAGCAATGGTCATTGGGTGCAAAGAGAAAGATGCTTATAGAGCTAATGAAGTGCTACCAAATACCCTCTGATACAGGTAATAAGGTTGAGGATGACCTTGCTGCCATTAGATGCCACTTTGGCACCAGTGTTCCCCACAATCAGGTCCTCTATTTTCATATCATTATCAAGTGTTTGACTGTGGTTAGGAGGCACTTCAGTTTGTACATTTTCAGAATGTTCTGCCTCTTCATTTTGTTTTTCAACGTCATTTTCAGCAGCACCAGTAAAATAGTAGCCTTCATCAGGGATCCTACAAAGATACACATAAACCCTGTGATACACACATAATTAGGAAGCAAGAGAATGTTTCCAAATGAGACGGCCAGGTTCATTCATGATGTGATTAGAGGTCCACTTTGCCTGATAATTTGATCTGCAACATCATTGTGTCCTTCAGTTTGTGATGCACCTTGCTCCTGAATAGCAGTTTGAAGAACATCTCCTTCCTGGTTGATCCGAAGACCTTGAGCTGGCTCTGTATCCATTGCGTTGGATTCCCTATTGAACAAGAACAAGAAAAGATACACTACATTATGCAGCAAAAGTACCACTGTATTTGAGCAATAGGTGAATTTTGCTCTAAAGAGGTTGACCCATAATGTAAATGCACGCCATTCAATTTTTAAAGGATAGCATATACTTACATGATTTTAGAATCACATTGCTCATTCACCTGATCCTTGACATTATGGGATCCTTCAGGGTGCGAAGGTCTTTCATTCTGAGTGTTGCTGTCAACATCACATTGCAGAAGATTTTGATCACTTAGCATCTCCTCAATCCTTAGTGTCTTGCACTTCCTCCTGTTAATTAGACAGTAATAATGTGTCAATACACATCAAAGTTCCTACTAAATTTCAAGCAAGAAGCAAACGCTGCTTCAAAGCAAATAGGATGACTGAGAAACTAAATGATTGAATTCAAAATATATATACTTCTCCGAATGCATTGTTGTTGCGTCAGCCTTGGTAGCCCTTCTCTTTAAAAATGCAACATTTATAGGAAGGTCATCATCTCCATCTTCTCTTGTACTTTCAAACATTAAACCTTTGGAAATAGACTTCTTTAGAGAAGAATCATTCTTGCCATCGGTGTCACTGAGTTGATGCTTTTTCTTTAAGCATGTACCTGTTGCAGCTATACCAGTGGGCTTCTCAAGAACTGCCACATAAAGAATACAAATTTGCCACTCTTAAGAAAGAATTGTGAATATACACTATAGAAGAGATATATGGCGAGATACATCGCTACCATGCAGACCAACACATATATTGGATATGGAAACAGAAAACTACCATGCAGACCAACACATATATTGGATATGGAAACAGAAAAAAAGAATAAAACATGGAAAATAGCAGCAACAACTAGGTGATGCTTCCTACTAGTTAAAATTTTCAAATATTGACACGCATTAGTTAAGTCTAAGCTGGCACATTCAAGCTAAAAATTCATTGTAGCCACATTTCAAACCAAAAGCAGTAAAACCATTGCTCCTCTGAGTCCTTTTCTCAGAAATTAGAGTTTTAGTTTAGTTTCACTTGGAAAAATTGGTCCCACTTCAAGTTTAATCATATTTCCTTCTTGAAATTGCAGTTCTAGCATTAAATTAATGGGAGTCCTCTATATCAATCTCTGTAATATTTGTCATTTGATCTGTGGATTATTCTTGGGCTTAATTCAATGTCCTAACAATTCCATCATGCTACAATACATTGTCCCTCATGATATTGTCGCCTAGATGACGCCATGCCTGAGAATACTAGCTAGTTTTAAGGAATAATCATTTAGCATGATACATGTGAAATAGCCATCAGTATAGCACATGTCTTGCTAAGCAAAGTATTCCACGTTAAAATAAAACCAAAAGAAATCAAAATGGCCAGATGATTCGCTTGAATGGCGAGATGATTTGCTTGAAGCTTGGTTATGTTTACTTTTCGTTATCCATCCTCCTGAACAACAGTGACACTCTGTGGAGTTCACTTACAAATATAAGTAGAAGCTTAAAAGGACATCAAGAAAGAATCCTCAAGTGACACATGGCCAGTAATTTAAAATCATGGTATTAAAACAAGAAAATAAGGAAATAACGTAGGTATCAGAGTCACATAGGCGAAATATACACCTTCCTTTTTGTTGCGAGATGGAGAATGGGACATAGTATCATCATTTTTGTTGCTATCGTCAATACATTTAGCATGTGTGTCCCTGTGGCAGCATTAAATATAAAGTATCAATCCAAAATGCTGCATGAAGTAAGAAAAACGGAAAAGTGCATCAGCCAAGAAAGCAACCGTTCAATATTGCACCCATGATCACTATTATGTGAAGTTCTTTCATCTTTATTGTTGTTGTTAGCATCTTGTTGCAGCACAATTTGATCATATAGCGCCTCCTCTGTCCTTGGTGTCTTGCACTCCACACTGTTAGACAGAAAGTATTCAATACACAGCAAAGAGCTACTGCATTGCAAGCAAGAAGTAACTGTTGCTTCAGATTTATTAAATAGGATGACTAAGAAACTGAGATAAAATTAAAAAGATATATACTTCTCTGGAATTTCTTGATGCTTTTCCTCTAAGCATGTACGTCTTGCAGCTTTGCCAGTGGGCTTCTCGCCATTACGCCCATGATCACCATTATGAGAAAGGATGTAGTATCCTGACAAGTGTATCGAGCTCTGCCCAAGGACCGAGAAGACAACATCCTCATCGTCATCAAGCTCCAGCTCTAGGTGGCACATGGGAGCACTTGTAGGATTCAAAGCACAGAGCCTCACGAGCCTCTTATCGCCAGCACTGCCCTCTAGCATGCTCCAACCAAAATCCTCATAGTTGCCTAGCGTAGCCTGAGAAATATGAACCGCCAAAACTGAGAATATTGTTATGGCGCCAAACTGATGGGAGGTTACAAATTAGTCCTCTGCATCCATCACTTCCTCTTCAGGGTGTGTGTGTGTGTGTGTGTGTGTGTGTGAACAAAGGAAGGAGAAGACAAGAAACAAGTGGAGAGGTTAGTTTTGGCCGACCTGGCTGATTCGGAGGCGGCCGTGGGAGGACTCGGCGGAATGGACGTACGGCTCGCCGGGCTTCACCTCCACCCCTGCGCGCGGCCACCATGCAAAATTGCAAATCAATCAGGAGATTTGGATTAAAAGACCATGAGGATCATCGATGGCAAATAGCAAAGCAGCTAGCGAGTGCAGATGAGGTAGCTGGTATACCCCAGAACGCCATGGTGGAAATCGGAGGATTTGGGAGTGGGAACGACGCACGGTGTTGGTGGAGTGGGAACTCCATTTACGATGCAGACCAAATTGGAGAGTGGAAGTGGAGCGACAGGCCAGGGGCGGAAGACGAGGAGGCGCCTCTCCATATTCTCCCTCTCTCTCTCTCTCTCTCTCTCTCTCCCCTCCTGTTTTGCGCGCCGCGAGGGAAGCAAATAAATTTTCTGCCGCTCCTCCATACGCTGCCTGCTACTCCCTTCCAGTCACGTCACAGCATCTGCGACAGCGTCTCACGTGAGATTTTTCTCCTGTACATTGATTCTTCCATCGTCAGTGGGTAGCTTTCCACGGTGTGCTCTTGCAAAAAAAAAAAAAGATTATATAATGCCGGACGCAAGATTATATAAGTCCTAGGTTTTTGCGATCAGTTGCTGAAGGTTTTACAATTGATATTCATAAACTTTATGGTCAGTTCGAGCGTTTTAATTCTTGTTATCTTTAAGTACTTTGAATACTCGTGTTAGGCTAGCGATATGACTGGCTGGTGCATGGTGATCTGTGAATAGTGCTCGAAGAAACAGTACTCAAATGATTCGGTACTCAGAAGATGGAAGTACTCGGTGGGTAAATGGTCATTGCTACAGTACCAGGTCGGTACTCAGTGGTCTATGCTACAGTATTAGGTAGGTACTTGCTAGTTGGTGCTTCGGTACTCGTGGATGGTAGCCTGTGAGGTACTCGGTGATCAATGGTGCAGCGAATGGTTAGAGATCGGTAGACATAGACTTAGTGATCTGGTGCTTTAGTCGTAGCGATCAGTACTCAGTAGTCGGTACTTAATGGTTCTGTGGTCAGTAGAGATGTCTGTTATTCCCGATTGTTCTGAGCAATAGTATTTTCCGAGTACTTGTGTTTGAGTACTCGATGAGCTAGCGACCGGTCTTGTATAGCGGTTGTAACCAATCAGATTGAATGATCTGAAGTTGGTGATTTTTTAAGAACATAGAAATTGTGGTCATTGACGACCTGGTTGGTATTCGTGGATGGTTTGGTTCTTGTCTATTGATAGAGGAGGGTGTGTGTGCTGAATTCGATCAAGTTGTAGAGAAATTATGTTAGGAAAAATGTTTTTTTGGTCTTTACATGTGCAGATGAGCGTGGAGACGGTCATAGTCAATGATGAGGAGGATTGGGACTAAATCTAAGGTCCAGGCGTTTGAGGATGTCACGCGAGGTAGTCGTACTCACGCTAGTGCACGTGGAGATCAAAGGTGATGATTCATAAAGAAGTTAGAGGCGGTGCGGTCTAGGAGGCTTTGACACGAGCGGTGATGATGCGTGGAGAATTACAGGAGGTGCGGTCCGGGAGGCTTTGACACATAAGTTGATGGTGCATGATGAAGATACAGGAGGTGTTGTCCTAGAGGTTTCATCACGTGATGAGTTAGAAGTTGTGGATGGACTCTATAACTGAGAAGATTTGGAGCTTGGTTAAAACCCATGTTTGAAGGGTTTCGGGTCCTTTGATTTTTGGAAGAAATAGGATTGCGTGTCCAGATTGTTAAGGACATGGTTTGGAATGTTCGTGTTTGAGGTGAACACAATTTAGGACTCTGTAAGTTCAACCTCCATTAAATTAGTTTTGGTGACAATAACAAATACAAATGTGAGACTAATATGTTTATTGATTATGATGTTGTTTAGTCTAATATGGATGAAAAGGTGAAAAACATAAGAGGTATGCATTCAATATCACATTCTTATATTATTGCATTCATTGGATCTGAAATATAGAATAAACTTCACCAAATAAGTCAAACTTGAATTGTACAATGCTTTTACAATACATTATTGTATACACATATTTAGGGGAGTTCACTCTATGTTTTGTAGTTTCACTAGTATTGACCAATGTTCCATTTCCACGTATTACGGATCTTTAGTTTGAAACATATCCCTTGAGTATATATAGCTTGTGTAGTTCATATATACTCATAATTGGGTTGTCATCTAGTTGTTCCATTATATGTTAATGGTTGGATGATTAATGGTAATCGGATAAGTAAGCTTTCTCTTAAAAGTTTATATTAGAGTATACAAGTGTTGTGTACATGATGTATACTCGCAAACTAATTTTTATCTCATTATTTGTTGAGATTATCATGAATTACCAAAAATAGAAGATTGTAAAATCTAGTCCCTCTATTATGAGCTAATAATGAAATTTGGTAATTAATGATAATTATTTTGTAGACTAACATTTTTCATGAGTTAGATGAATAGGTTAGATTCCACAAATAAGTAAGACTTGGGATGATTTCATGTGTTGAAGATCATTAAGTCAAGTGGTGGATGCATCATGAGTTGATATATGTCCAAGAGGAGATGATCATATGTTGATCATTACGTCAAGTAAAGATCCATCATGTGTTGATGGAGTTTAAGTAAATGATGCATTATAAGTTGATGCATGTCAAGACTATGACTCAAGGCAAATATATGGGTAGTTAGGGCTAAGATTGTATTCCTAGTCTTTTACCAGTCTTGATATTTGATTGGAAGACCGGGTTGCTAGTATAGATTACCGTACTATTAAGAGAGGCTATGTCTAGTAGCTTGATGTCGGAACCCAGAGTAACGACTCCTGGATCCTCTGTGTAAATCGCACTAGTCCAGGATCAGCTAATGCACACAGTACAACAAAGATAAATACAAAGCACAAATGACTATCTTCATTAAATAAAGAGTACAGTCTTATGGCCAAGTCTTACATCAACGCCCATTGGCAAATATAAATAAAGAAAAGAACTGCGAAAGCAAACTGATAAATAGCGAAGCCCAAGCCTGCCCACAGGCAAACGACAGTAAGACGCGACCTACTCATCCAGATCTTCACCGTAATCAACGACATCTTCCTCTGTGTAGGGAGGGTGCAAGGTGAGTACAAACTTGTACTCCGCAAATCACACAGAGAATGCAACATAATGATAAAGGCTTCAATGTAAGGCTTATAGGGTTAGTTTACATAAAACAGCATTTAAGGAAATACAATAATAGATTGAAAATGCTGAATTTAATACAGTAAGTAAATACAACACTTGTAATTGAAAATAATACCGTCAGTGCCGGCTCCGACCAAACACCAACCTATCCACGGGCATCCCACCCGGTCCATCTTTTCCAAAAGATCACGTATGAATTCCATCCATCCACACGCTTTCACTGCTCAACCCTGATGGATTCCATCCATCCACCAGGTTTCAATCTCTCACGGATTCCATCCATCCGCAAGGTTTTTATCTCTCGTGGATTCCATCCATCCACAAGGTTTTCAAAAATATTTTTGAAAAGCAAAGTCTAATCCATGAAAAACTTTTACTCAGCATGCCCATGACCGTGGGCACGGCTATTCAGGATAGATTATTCACTCTGCAGAGGTTGTACAGCTTTACCCACAAGACACGATCATCCCATATTCCCACCGGTTTACACACTTCCTTAGGTGTGCGGCGAGGAGTCGTGACAAGGCCTTTACAATGCAAAGTCTTCAACCTGGCCAAGCCAACTCTAAGGTTTCACCCCAGTAAGGAATCCACCAGACCGGGACCCCCTCTTGAGCCTGAATGAGACTTCTCATGGCTACAACCACGCTCACCCAAGTGGGACTTCACATGGCACCAACCACGCCCACCTTCAACCTACGACTTGACTCAGATTGGGACTTTGCAAATTATTCAGCCAGGGCTGTCCCATACCAGCCATGTGGTAGTACGATTAGGGCTTTGCAATAGTAGCTCACAGACCGGTCCTTAATCTGACTTAGGCCCAACCACATACCCCTGTGCACGACAATCAACCACTGCGGCTCCAACCAACAGGGCATGCCTACACCTACAAATCTAACCAAGTGCCTAAGTCTAAACTAGGTTTAATATTTTGTTTTCAAAATATTTCATAACACTTTTTGACTCACCAAAGTCAAGAGTACATTTAAAAGGCTTATCATTTCAAGTGAAAAACTCATCATTTTATGTGAAATATATCCCAAAACCAAGACTATATCTAAGCAGGGCTAAGCTTTTGATTTAAACTCTCTAGCCAACTCTAATGTATTAACTAGAGTTTAATTCTAGGGTGACAAGGTATCGAGGAATTTCAATATCAAAGGAGGAATTAACAAGTAGGCAATAACTAAATTTAAAACTGAATTAAAATACGTTGAATAAAAATATGCATGCAATATAATTTAAATCAACATAATTTTATTTTGAAAACTGGGACCAACATGATCAAGGAGTGTGACTTGCCTTTGCTCTTCAACTTGGTTCAAACCTTCATCATCGAATTTTCCCGAATCGTCGAAGTCTACACGTGAACATAACCCTCCAAATTCAAATAAATTCAAATTGACTTCAAAATTTTGAATTGAGGCCAGAAATGGATAGAGGGAATTTTTTATGAATTTAGAAATTTGAATGGGCTAAGGACGAAGGAGAACAGGCTTCGGGAAGTTTAAAAAGAGAAAAAAAAGAAGAATTTCTGGAATTATTTTTCTACTGAAAAAGGGATTTATGGCGTCAGCATGGATTATTGGAATTAATTTCCTAAAGGAAAATATGATTAATGGCGTCAGCCCTGGCCTAGAGGGACTGACAGTGGGCCCCGGGTCTATGGACCGGGTCCACAGAGGTGGAAGGTGGCACACAGGCGAGGTGGTGCTGACCGGGCAAGGGGGTGACGACGCGGCGCCGACGTGGCGCCACACCGTCTGCCACGTAGGCACGGGGCACACTGAAGTGGGCAGGCCGGCCGGAGGGCGCACGGGGGAGCGAGCCTCGCCGGCGCTCCGGCGGGTGGCGGCCGGCGGCGAGGGCGACTACGGGGAGAGGAGAAGATGGGGAGCACGGGGGAGGGTCGCGGCTTACTGGAGGCGAACGGCGGCGAGCTGGCGGCGAGCAAAGGCGGCGACGCGCTCAGGGGCTTCGGCGCGGCGGCGATGGAGTGGCCGAGAGGGGAGGCCAAGGGACCCTTTTATAGGCGGCGGAGGGCAACGGGGCGGCGCTAATTGCTCGCCGGAGTAGGCACGGGCGTGGCGGCGGTTGCGGGAAATTGGAGGAGTGGGGAGGTGGGGGGAGTAGGGGAACGTGCGCGGGTCGTGCGGAGAAGGAGACCGGGTGGTGCGCGAGAGGAGGTGACGTGGGGGCGCGGCCGGGTAGGGCGGGGTGGCCGTTGCGGGCGGCGGCGGCGCAAGGTAGGAGGAGACCGCGCAGGATTGATGACAGGTGGGGCCGGGGGCGCGGGGAGAGAGGGGGTGCGGGCGGCAGTGATTTGGCCGCGTGGCCAAGGGGCACGCATCGGGCGGTTGTGGAGTGAGAGGGGAGGAGCGGCCGGATGAGCCGGGCCGAGGCGATTTGGACTGCACACATGGCGGCCACGGAGAGAGGGTAGGCGGGATGGAGCGGGCGGCGGAGATGGGCCGGCGAGGGAGGACGTGGGCGGCATCTGGCCATCCATGTGGCGGCCGGAGGGGAGGGGAGGGGATTTTAGTTTTTAAATTTGATTTTCTTTTTCAGAAAACCCGAATAAATTCTATAAAGCTCAGAAAAATATTAAATTAACTCCAAAAATTCCAGAAAAACTCATAGAACCTCCTGGACACATTTTAGACTTAATAAAAATATTTCCAACAAAGGTTGGTGTTATATTTTATATGTAAAATACTTTTTAATTTTTAAAAATAGATTTTAAACTCCAGAAAACTCAGAAAACCAAATAAGAGCCAAATAATTCCAAGTAGTTAATTTAAATTAGGATTTTTATAGAAAATCAAAATATCATTTTATAATTTTAGGTTTTTCTGAAAATGCTTTTCAAATCCAGCTTTTTCAAAAACAGAAATTCAAGGCAAATCCAAATTTAAACTTTAGGCACGAAAATACTTATTTTAATTTTAATTTTATTTTAATTAATTTTTAATTATTTAATTATTTATTTTTATTTTAATAAAAACCTGGGCTGTTACACTTGAGTCTCATCATATGTTGATAGTTTAACCTCACTTGCTCCAGCTCTCCTTGGCATGAGACATGTATTTGCGAATGTGTTTTGCAAATAGTTGTAGGTTATATATTGAATTCTTATAACATAGGACCATACATTACCAATGTGTTTTGTAAGTGTTTAAGGTCCATGTTTCCATTCTTTGTAGTATGAGGCTTATATTTACAAATGTATTTTGCAAATGGTTAAAGCACATATATATATAATCTATGTGTCATGATTTTAAAAGTGTGCAAATGTGTTTTGCAACATGTTGGAATCATGGATAATCTTTTGTGTGCATGAAACTTGTAACAGTCCAAGTTTTTATAAAAAAATAGTAAAAAATAATTTAAATTAAAAATAAGTGTTTTATTGCTTGAGTTTTAATTTTGATTTGCCCTGATTTTCTGCTTTTAAAAAGGCTGGTTTTGAAAAATAATTTAAGTAAAACCTAAAATTATTATTTAATAAAAGATATTTTTATTTTCCATAAAAAATCCTATTTAAATTAATTATTTAGATTTATTTGGCTTTTATCTGGTTTTTCTAGTTTTTTAGAGTTTAAAATCTATTTTTAAATGCAAAAGTATTTTAAGTATAAAAGTATAATACCAATTAAGTTGAAAATATATATCCTAAGTACAAATTTGTTCCAAGAATTTCTATGAATTGTTTTGGAATTTTCAGGATTTATTTGGTATTTTTCTAAGCCTTTTTAGGTTTTCTGGGCTTTCTAAAAATCAAAAAGAAATTTAAAAACTACCGCCTCACCCCCGTGCGACACATGGGTGGCTCGGATCAGCCCACGTTGCCTCATCCCTGCTGCACCGCCCCCTCCCGTGTGCAATGCGTGGACAGTCCAGATCCGCCCATGCCGCCTCTCGACTCATCTGCCCCGTCCGCTCTTCTTTCCTTCCCCTGGCTGCCCGATCCCCTTCTCGGCCACGCGTCACCATCGCATCCGCCGCCCGCTCCCTCCTCTTTCTTCTTTCCCTCTGCACCTGGGCCCCGCCTGTCAGCCCTGCGCTCCTTCCTCCTTGCGCCGCACGGCTGCCTCCGCCATTTCCGCCGATGACCCGCCCTTCCCTTCTCCGCATCATTCGCCCCTTTCCTTTTCTTCTACCCTACTCCGTGCGCCCGTCTCCTCCGCCAGTCCCACGCTGGATTCCCCAATCCTCGTGCTCACTTTTCCCAATCCCTCCGCAATCACGACCGCTGCCCCTAATCTCTGTTGAGAAATTGTCGCGCCTGTTCTCCCCTCCGCCCCTATAAAAGGCCCCCCAAGCCCCTCTCCATTCACACCACCTCCCCTACCGCTCTTTTCCCCTCTCCTGAGCTTCACACTGCCCCCACACCGTGCCCTCTCTCTGAGCTCCGCTGCCAACTCTGGCGAGCAATAGCCGCCGCTTCAGACCTCCCTGAGCCTCGGCGCCGGCACCCTTGTTTTCCCCGAGCCATCACCATCCTCGGGACCCACTCCTCCGGGCCCAACGTCACCGGAGCGGCGCCGCACTGGAGACCCGAGTGCCACCGCCGCCTTCTTCGTCACCGACCCAACTCCGACTGTCTTCGGTAAAGCCCACGCCCACCCCCAAGTTCCCCTCACTCTCCTCTTCATTTTGCGCCGTTCGCTGGCCGCCGCCGTGCGCCGGAGCTCCGGTGAGCCTTGATCCCCGAGCGCGACCACCGACTGGCGAGCCACATCGACACCCTGGCTGACATGGACACCACATGGCACCTAGTGGCGCCCGGTCAGCGCCACGCCAATGCTTGCCCGCTCGGTCAGCAGCCGCGACGGCTCTCTGTACACGTGGCAAAACCAGCCCCGCCACCCGCCATGTCAGCCCCATGTCACCCTCCCTATCACCTCAGCCTTTCCTTGGTCCGTGGACCTGGTCCACGATAGACCAGGCCCACATGTCAGCCTTTAGCCGAAAAATCAAATCAGGGCTGACGTCAGCATGACATCATAAACCTGATTTTTCTTTATAAAAATAATCCATCCAAAAAATAAAATCCCCTGCTGACGTCATAAATCCCTTTTTCAATAGAAAAATAATTCTAGAAATTTCTTTTATTCTTTCTCTTAGATTTTAAACTTCTGGAAGTTCGTTCTCCTTCGTCCTAACTCCGATTGAGCCCATTCAAATTTATAAATTTATCAAAAATTCTGATCTATCCATTTATGCCCTTATTTTAATTATTTAGAGTTTATTTTAATTTATTTAGATTTTATTTAAGTTTGCTTGGGTATTTTCACGTGTAGACTACAACGATTCGAAAGAATTCTTTAACGACGATTCACATCAATTCGTGGAGCAAGGCAAGTCACATACCTTGATTATGTTGATCCTAGTTTACAAATAAAATTATCTTGTTTTAAATTATTCTGCATGCATATTTTTATTCAATGTATTTCAATTCAGTTTTAAATTTAGTTAATGCCTACTTGTTAACTCCTCCATTGATATTGATTCTCCGATATCTTGTCACTCTAGAATAAAACTCAAGTTAGTACACTAGTATTGACTATAGTAGTTTTTATCAAATGCTTAGACCTGCTTAGACATAATATTTGTTTTAGGATACCTTTTCACATAAAATGACAAAGTTTTCAAATGTATTCTCGAATTCGGTGAGTCAAGAAGGATTATGAGATATTTTGAAATAAATATAAAAATCTAGTTTAGACTTAAGGCTAATGCTTAGGTGGTGGGTGCAAGCATGCACTGTTGTTCGGTGACACAGTGTTGATTGTCGGGCACAAGGGGTATATGGTTGAGACTAAGTCAAATTAAGGACCAATCTGTGAGCTACTATTGCAAAGCCCTATCGTACTACCACAAGGCTGGTACGAGACAGTTCTAGCTAATTAAGTTATGGGTCCCAACCCGAGTCTCATCATAGGTTGAAAGTGAGCATGGCGTAGGCCATGAGAAATCTTACTCGGCTCAAAAGGGGGTCCCAGTCTGGTGGATTCCTTACTAAGGTAAAACCTTAGTGTTAGCTTAGTCAGGTTGAAGGCTTTGCATTGTAAAGGCCTTGTCATGATTTCTCCGCCGCACACCTAAGGAAGTGTGTTAATCGCGTGGCAATATGAGATGATCATGTCTTGTGGGTAAAACTGTACAACATCTGCAGAGTGTATAATCTATCCTGGATAGCCGTGCCCACGGTCATGGGCATGTTGAGTAAAGTTTTTCACGGATTAGACTTTATTTTTCAAAATGGTTTATGAAAAACTTATGGATGGATGGAATCCATGAGAAATTGAAAGCTTATGGATGGATGGAATCCATGAGAAATTGAAAGTGTATGGATGGATGGAATCCATATTAGATCTTTTGGAAAAGATGGTCCGGGTGGGATGCCTGTGGTTAGGTTAGTGTTTGGTCGGAGCATGTACTAACGGTATTAATTTCATTTACATTTACTATTTTTACTTATTATATTAAATTTAGCATTTTCATTCTATTTACTATATTTCTTTAAGTGTTGTTTAATGCTCAAATAACCCTATATGCATTCCTTTGTTACCTTTATCATTATGTTGCATTTCTCCGTGTGACTTACATAGTACAAGTTTGTACTCAGCTTGCTATCTCCACACAGAGGAAAACGACTTCAACTACAGGGAAGACTTGGATGAGTAGGCCGCATCTTACTGTCATTTGCCTGTGGGCAGGCTTGTTGGGCTTCTTCCACTTTAGTGTTTTCTTCTGCTGCTTATGTTTAAATTTGGCCTATGAGCCATGGATGTAAACTTTGGCAATCATGCCCATATTTAGTTAATAAATGTCATTGTGGTTGATATTTATCTTTGTTGTCCATTGTGTGTATTAACTGATCCTGGACTAGTGCGATTAACACAGTGGATCTAGGAGTTGTTGCTCCGGGATCTGACAATACTGTAGTTTGCAAATGTGTTTTGCAAAATCTGTTGATTCTCGGGGAAATTGGAACTACCATAGTGTATTCTATGGTACTATTGCTAGTCAGAATTACCGGTATTATAATCACTAAACTACTGTGATTGTTGGTGGTCGGAAGACCTGTGTGGTCGAGAACCATTGTGGCTGAACCAATGTTGTCGAAGATTAATGTGGTTGGGAACCAGTATGGTGGAGCCGACGTAGAAGAACCAATGAGGTCGAAGATCGACGTGGTTGATGACCTGTGTGGTTGAAGATCGATGTGGTTAAAGATTGAAGTGGTCAAAACCAACATTGTTGGAATTGACGTGGTCGAGATTTGTGTGATCGAAACTAGTGTAGTCGAAACCGACGTGGTCAAGATCTGTGTGATCGAAATCAGCGTGATCGAAACTGACGTGGTCGAGATCTGTGTGACCAAAACCAACATGGTCAAACTAGGGTGATCGAAACTAACGTGATCAGAACCGACGTGATCAAAACCAGCGTGATCGAAACTAACATGGTCAAAACCAGCATGGTCGAAACCAGCTGATGGAAACTAGCATGATCGAAACTAGCATGGTCAAAACCAGTGTGGTCGAAACCAGCGTGATCAGAACCGACGTGGTCGAGATCTATGTGATCGAAACCAGCGTGATCGAAACCGACGTAATCGAGACCTGTGTGGTTGAAATCAACGTGGTCGAACTGACGTGATTAAAACAGCAAGTCAAAGATCGACATAGTGGTCAGAGATCTGTGTGATCGAAGATTGACATGGTCAACGTGGTCGAGACCTAAGTGGTCGAAACCAATGTGATCGAAGACCAGTGTAATCGAAGATCTGTGTGGTCCATCCGGACAATGTGGTCGAAGACCGCGTGGTCAGAAACCAGCATAGTCAGAGACCTGTGTGGTCGAATCGAACAACGTGATTGGAGGTCAATGTGGTCGGAGACCTGAGTGATCGAATCATCTGACGTGGTCGAGGACCATGGTAGTTGACGATCGGTACCTTCGACCAACTTTGTGTGAGCGGTCCAATCGGTTCTGCGTGAGCAGTTCAATCAGCGAGTGGTACTACTAGCTTTGTGTGAGAGATATTTCTGAGTTTCAGAACGATCGACTTGTGTCGAGACCCGAATATACAAATCCGGACTCTACTGTGTATTCTGCACTAGTCCAGGATCACGCTAGTGCACACAGCGCAAACAAAGACAAATATCATCCACATCACGATATTCTAAAGAAAAATCCGAATTATATTAATAACCATCAGAGTACGACCTTATGGCCAAGCTTACAATTATTAGCCTGAAGGGCTTTAAAGAAACTAACAGCGGAAATCCAAAATTAATGTAGTAGCCATTCGACATGCCCACAGGCAATCGACTGGGGAGCGAAGTCCTAATCCGTGAAGTCCTCGTAGTAGCCTCCTTCTAGCAACTCCTGCTGATCTGGTCCCTCCTCTTCAACTGAGCAACATGGGCATAAAGCCGTGAGTACATTGGTACTCAGCAAGTCGTTTGTAACAAATAAATGCAATATAGTATGCAAGGCTTAACAATGGATGGCTGAAAGGTTAATTTTGCATAAAGCAATGATTTAAGGTAAATACACTAAATAGATTGAAAAGCGAATTTAACAACAGACACTAAGTAGATAACCAAAGGAACTGAATGTAACCACAAGTGAACTGACCATTCACTTCCCAGCTCAAACCAACCAAAATTTCATAAAGACTCTACCCCTCGTGTGAAATCACCGAGCATTGTCCATGACCGAGGACACGGCTATTCGAATAGTTTTACACTCTGCAGAGGTTGCACAACTGTACCCACACGATGTGATAATCCTCACGTTAAAGATAATCACAACAAGGCTTTTACAATGATCCATCTCAACCCGATCCCACTCGCTAAGGTTTCGCTGTCGAGTAGGGTAACCCCCTAGTCGATAATTGCCCCCCCCTTGCGCCACAACAACATCAGTGGTGAAACCAAAGTTGAGACTTCACAAATTATTATGCCAGGTCTATCCCATACTAGACATGTGGTTTGCACGATAAAACTCAGATCAATGGCGCACAAAGTTAAGTCCTTAAGAGTTACCCAGGCGAAACATCCACATCCCAATGTGCATCCAGCACCCCCTTTACTGCACGATCATTCGCCCAAGTGAAAGCCAAGTTTGTATAACCAATGCCCATGACACTACTCATGTCATGACATACAAATTTTATAACTGTGGCTAACCACCATGTTCAAGTAAATCATTAAGTCAAGATTAATTAACCACATGTGATGACAGACCCAACGTGCTAATGATAAGCCTGGCTAAGCAATTAGACGTAACCCCATGTGACAACTATTATTGTATCACTAAATAATTCCCAATCCTAAGGTGTCAATGGAAACATGGTAGTCAAATTATCATGGAGGGAAATAACCAATTGGGAGTATAACTACCAATACAAGGGTTTTATAATAAAGTAGCAATGCATGATAATTTAAAGCAACATAATACATAATAGATTTGAAAACTAGGTTCAACATGATCAAAGAATACGACTTGCCTTGGCCTTGCTCAGCTGAGGGCTCTTGATCTTCAAATCCAACTTCCGCTCCCTCGAACACGCGATCTAACGAGAGAGAAAACGAGACGAAAAGACAAAATAAAATCAAATAAAATTCAAATGAACTCCAAAAACTTTTCAAACCTGAACCAAAAGGTAGAGCTCAATTTTAGATGAATTTAGGAAAAAGAATCGGGTCAATCGGAGCTAGGACGAGGGAGAACGGGCTATTGGAAAATTGGATCTAAAGAAAATCGGGAAATTGGAAAAAGGTACTGTGCTGTGGATCGGGTGCACGGGAGAACGGGTCTACGGTGGACTCGGCGCACGGCACAGTACGGGCTGACTGGGCTTGCTGACGCAACTGCTGACTGGGCCCTAGGGCTGACGTGGCGGCTTGCGCGGCGGCTGATGGGCTGCTGACGTGGCCAGATCGGCTCACGGGTCCACGGCCCGTGCGACTGACCGGTGGGCCCGGTCTGTCGGTGGCGCGGCGTACGGCAGAGCCGGTGCACGGGGAGACGAAGCGGCACGGGCGCGGAGCGGGGACGGTCGGGCGGCGGGGTGTCCGGGCGGCGGCGGCGGCTGGGCCGGCGGTAGTTCGGGACGGCGGCGGGGCTCACCGGCGACGACGACGACGGCGGCAACGGCGGCAGGGGCGGCGGACGGTCGGCGGCGAACGACGGGTGCGTCCTCGGGCGACGTCGGCGAACGGCGGCGCACGGGCGTCGGCGGACGGCGGCGAGCGGCGGCGGAGGCGACGGCTGCGGGACAAGGGAGAAGCCCGGGGGTCGGCCCCCTTAAATACACGGACGCCGAGGCGTCAGAGTCGGGCACGGCCGAGGAGTTCGAAACGGGCACGGACGCCGAGGCAAACGCGGAAGGTGGCGGCGGCGGACGCGAGCCGGACTCAGGGACGAGTCCCTCCCGGAAACGACGCCTGACAGGTGGGCCCCACCTGTCAGTGGCACCGGGCGAGTGGGCGGCAAGGATGGCGACACGCGGCGGCAATCGGCAGGGGCAAGGCGGGCGCGCGGGAGGGCGCGGATGGGCGACGCGTGGCGAGGGCGGGGGCGCGCTGGGCCGGCTCGGCTGGCGGTTAGGCTGGGCGGCCTGCGGCCCACCGGCCGGTTTGGTTTTCTTTTTCTTTTCTTTTTCCAGAAATTCCCATAAATCATTTTGAGCTCTGGAAAAATAGCAAATAAACCCAGAAGAATACCAATAAAATTCCAGAAAATTCCTTGAGGCTCAAGGAACTCAAATAAAATAGTTTTGGCAAATGTTCATGTTCAGATTAATCATATTAAATCCTTTTTATTCATAAAAATTCCATTTAAGCTTTAATTAATTCCAGGAAAATTCAAATGGTGAATTTTATTTTAAAAGCTTCAAAAAGACTCTGAAAATCAGGATGTTACAAACCTCCCCCCTTAAACGGAATCTCGACCCCGAGATTCTGGTTCTCTAAGGAATAGGTTTGGAAACTCCGCTTTGAGATCCTCCTCGCTTTCCCAGGTTGCTACCTCCTCCGAATGTTTGCTCCACTGAACTTTGCAAAAGCGAACGACCCTTCTTCTGGTGACACGCTCTGACACTTCCAAGATTTTGATGGGATGCTCTTTATAGGACAGATCCTCCTGGAGATCCACAGCCTCTATTGGCACTGCTTCCTCTGGCACCCGCAAGCACTTCTTTAATTGAGACACATGAAACACTTCATGTATCCCGCTCAAGTTCTCAGGTAGCTCCAGCTGATAGGCAACTTCTCCCTTGCGCTTCAAAATCTTGAATGGCCCCACATACCTTGGTGCTAACTTTCCCTTCATTTGAAATCGCTTAACTCCTTTGAAAGGTGTGATCCTGAGGTACACATAATCGTTGGGCTCGAAGCTTAAATCTCTTCGGCGAGTATCAGCATAACTCTTCTGTCTGGCTTGAGCTACTTTCAGCCTCTCTTGAATCAAGCGCACTTTTTCTTCAGCTTCCTGCAAACACTCTGGCCCAAATATTTGCCTTTCTCCCGTCTCTTTCCAATTGAGAGGGGTTCTACACTTTCGACCATACAAAGCCTCAAACGGTGACATCTGCAAACTGGCCTGGTAACTGTTGTTGTAGGAAAATTCTGCAAAAGGTAGGCAATTGTCCCACTTGGCTCCGTGATCCAAAACACATGCTCTCAACATATCCTCCAGGATTTGATTTACACGTTCTGTCTGACCATCGGTCTGCGGGTGGTATGCTGTGCTGAAATTCAGATGAGTACCCATTGCTTCATGGAAACTACTCCAAAATCGTGAAGTGAACTGCGATCCACGATCTGACACTATCCTCTTAGGAACTCCATGGAGACTCACGATTCTGGACATATACAATTCAGCCAACTTATCTCCAGAATATGTGGTTTTGACTGGCAGAAAATGGGCTACCTTTGTCAATCGATCCACAATTACCCATATCGAGTCGTATCCTTCCTTGGTCCTGGGTAGACCTGTGATGAAGTCCATTCCCACATCTTCCCACTTCCATTCGGGGATCTTCAAGGGTTGCAGCAAACCTGCGGGTCTTTGATGTTCTGCTTTCACTCGCTGGCAAACATCACAAAGTGCCACATACTCTGCTATTTCTCGCTTCATACCTGGCCACCAGTACTTATCCTTGATGTCTTGATACATCTTGGTACTGCCTGGATGAATCGAATATAATGACTCGTGTGCCTCCTTAAGCAACAATCGCTT
This sequence comes from Dendrocalamus latiflorus, assembly GCA_017311315.1. Classification (NCBI taxonomy): domain Eukaryota; kingdom Viridiplantae; phylum Streptophyta; class Magnoliopsida; order Poales; family Poaceae; genus Dendrocalamus; species Dendrocalamus latiflorus. The sequence continues at coordinate 743,641 of CM029633.1, read as the reverse complement.
CAACTCTTCCTTATTGGGTACGCACACTCGCTTCTTATACCATATGATACCCTGGTCATCTTCCACAAAACCTGTCGCTTTTCCTTCTTTCAATCCAACCTTGATCCGCTGGATATTTTCATCCTCTGGTTGCGCTTGACGAATCTGACTATCCAAGGTCGGCTGCAAGTCCAAAGCGGCTAACATCCCTTCTTCAACCAACTCCAAACTGAGCTTTTGAAATTCCTCGTGCAATGCTGGTTGACTCTCTTTGACCATAACTGTGTTGCAATACACCTTCCTGCTCAACGCATCTGCCACTACGTTGGCTTTTCCTGGGTGATAGTGGATTTCGATGTCATAATCCTTTATCAACTCCAACCATCTTCTTTGTCTTAGGTTGAGGTCGGTTTGGGTGAAGATATACTTCAGGCTCTTATGATCCGTGTAGATCTCACACCTGTTACCCATCAGGTAGTGTCGCCATATTTTCAGGGCATGCACAACTGCTGCTAACTCCAAATCATGCGTAGGGTAGTTCTCCTCATGTGGCCTTAGCTGGCGCGATGCGTAAGCTACCACTCTTTTGTCTTGCATCAATACGCACCCTAAACCCTTGCGGGATGCGTCACAATAAATCTCAAAATCTTTCTTGATGTCTGGCAAAATTAGGACTGGTGCTGTTGTCAGACTTTCCTTTAGTTTCCGAAAACTCTTCTCGCACTCTGGCGTCCATTCAAACTTCTTTTCCTTCTTTAATAGCTGGGTGAGAGGTCGGGCTACATTAGAGAATCCTTCAATGAACCTACGATAGTAACCTGCCATTCCTAGGAAGCTTCTGACCTGGGTCACTGACGTGGGTGCCTTCCAGGTGAGCACATCTTGTACTTTCCCTGAGTCAACAGACACTCCTTCTGCTATCAACACATGACCCAAAAAGGCAACTTCCTTCATCCAAAATTCACACTTGCTGAACTTGGCATACAACTTATGTTCCCGCAATCTCTGCAATACCAACCTCAAATGTTCTTCATGTTCCTCCTCATTCTTGGAGTAGATCAGAATGTCATCGATGAACACAACGACAAACTTATCCAAGTAATCCATGAACACTTTGTTCATCAGGTACATAAAATAGGCTGGGGCATTGGTTAGGCCAAAGGACATCACGGTGAACTCATACAATCCATAACGAGTTGAGAAGGCTGTCTTGGGTATGTCCTCCGGTCGAATCCTCATTTGGTGATACCCCGATCTCAAATCGATCTTGGAGAACACTCCAGCTCCTTTTAATTGATCAAACAGGTCATCAATTCTGGGCAACGGATACTTGTTCTTGATGATAACTTCATTGAGAGCTCGGTAATCCACACACATACGCTGGCTACCATCCTTTTTCTTGACGAACAATACTGGTGCTCCCCACGGAGAGGTACTGGGTCTGACATATCCTTTATCCAACAATTCTTGTATCTGCTTCTTCAATTCTGCTAACTCATTGGCGGGCATTCGGTAAGGTCTCTTGGAAATTGGCGAGGTGCCTGGTGCTAACTCAATTGCGAACTCCACTTCTCTTTTTGGTGGCATCCCAGGGAGATCATCAGGAAAAACATCTGGATAATCCCTGGCAACTGGCACTTCACTTAGGGCAATCCCTTTGCTTTGGCATACCATCACTTTTTCTGGCTGCTTTATGTTGGCTTCAAATCTAACTTTGCTTCCATCAGGACCGTCCAAGGTGACTGCTCGGCTTCCACATTCCAACACTGCTTGATGCTTCTTGAGCCAATCCATACCCAGAATTACGTCCAAAGACTGGATATTCAGCACAACCAAATCTGCGGAGAACTCTACTCCTTGGATGGCTATCCTAACTCTGGGGCATCCTAGGTTTGTACTCATCTCAGAGCCTGGGGATTGAACCAATAAAATAGAACCAAGTGCAATGACTTCCAACTTATGCTTTAGAGCAAAACTCCGGGAAACAAACGAATGTGAAGCTCTAGAATCAAACAAAACTGTGGCAGGTACTGAATTTACTGGAAACTTACCGATCACCACATCTGGCGCTGCTTGAGCTTCCTCCATGGTGACGTGGTTCACCTAGCCACGTATCACGGTCTGCGATCCTTTGTTGGGTTGATTTGATCCTTGAGGTGCTCCGCGTCCTGACCCTGCTGCAGGGGTACGATCTGGTGTGGCTCCCAAGTTGAAACGAACTGGCGTCAAAGCTGGATTCTGCGGGCATTTGTTGGCATAATGTCCCGTCTCGTTGCATTTGAAACAAGTGACTGCTGACATGGGTTTGGTAATCCTCTGCTGTTGGCTTCCCGTTGGGTTCGGTTTTGGCGCGGAAGAAAACTGACGGGGAGCTGGTGCAGGAGTTTTGAATCCCGTCTGCTGAGGAACTCGAGCTGGCTGAAAATTACTGAAGCGGGCTCTCTGAGCTTGGTGCATCTGTGATCCTTGCTGCATCATTCTCCTCTTGCGAGATTCTTCCAACTCGCGACGACTTTCCTCAATGAGCATTGCTTTGTCCACCATATTTTGGAAACTGGCATAATCATGTCCCACTACCTGAACTTTCAAACCTGGGTTCAATCCTTTCTTGAACCTCTTTTGGCGTGCATCATCTGTGGCAACATCTTCTGGAGCATAGCGGGCCAACTGAGTGAACTTGTTGAGATATTCATTCACGGACATGTTCTTCTGCTGCAACTCCCGAAATTCTTCCTTCTTCATTTCGATCACCCCATCCAGGATATGGGCATGACGAAAAGCTTCTGCGAACTCAGCCCAAGTGATACTCTCTGGATCCTCATGAGCGGCACAATAATTTTCCCACCACTCGGCTGCAGCACCCTCAAGCTGATGGGCTGCATACAACACCTTCTCGCGATCAGTACACTGGGCAAGGTTAAGCTTCTTTTCCACTGAGCGCATCCAGTCATCGGCTTCTAATGGCTCAGAAGACCGTGAATAGGTAGGAGGCCTTGTTCTCATAAATTCTGCAAACTTGGACTGCTGGCGAACTGGTGGAGGCATGGCCATGTCTTGATTCTGCCGATTCATCATGGCGTTCATGTTTTGCATCATGGTGTTCATCAACTGAGTCTGGGCTGCCATGAACTGACTCAAGGTTGGATCTAGTCCAGCCGGGTTTGCATGCTGCTCCGGAGTTGCTTGACTGCCCTCAGGATCCTGACTCATCTGACCACGTCCTGCGGAGCTCCGGGTATCAACCATCTGAAAAGAAAATTCACTTGCTTGAGAACTGGCTTCACAGGGCTTACTAGGTAAGAGGGAAGAGCAAAGATAAGTGGTAAGTTCGTCTAAGGGGGAATGTTCTAATGGCAAATCCTAAGCTAAACAATCACTTAGCCGAAAAGCTAACAAAAGAAACAGATAAATCACTTCAATAAAAAGATTTGATATGACTGCAACATATTGCTTTTGAGGGCAAACTGCAGCTCACATCACACTCAAAGCAAACAAAAACCACTTCCTAACCGACTCTATCCGATGCTACGGTCTACTCTTCCGGCTCCCACTCAGGTCCGGCGAGGTACGGTGTGCATTCTTCTTCTTCTTCTGCATCACTGTAGAACGTCCATCGGTTGCGGAACTGCATTGTAGGCGCTGCTGCTGGAATGACAAGTCGAAGGTACTCTCGGCGTTCATCTGCCATGCGTTGCCTTTCCTCCGGGCTGGGTGGTGTAGGTGAAGGCGGGGGTGTTGGCGTCCGCGGAGTGTACTCCTCAGGTTCATACCTCCTCTTGTATTCCCGGATGAGCTTGGTCAAACTGATCTTGTACCGTCGACAGAGGTGGGTAACGGCCTTGCGTGCAGCTGCTTGTGCATTTGAACCCTTGAAGCTGTGGTGTATAACGTGACCTCCAAGTTTGGTAGTGAAGTACAGCCTGGTGAGGTGGTATCCTCCTACTTCATCGTCCATGGAACTGTATATTGGTGTCCTTTTGAAACCGAGGCTTTGTAGCAGCACTCGAAGAACTCTTTTCCATCCTCCTGACCTGCTATAGTTGCTTTGCGACATCTACAGCATGGCACAAGATAAGAGTCAGTTTAAAATTTTCATTTTTGCAGAAATTTTAAGGTGAGAGGCAAGAATCCCTAAGAATAAGGTGAGAGAGTAAAGAATTTGCTAGATATCAGGTTTAGTTGTTTTGTCTTTAGAAAATAGGTTTTTGAATTTTTGAGATAACGACTAAACTGACTAGGGTTTCGTCCTACAGTCGATATGGCTCTGATACCATCTCTGTCGAGACCCGAATATACAAATCCGGACTCTACTGTGTATTCTGCACTAGTCCAGGATCACGCTAGTGCACACAGCGCAAACAAAGACAAATATCATCCACATCACGATATTCTAAAGAAAAATCCGAATTATATTAATAACCATCAGAGTACGACCTTATGGCCAAGCTTACAATTATTAGCCTGAAGGGCTTTAAAGAAACTAACAGCGGAAATCCAAAATTAATGTAGTAGCCATTCGACATGCCCACAGGCAATCGACTGGGGAGCGAAGTCCTAATCCGTGAAGTCCTCGTAGTAGCCTCCTTCTAGCAACTCCTGCTGATCTGGTCCCTCCTCTTCAACTGAGCAACATGGGCATAAAGCCGTGAGTACATTGGTACTCAGCAAGTCGTTTGTAACAAATAAATGCAATATAGTATGCAAGGCTTAACAATGGATGGCTGAAAGGTTAATTTTGCATAAAGCAACGATTTAAGGTAAATACACTAAATAGATTGAAAAGCGAATTTAACAACAGACACTAAGTAGATAACCAAAGGAACTGAATGTAACCACAAGTGAACTGACCATTCACTTCCCAGCTCAAACCAACCAAAATTTCATAAAGACTCTACCCCTCGTGTGAAATCACCGAGCATTGTCCATGACCGAGGACACGGCTATTCGAATAGTTTTACACTCTGCAGAGGTTGCACAACTGTACCCACACGATGTGATAATCCTCACGTTAAAGATAATCACAACAAGGCTTTTACAATGATCCATCTCAACCCGATCCCACTCGCTAAGGTTTCGCTGTCGAGTAGGGTAACCCCCTAGTCGATAATTGCCCCCCCCCTTGCGCCACAACAACATCAGTGGTGAAACCAAAGTTGAGACTTCACAAATTATTATGCCAGGTCTATTCCATACTAGACATGTGGTTTGCACGATAAAACTCAGATCAATGGCGCACAAAGTTAAGTCCTTAAGAGTTACCCAGGCGAAACATCCACATCCCAATGTGCATCCAGCACCCCCTTTACTGCACGATCATTCGCCCAAGTGAAAGCCAAGTTTGTATAACCAATGCCCATGACACTACCCATGTCATGACATACAAATTTTATAACTGTGGCTAACCACCATGTTCAAGTAAATCATTAAGTCAAGATTAATTAACCACATGTGATGACAGACCCAACGTGCTAATGATAAGCCTGGCTAAGCAATTAGACGTAACCCCATGTGACAACTATTATTGTATCACTAAATAATTCTCAATCCTAAGGTGTCAATGGAAACATGGTAGTCAAATTATCATGGAGGGAAATAACCAATTGGGAGTATAACTACCAATACAAGGGTTTTATAATAAAGTAGCAATGCATGATAATTTAAAGCAACATAATACATAATAGATTTGAAAACTAGGTTCAACATGATCAAAGAATACGACTTGCCTTGGCCTTGCTCAGCTGAGGGCTCTTGATCTTCAAATCCAACTTCCGCTCCCTCGAACACGCGATCTAACGAGAGATAAAACGAGACGAAAAGACAAAATAAAATCAAATAAAATTCAAATGAACTCCAAAAACTTTTCAAACCTGAACCAAAAGGTAGAGCTCAATTTTAGATGAATTTAGGAAAAAGAATCGGGTCAATCGGAGCTAGGACGAGGGAGAACGGGCTATTGGAAAATTGGATCTAAAGAAAATCGGGAAATTGGAAAAAGGTACTGTGCTGTGGACCGGGTGCACGGGAGAACGGGTCTACGGTGGACTCGGCGCACGGCACAGTACGGGCTGACTGGGCTTGCTGACGCAACTGCTGACTGGGCCCTAGGGCTGACGTGGCGGCTTGCGCGGCGGCTGATGGGCTGCTGACGTAGCCAGATCGGCTCACGGGTCCACGGCCCGTGCGACTGACCGGTGGGCTCGGTCTGTCGGTGGCGCGGCGTACGGCAGAGCCGGTGCACGGGGAGACGAAGCGGCACGGGCGCGGAGCGGGGACGGTCGGGCGGCGGGGTGTCCGGGCGGCGGCGGCGGCTGGGCCGGTGGTAGTTCGGGACGGCGGCGGGGCTCACCGGCGACGACGACGACGGCGGCAGGGGCGGCGGACGGTCGGCGGCGAACGACGGGTGCGTCCTCGGGCGACGTCGGCGAACGGCGGCGCACGGGCGTCGGCGGACGGCGGCGAGCGGCGGCGGAGGCGACGGCTGCGGGACGAGGGAGAAGCCCGGGGGTCGGCCCCCTTAAATACACGGACGCCGAGGCGTCAGAGTCGGGCACGGCCGAGGAGTTCGAAACGGGCACGGACGCCGAGGCAAACGCGGAAGGTGGCGGCGGCGGACGCGAGCCGGACTCAGGGACGAGTCCCTCCCGGAAACGACGCCTGACAGGTGGGCCCCACCTGTTAGTGGCACCGGGCGAGCGGGCGGCAAGGATGGCGACACGCGGCGGCAATCGGCAGGGGCAAGGCGGGCGCGCGGGAGGGCGCGGATGGGCGACGCGTGGCGAGGGCGGGGGCGCGCTGGGCCGGCTCGGCTGGCGGTTAGGCTGGGCGGCCTGCGGCCCACCGGCCGGTTTGGTTTTCTTTTTCTTTTCTTTTTCCAGAAATTCCCATAAATCATTTTGAGCTCTGGAAAAATAGCAAATAAACCCAGAAGAATACCAATAAAATTCCAGAAAATTCCTTGAGGCTCAAGGAACTCAAATAAAATAGTTTTGGCAAATGTTCATGTTCAGATTAATCATATTAAATCCTTTTTATTCATAAAAATTCCATTTAAGCTTTAATTAATTCCAGGAAAATTCAAATGGTGAATTTTATTTTAAAAGCTTCAAAAAGACTCTGAAAATCAGGATGTTACAACTTGTGTAGTGGTATGTTTTTTTCAGAGAGACACCTATGTGGAGTCTTCTCGTCCCCGAGGTAATCGGTAGTTCCGCATAAGTGTTATGGTACTTCTGATGATCAGTAGTATCGGACTTTGCACGTCAAAACTACCGGATTTGCTTGCAATGGCTAGTTTTGTAACCGTTGTAGAGGAGAGCAGAAGTACTGTCGTAAGACGGCGGTACTTCCAAAAATCCTATTTTTCTGGGTTTTGCTTCCAATGGCTAGTTTTTGTAGTGTGGGTATATACCCCTTGTGGCCAGTTGGAGCAAGTGTTGTTGCATCCTTTGACACTCATTTGAGCAGTGTAATGTCTTCATCTCAATTATGCATGTGTTGTATCTTGTGAGAAAGGAGAAAGGATCTAAATTGCATGTGTTGCATCTAGAGGTAGATTGTGTAGCCACTTGAGCAGTGTGCATTTATTGCACGTGGTGAGAGTCAAGCGAGGGGCTTGACTTATTACTCTAATCTTGGAGTTTGCCTACTCCTTGACGGTGTTGGAGGCGTCATGTATGGTGATCTTCTCAAAGAAGGTTGTGAGAAGACCCAACAAAGTTGTGAAGGTTGGAGCTCACCAACCCAGAGCAGGAAAGAGCTACTAGTAGTGGATTGAGGTGTTTCAGCTTAATTGTGGAGCTGGTCCAATTCGTTTGGGCTAACCTCAACATGGGTTAGGGGAGGCCAGCAAGTCATCGATCACCACGGTAAAAGCCAGCTGTGTCAATGTGGTTTGTTTTCTTATGCTCAATTTACATTCAAGCAATTTATATTCATATAATTAATTTGATTGCTTGTCATCCTAAGATTGCAAACCTTAACATAGACTTAAAGTGTTGGTGTACTTATGTGAACATAATTAATTTAGCCGATATTTGTGCTAAACCAATTTGTGTTAAGTTTCCACATCTTATACTTGGTTTATCCAAATAGAAATTGATAATTAATTGGAGAAGAATTTTTTTACACCACCTATTCCCCCCTCTAGTTGGCCTCCTCGATCTAACAAACTCTAGTATATAAATGCAGGGGAGAGGCTAAGTGTTTAGCTGTGGCTTTGAGGAGGATTTTTATGCTAGGGTTTTTAGGGGTGCCTTGAGGGCGCTTTGTAGCCATAAACATGATATAGAAATAAAATAAAATATTAGATTAGTTCTCGAAGAAAGAAATCACCGCCGATGTTGTCTCGTTGTCTCGATCAAAGCACGACAAGTTTTTCTAAGCATCGCTTTGATGTGTTCTCATCGATGTGCTATCACATCACGATCTTGCGATCTACGAGTGTGGTATTATCTTTGGCGTGTTCTCATTCGAGCGATCAAAGCCTTCGAGCAGCTGAAGCTTTCGAGTGGAAGAAGATTTCGACTACTTGCAAAGGAGGTCAAGCGAGCGGTCGAACGACTTGCGGTCGAAATCTACATTTGGTAATTTAGATTACTTTTCATCTGGTTTGAGATTTGTTTCTAGGTACCAAAAGGCATAGGCAATCATTTATCCCCCTCTAATTGCGCTACACGATCCTATAGTTCTGATTTGTAATTTCAAGTTTAAGCAGTTAGAAAATTTGTTGATCAGCTTATGAGCATCCGAAAGAGGTAATTTTTCATCGACATGAGCCAATTTTTTAGCAACATGATTAGCATCTAATTAGAAAAATGGTAACTTGTTAGTATGAAAAGGTGATACCTAGCTTGGTGTAGTTGGTTTATACCCTTAATTGACCTGTGTAACATCTTGAAGTTTTGTTACCAAAAATAAAATTGATAAAGCTATTATTTTATTGGATTTTTTGATATTTAAAAGAGTTTTCTTGCTTTTCTTGAATTTCCTAGATCTTAAAAGTCAAAAAAAATATTGAGTTTCTGGGTTTTTCTTGGATTTAAAGTCAAAAAGAAAATTTTAATTAATTTCTTGAATTTTATGGGTTCTTAAATAAAAAAGTTTTTCCTATTCTCCATAAATTAAAAATAATTTATGTGTAAAAATAAAAGTTGAATTTAAGTTTGAAATAATTTTATTAAATTAAAAACAATTCAAGTAATTTCTATGAATTGTTCTAGAATTTTTTTAGTGTATTTACTATTTTCCAAAAGTCTAATTTGTGTAGCGACCTTATGGTCAAGCTTACAAATAATAGACTGAAAGACTTTAACAAAAGATATCAGCGAAAAATAAAAATAAACGCAGTAGCCATTTGACATGCCCACAAATAATCGATTGAGGGGCGAAGTACTATTTCGTGAAGTCATTGAAGAGAACTCCTTCTAATTCCTCTATCAAGTATGGCTCTTCTTTAGCACTTAAGCAAATATGGATATAGCTGTAAGTACATAGAGTACTCAGCAAGTCGTTTGTAACAAGATGCAATATAATTATGCAAGGCTTACCAAATGATGGCTAAGTGGTTATTTTGTAAAAGTAACAATTTAAAGTAAATACAATAAATAGTTTGAAAGAGAACTTTGAAAATAATTAATAAGTAAATAATAAAAGAAATTAAATAAACCATAAGTGAACTGGCCATTCATCCAATGAACTACCTGTGAACTGACCATTCACGTAATAAACCACTAGCGAACTAACCATTCAATTCCCAACTAAATCCAACCAGGTTTTATGAAATATCTACCCCTCGTGTGAAATCACCGAGCTTTGTTAATAACTGGGTACATGACTATTTGAATATTTTTATACTTTGCAGAGGTTGCATAACGTTACCTACATGACATAATCAACTCGTATTGTCCATACACACGCTTCTTTAGGCGTGCGACTAAGTTCACCATAACAAGACCTTTACAATGTTCAATCTCAACCTGGTTCCATCCGTTAAGGTTTCGCTGCTGAGTATGCTAACTACCTAGTCAGAGAGCCCCCTCTCGCACCCCATAGAAATGTCTAACCGACACCCACTGACATCTCAATGGCGAAATTGAAATTAAAACATCACAAATTAATTAGCTAGATCCATCCTATACGGGACATGTGGTTGTACAATAAGGCTCTGATCAATGGTACATATAGTTAAATCCTTAAATATTACCCAGGCGAGACATCCACATCCCAAAAAGTGCTAGCCACATTTCTTCCTTTACTGCACAATAGCTCGCCCAAGTGAAAATCATTTTGTATAACCAATACTAATGATACTACCCATGTCATGGTACTCAAATTTTATAACTATAGTTGACTACTACGATTCAGTATTTCATTAAGTCAAAATTAATTAATTAATCCACAAGTGATAATGAACCCAATGTACTACAAGTATGGCTAAGCAAACTAAACGTACAACACATGTGACAACTAGTATTATATCACTAGATAAATACACATCCTATGGTAACAATAGAATCATGACATTCAAATTACCAAGGTAGAATTTATCAACTTAGACAATAACTATCAGGTACAAAAGTTTGTATTAAATTAGCAATGTATAATAATTTAAAATAAAATAATAAATAAATAAATAGATTTGAAAAATAGGTTCAACGTGATCAAAGGTCATGACTTACCTTGGCTTTGCTTAGTTCCCAACTTCTGATCTTCTTATCCTCCTTTTACTCGTTTGAAAACATTATCTAATGGGAGAGAAAGATAGAGCTCAATTTTAGATGAATTTAGGAAAAATAACTGGGTCAATTAGAGTTCGGACTGAGGAGAACAAGCGATTAGAAGATCGGTTGAAAAGGAATTTTTTTTAAAAAAAATAAGAAACGATGGTATATTCCAAGGAATCTTATTTTCGCTGGGATTTTTACTTATTGGAGAGGATGACATGTGGGGTCTGCTGGTCATTGACACAAGGCAATCAAAGGAATGAACCAATAGAGAGCTCACGCATGGCCATAGCCTTGGGTGCTTAGCGTTGCCGACGAGGGAACACAGGGAAATAGCATGAGCATGGCTAGAATGCGGCATGGGGAAGCTAGGAAAGTGGTCAGCTAAGTTAGGAACTTATTAGAGATGTCGCAATCGATGATTGAACGGTGACGGTAGGAAAAAAAGAAAAGCTTTGAATCTTGGTGCTCGGTGAAGAAAAACCAAATCTACTTGGAGGTAGCTTTATGGGAGGGTAAAAGACGTTTTGGCATATAAGGATTGAAGAAAATATCACAGGGTAGATGGAAACGCGAAGCGTCTAGGCGGCCATGGCTAGGTGTCAGAGGCGACAAATTTGAAGCAAGTTTCCAAGAAAAGCGAGGGAAGCACCGCGTAGAACGCGACGAGACAAATTTTCTAGTGGTGGTGGCACGAGCTAAAACTTACCAGTGATAACGAATCGACGATGGAAAGCAATTTCGGCTAACTTTGGAAAAAACCCAATTCACGGCTATTCTCTGCACCAAAACTAAATTAACTTGACAAGGAGGTGAAGGATATATGGGAAAATGATATGGCATGAAAGCATTGTAAAGATTTTCATTCGAGGGCTTGAAGCATGAGTCAGGACAACATTGGTTTCGGGAGCGAATGGCTCGTGGAGACGTAAGTGTTCTGGGGCTTTGGAGAGTTCCTTAGGCTTTGAGGGGTGGATGAAGGTGACGGGGTCATATTTATAGGCCTGACAAGGTTGGAAACTGACATGAATTTGTTTGAGTTCATTTTGACTTGGTTTAGGACTTTTAGAGATAAAATGAAAATATATTATTTAAATCAGGAAGTGTCCATAAGAGGTAGATTGCTTACTTAATTTGGGACATATTTTTATTTTGGCAAGATGTGGAGATAAGATTTGTATGGAGAGTTGGCTTTGGGAGCCATGGCGTCGATTGCGTGCTGTCGTCTACTGTCTGTTCGGGTGGCTTGAGCTTGAAGATGAATAGTAGGCAAAGCCTAAGAGATAAAAACGAGAGAGGAAGAAATATAAATTAGAATGGAAATGGAGTTCAGGTGGCTGCTGCTCGAGAACCTCGACGGTCAGCGTGCGAAACGCATGGCAATCTTAGGATGGGTGACTTCTGGGAATTTGGAAATATATTTTTTAGAATTTAAATTGGGCTCAAATAAGTTCCGAGAAATCCAATAAATATAGAAAAATTTCTTTCAACATAAGGAACCTAAATAAAGCATGTTTTCAATTAATTAAAGTTTATTTTATTCATATTAAATCTATTTAATTTTAGAAAATTTATATTAAGCTTTAATTAATCTAAGAAAAATTCAAATGGTTATTTTTATTTTAAAAACTTTAAAAGGCACTAAAAATCAAGATGTTACGTAGTTTTAGTGCTGTCTATTCCTTGGGTAACTAAAGAAAATTAACCTCACTTAATCTTTTCATCCATTGGATTACGACCCAATCAATCACATTTCTCTCTTGATCATCATAAAATGAATAATCCTTAATGGGTGTCTTTGAAGAGTGTTTCTTACGTAGAATAGTTATGTGGTAGTAAACTTCTCAGATTCCAAGTCACATCAAATCATGAAAGCCTAATTTTTGAAACATAAGGTCATAATTTCTGAGACCTAAACCCTTAATTTTTGAGATAATTTCATAACATATTAAATTCTGCAAAAATTACACAATCAAATACACTGTGTAAAGAGCCTTCAAAACAAATTTCATAATTACACTTAAATAAATTTTCTAGAAAAATTCAGAAGGGTTAAATTTACAAAAAAAAATTTACACAAGTAAGTATATTGTGTCGGAAGGCTCCACAAAAAATTATAATTTTTGAGTTCATTTGCTAATCTAGAAGTTTCTACAAAAAGCATACTTAAATATATTTTCCTACAAAAATTCGACATAGTGATGCTACAGTGCTTGCCCACCTCACGTGGCCGAGAGACGCAGTAAGCCACATAATGCACCCAGGGAGTGCATTATGTCCCTCATGTGGGCCCAGGCGTGGCAGGCAACTCATGTGGCCGGGGGGCACATTATGAGGCTTCCGCGCTCCCAGCCATGGGAGGAGGCTAAAACTGGGTTTACATGCGGTTTGGGGGGGGGGGGGGGGTGCAAATCTAACATTTAGGTGCCATGTGGGGTCCAAAAAGCCAAAAAAATCTGGTCGGTTTTTGAGTTGGGATTGATTTTTGGACTAAAACATGAGTTTAGGAGGATAAAATGTATTTATTGCTCGCTAGCAATGGCATCTACTTTGAAGCGAAAGGAGAGTGCAAGATATTTTCTTTAATTCTGTACCGGAATGCTTCGTGTGCTAACAAATCGCACCTATAACGTGCACCATCTTACTCTTGGTATTTACCCACAACGTCACCAAACAAAGTTTGTAGCGTACTAGCGTAGCATTGCTTATGTTTCTATCCCTTATTTCGACTACAGTTTACTAACCAGGCACAACGAGATATCAATAGACTTATAGACCATAGAAGACGTAGGCTGCCACACTGACTTAGAGGCCTGCTTTAAACGGTTTTAGTTTCTGGTTTATTTTAGCTTTTAGTTTATTTAAACCAGAAGCTAATTGGATCGTGTCTGCTTGAGGGATTTTTTTTGCTTTTTTGCCTTTTCTTTTTTTCTCTTATTCCTTTGTGTTGCCTGTGATGATATAACGGCATTTTCTCTCTCTTTTTTTCATTTTTTGCGAAAAATAACAACCGCTATAGTGCAATTTTAGTCAAAAGCCACAGTCAGAAGCTTAAGCCGTAAGTCAATTGGAGCGGGGCCTAAACTCAAGCGCAATGTGGCTCACTTGATTCGAGCATGTAGGTAATACTATTTGAAGCACTTTTGGCATGAATATTTAAAAAATTAAAAATATAGAGTTCATAGAGTATTTGCCTTACAACTCCATCCGATGATTTTTACAAGGCATGCATACATTTCGAGAGTCATACTTTATAAGTTTTGACTAATAATTAGCCCGAAAATAAAAGTGATGTTATTTGAATGTACTTTTAGATGATGATGATGATGATGATGGGTACGTACTTCTTAATAATACATTGTAAAAGAAATTATTAATCAGTTTAATTGTGAAGACCGTGCCAAACCAACGGAGGGGTACATTGACTTGGGAAAGGAATATTTTTATTATGTCATTACGACATTTGTAGATAGTGTACTTGTTTATGTAATTTTGTATTTGCCACACAAAAGAGATAAAAAATGACCGAATTAGCCGTCTGTGTTGCCCCATTAGTAGAAACATAGCTTCCCTGTTCCCTTTTTTTGTTTCCCTCGTGTTCACGTTGACGTGGCAAAGATATAGAACATTCTCCTTGTCCCCCTCATGTTCCCCTGGTGCTATGGATCTTCGCCACGTCGACAGAAACACAAGAGAGACAAGAAGAAGGAAACAGGGAAGCCGCATTAGCCCGGAGTAGGCCGGAAAGCTCTGTTTGGACTTTGGAGACAGCACAACATTTGTCTTTAACAAGTTTGACAGTTGACACATGGCTTGAAGCAAACACATTTTAACCTTTCTAGTGGCACATTCAAAAATATGCTATTACAAAGTCGTGGTGGATTGTCAAAAAAGAAAAAATCCCTGTTTGGAATTTTCATCGTCAAAACAACACAAAATTTTAAGCCCTCTTTGTTGGTTCCGAAGTGTCACTGATCCCAGAGATGCTGCCGCTGCAAACCATGCATCCTTTTTCTTTTAATCTCAGGAAGGCCATTCCTTGGAGGCAGTGAGAAAGCAATGGTTTCTCTCTGCAAAAGCACCGTTTGCCCAGTTGGGTGGTGCAATGGAGACAAAATTTGAATCCCCACGAATCCAATGGTCCAAGTCAAAGAGACCAATGTGGCTTGTCCAAGAATCACATACGTGCATGAAGTAAATAATATGGGATTTCCAATCTTTACGACGTAGGATCGATGACGATAATTTAAATCCGTACAACCTGATGAATCGATGGCGCCAACCACTGTTAGAATAGCAACCTGCGATAAAAGAATTCACCCAATCACACACTCATGATCACGTCTACCCGACCACATAAGTAGACATGTCGTCACTCCTATAAATCACAAGGAATCACAAGAACCACGGGGTTGAGAACGCCCAATTTCCCTCTATGTTGCAATCATATGCTAAACCCTAGAACGAACAAGTATATAGCTCTCTGAAAATGATAGATTGATTTATGTGGTCTGTGTTTTGAAAATTTTCGTACAGAGTAAATAGGTGGCCGACTCCTCCTTGATTCCTTCATAGGGAGTCGAACCCAACTCGTACTCAGCCACATCAACTTGACGCACAACTTAAAGTTATTACAACTCAGTTCGGACTCCAAGTAAACAAGAAAATAACCGAGTTGGTTCGGTCAAAGCACACGACAACCGAAAGGAGCCAACTCCTTGCGTCCAGGACTAGTAGGTGCATGCAGCATGCAGTTTCCTTTTTTTATTGTCTAGACTGTACACGCTTCATCCATGTCCTTTGTGGCATGTAACACACACGCAGCACATAGATGCCTGCATGTATTTCTATGGTTTTATCTTTCCTCTCGGTCCACATGCATATGCATGATTTTCTTACTTGGCTGATTTCTTCTAGCTTTGGCATCCCAACATCTCCTCATGTACAAACCTGAGACTAATTAAGATACTAGTATTAGGAAGTAGCCAGTGTAGGAACACGCGTACGCTACGCTAGCGCAGAATAAAATTTTCTACCGCGTAAACCAGTAAGCCATGCAAGTAAGAGATCGCAGATTGTTACCACTAGACGCGCAGTGCAGCGGAAGTATCGTTGATGCAGCCGATTCAACGAAGCGCGCGTCGATGTAGCAGTAGTAGTCGAACGTTCTCCGTCCAACCGTCTCCTCCTCGTGATCATCCCGCTTAGCGCCGCAGTCACAGCAGCGCCTCTACCGAAGTCCACACGTCCGGGATGGAATGCCGTGCGCTGGTGTGCTAGCACCGTGCGCCCGGCTAGGGTTTTGGGATACGGCCGAGGGGAGGTGGCGGCCACGGTTTTCAACACAATAGTCTCTCAAACCTGCAGCCCCACCTCCACATATTTATAGAGCATGCTAATGGGCTTCCACGTTGTAGGCCCATTAGAAAACCTTAATCCCATATGGATCAATATCCCTTTTGGCCTATAAAACTGAATTGTTTATGATTGCCTCTTGGGCACATCACTAACAATCTCCCACTTGCACTAGAGACAATCATATAGGTAACAATTCCAACCCCTTAAGTGTGTGACCCGTTAGGTTCATGTGTAGACAGCCATGACCCAAAAACCCTTTTCAAGCCATAAGTCAATAGTGGCACCTAGCAGGGCATATTGACTCCCGAATACACATAAAGATCATATCAGCTAAACCTTGATATACACACACTTGGATCCCTTTGCCACACGATACCAGTCGAACTTAAGGCGAGATTCGTGCCACCCTTGTGATAGCTCAACCATTCACTCGATCTTGTGGTGGATTACAACTCATGACTAACTCTTTAGTCACATTGTGATTAACTCTTTAATCACCTTGGCATGGCCATGCACTTCCCTAATCCAACCACATCGAGGGGCCCAGAGATATCTCTCCTGTTATGTAGGAGGGGCAAATTCCATCTTAATCCGCTTACATCTCATTCCATGTTTCATGATACACCTGAAGACCACTTTTATAGTTACCCAGTTACGGAGTAGTGTTTGGCAGCCCCAAAACGCACCACTACACATAGTGAGAAACAATGTCGATTTTAGGTCGAAGGATCCAGTAGGTATACCACTCGAGATCACTTGATGGCACATATTAACATAACAATCCCAGCAACGTCTCAGAGTGGGTCAATCCAACACCATGTTCTCTAACATGTGTCCACATTATTGATTTGATATTCCTATATCCATGATCCGTGAAACATGATCATCAATCAATACATGTGCTAGTCCATAAATCATTGTTGTCCCACGTAATGACATAAGACTAAGGATCTTTAGAATAACATTAAATAAAACAAAGAGTTTCACGAACAAGCCATATACTTGCCAATCAATGCATACAATCATTATTCAAGGAACCAAATAACACCTTATTCAAAATTTCATAAACATAGACTTGATGCAATTATTTCCCACTCACACTAGAGTCAATCATGTAAGTATCTAATACCCATTGCACTCGTGTATGCCTCATGCTTTGTTTGTGGGAGAGGCTTCATCAACGGATCAGCAACATTCAAATTCGTGTGCACCTTGCAAATCTTCACTTCACCTCTATCAATGATCTCACAGATAAGGTGATAGCGCCGAAGTATATGTTTGGACTTTTGGTGTGACCTAGGCTCCTTTGCTTGCGCAATGGCTCCACTATTATCACAATAGAGATCCACTGGACTGGACACACTAGGGACCACACCCAACTCAAAAACAAATTTTCTGATCCAAACAGCTTCCTTTGCAGCTTCAGAAGCTGCAATATACTCGGCCTCAGTTGTCGAATCAGCTACCGTCTCTTGCTTAGAACTTTTCCAGCTCACTGCCCCTCCATTGCGGCAGAACACAAAACCAGACTGCGATCTACTATCATCTTTATCAGTTTGGAAACTAGCATCGGTGTAACCTTTTACAACGAGCTCTTCTTCACCTCCAAAAATAAGGAACATATCCTTAGTCCTTCTAAAGTACTTAAGAATATTCTTTACAGCCACTTCCTTAGTCCTTCTAAAGTACTTAAGAATATTCTTTACAGCCACCTAGTGAGCTAGACCGGGGCTAGATTGATACCTGCTCGTAACACTTAGAGCATATGAAACATCTGAGCGCGTATAAAGCATAGCATACATGATGAATCCGATGGCTGAGGCATACAGAATCGCACTCATCTTCTTTTGCTCATCAAGTGTTGAAGTACACTGAGTCTTGCTAAGACTAATGCCATGTGACATAGGCAAGAAACCTTTCTTGGAATCTTGCATATTGAACCGTTTCAATACCTGGTCAATGTATGTACTTTAGCTTAATCCAATTAGCCTCTTCGATCTATCTCTATAGATCTTTATGTCCAAAACGTAAGCTGCCTCTCCGAGATCTTTCATTGAGAAACTTTTTCTCAAAGAAGACTTCACGGCTTCTAGCATTGGAATATCATTTCCGATCAATAATATGTCATCTACATACAAGACCAGAAAAACAAGTGCGCTCCCACTAACCTTCTTGTAAACACAAGGCTCTTCTTCATTCTTGATGAAGCCAAACCCTTTGACTACCTCATCAAAACGAATGTTCCAACTCCGAGAAGCTTACTTCAGTCCGTAGATAGATCTCTGAAGCTTGCATATTTTTCTAGCATTTTGGGGATCAACAAAACCCTCAGGTTGTGTCATGTACACATCCTCACTTAGGTTCCCATTTAGGAAAGCCGCTTTGACATCCATCTGCCATATCTCATAATCGAAATATGTAGCAATAGCTAGAATGATCCGGACAGACTTAAGCATAGCGACGGGCGAGAAGGTTTCATCATAATCAACACCTTGAATCTGTTTGAAACCCTTCGCCACCAATCGTGCTTTATAGATATGAACATTTCCATCCATGTCTATCTTTTTCTTAAAAATCCACTTGCACTCAATGGTTTTTACACCATCGGGTGGATCAATTAAGTTCCAAACTTGATTATCATACATGGATTGAATTTCGGATCTCATGGCACCATGCCATTTCTCAGAGTCTAGGCCCATCATCGCTTCTTCATAATTCTTAGGCTCATCATTGTCTAACAATAAAATGTCATGTCGATACCTTATTGGCATTTGACGTAGCCTTTCAGACCTACGTGGGGCTGATGCCTCTTCTACAGGTTGTACAACATCTTGTACACTCTGTGGAGCTTCAGTAGGAGCTGAAACATTTTCTGATGTCTCTCGAATTTCTTCAAGACTCACCGGGCTCCCACTAACTCCTTTTGAGAGAAACTCTTTCTCCAAAAAGACACCATTTCGGGCAACAAACACTTTGTTTTCATCCCTTTTATAAAAATAATATCCTTTAGTTTCCTTAGGATACCCCACGAAGAAGCATTTATCAGATTTAGGTGTGAGCTTGTCAGACATCAAACGTTTTACATATGCTTCACATCCCCATATTTTAAGAAAAGACAACCCGGGACGCTTCACAGTCCATATCTCATATGGTGTCTTCTCTACAGCTTTTGATGGAACCCTATTTAATGTGAACGCAGTTGTTTCTAGAGTATACCCCCAAAAAGACAATGGCAGATCAGATTGGCTCATCATTGACCGAACCATGTCCAACAAGGTCCGATTCCGTCATTCAGACCCCCATTCCATTGAGGTGTTCCTGCGGAGTCAGTTGTGGAACAATTCCGCATTGCTTCAGATGATCACCAAACTCATGGTTCAAATATTCACCTCCACGATCTGATCGCAAGGTTTTAATTGTCTTGCCAAGTTGATTTTGTACCTCATTCTGAAATTCCGTGAACTTTTCAAATGATTCAGACTTATGCCTCATTAGGTAGATGTATCCATATCTACTAAAGTCATCGGTAAAGGTTATGAAGTACTGAAAACCACCTCTGGCAGTTGAACTCATTGGTCCACATACATCTGAATGTACTAAGGCCAACAAGTCATTTGCCCTCTCACCTACACCAGTGAAAGGTGTTTTAGTCATTTTGCCAAGTAAACAAGACTCGCATGTTTCAAATGATTCAAAATCAAATGAGTTTAGAAGGCCATCTTTATGGAGCTTCATCATGCGCTTATCATTTATGTGACCCAAACGACAATGCCAGATATAAGTGGGATTCAAATCATTAGGCCGAAGCCTCTTAGCATTAATGTTATAGATAGGCACATCCTCAAGATTTGAAACATATAATCCATTTATCAATGGAGCAAGACCATAAAACATATCATTCAAATAAATTGAACAACAATTGTTCTTTATTCTGAACTCATGACCTTCTGCTCCCAAACATGAAGCAGAAATAATGTTTTTGCTTAAGGCAGGAACATAATAACAATTATTTAATTCCAAAACTAATCCTGAGGGTAAAGATAATGGTAAAGTGCCGATAGCTAATGCAGCAACTCTTGCTCCATTGCCTACGTGAAGATCGACCTCGCCTCTTGCCAAACTCCTCCTCCTTGTCAGCCCCTGCATCAAATTGCAAATATGAGCAACCGATCTGGTATCAAATACCCAAGAACTAACATGAGATGTAGCAAGATTTATTTCTATAACATTTATACCTGAAGTAGAAGTCTTCCTTTCTTCTTTTTCCAAATCTGCCAAGTACTTCTTGCAGTTTCTTTTCCAATGTCCAATCCCTTGGCAATGATAGCAAATGGTTTCAGGTGCAGCACCAATCTTGAGCTTCTGAAGCTTAGATTTGACACTCGAGATATCATCTTGAGTTTTACCCGTGCCCTTTCCTTTGCTCAAAGCCTTATTATTCTTCTTTTTGAATTTGGTAGTCTTCTGAACCATCATCACATGATTGGAGCTTTTCTTAATGCTCTCCTCTGCTGACTTAAGCATCCCATGCAACTCGGTCATTGACTTCTCCATGCCATTCATATGAAAATTCAAAATGACTGGCTCAAAGCTCGGAGGGAGCAACTGGAGAATCACATCAGTAGCCAACTCTTGGCTAAGGGGAAAACCAAGTTTTTCCAAACTCTCAATGTAACCAATCATCTTGATCACATGAGGGCTGACCGGATTTCCTTCAGCTAACTTGCACGCAAACAATGACTTAGAGGTGTTGTACCTTTCAGCCCTTGCCTGGTTCTCAAACATGCCTTTAAGACCCACAATCATATTGTAGGTATCCGTGTTCTCATATTGCTTCTGAAGCTCAGAGGTCATGGTGGCAAGCATGAGACAGCTAACATCCAGTGAGTCATTACAATGTTTGTCATACTCATTCTTTTGAGCACGAGTAGCATCTTCAGCTGGTTCATCTGGATATGGACCCTCTAGAACATATTCCTTCTTTTCTTGCTTGAGAACGATTCTCAAGTTGCGATACCAATCAATGAAGTTTGTTCTATTTAATTTTTCTTTCTCAAGAATAGATCGCAGATTAAAACTGGGTGTGGAGGAAATAGATGGCGGCATTGTCTACAACATAAAATATATGCGAAAATTCAGCGCTATGTTTATGTGAATACTTCCATTAAACAATTTAACAAAAGATACTTCTACTATATGTTTAAAATCAAATACCCTCTAATAACATATAGTGAGTCAAAATCCATATTTCACTAAGCCCTAGTGAGCTTTGGCATCACCGCTAGAAACCTAGTGACGTAGGTAAGCAACGCTTGCTAATCACATTTTATGTAACTCTTGTTTGTTGGGTGACATCCAATGCCCCGGCTCCCAACACCATGCCCCAAGGCCCAAATCCAATTTGATAGCCTTGTCAAGTAAACCAACACTATGCTAGTGGATGTCCAACATCCACCCTATTAGATCAAGATAGTTGATGGTACTTTGCTTTGGCAGACCTACCAAACAATGATCGTAATTCTTATAGCGCAGCAATTGGAAGGGCATCAAATAAATTCTTAATTTTTCTGAGGGAAGCTATTCTGTCATGAAAAATACATCCTCTACATGTATGACATGAAAGAATAGTATGACAGGAAATAAACATTACATGCATATAATCACATTATACTATGAATGGTATGGCCTTTGAATCGTAGTGGTTGCCATCGCCATGGTTCCACGGTGATGTCCTTCGCCACACTTCCTGTCCTCTTTGTCATCATGCTTGAAGCCTCCATAGTAAAGAACTAAACTATTACAACTAATAGCTAGCAAATGAATTACATGAGGAGCGCAAGCATCACAAGTCAACACGCAGGTCGTTATATAATTAAAGAACAGCCTCAACCCAGCTGTAATTAATACGACACACAGGCCGCCAAAACACACATGCACCTCATATACATCTATGCCATACCATTCACATCATTCCCTGCAAAAACAAGTTAAGCGTAGAACACATTCTACTGCCCTAACATGAATGTGTTTGTATAACAATCTATGCGTGTACGCAACGGCGGTCCCGCTGGTCGGTCAGCGGGCGGGAGGTCGAGGGGGGAGCTGCCCCCCGTGGGTTTTAGGGCGAAGGCCCTATCCTCAGTCTTTGGATCTGTACCCAGCCACAGACCATATCAGCAGCATTGAGCTTGTGCTTCTTGAGTTGTTATCTAACTGATCAGTTCTCACTGCAAAAAAAAACTTGTGAAGTGAGGTGGGAAACGAATCCATAAGCGACACATGTGGATTGTAGTGGTAACTTCTGTATATGTCTTGGTTGACTGTTGCTTATAAGTTGCAGCACATACTATGGATTATTCAGCATTCATAGATAATGGATAGATGATGTGGATTCATGGTTCGAAGCATGTACAAGTACTACTTAAATTTCAATATTCTTTGACAATTTGGGGCATCCTCTCCTGGTTGAGCGCAAAAAAAGAAAAAGAAAAGGCCAGTTGGTGGAGAGAGTGAGAGACTATATTCTTGTAAAACTATTTTGCTTCAGCTTTCAACAACACAATCTAGTAAAGAACTTGCAATATTCCAAAAGTTTTGTATCATGGAATCTCAGTAAATTGTTGGCTTGTGTGTAGTATATAAAAAAGAAAGAACAAAGGGTTTTACAGAAAGAGCAAAGGGCACCCGCCTACACTATTTACAAGCTTAGGTAGAACAAACATGATTCATTTTTTCATTGTGTTCCCAAGGTTATCACGACGCTCTGGCAAGTCACGGCGAGCGCGGGATGCTAGTACACCTAGACACATGCCATGGCGTGAGTTAGACGATGGTAATTAATAAAAATAACAAATAATACCGTATATGGCTAAGAGTTAAATAAATATATGTCATATGGTAGGGAATTAAATAAATGTACCTCGTATGGCAGGGAATTAAATAAGCATAGCACAAATTCTCCAAATAGCAACTAAGTTAACTAAAGTTACCATAATAAGGTCCATAATAGCACACAAGCACAAGCACAGAGATAGAGAGCAGAAGCAAAAGCATACCAAATTGGAGCAAGCCTTGCCATGCAAATGTGTTACTATTACCACAACAACTATTACATGAGAGGTTAGGGCAAAGCAACCAAAGCCTCACCATGCAAACATAGTATGTACTAAACCACCACCACTACTACTAGAGCCGACACAACATTATGATTCACAAAAATAGTGTGAGATATTGGAAACCACATCCTATAAACATTCTATGGATGTGCAATGGTGATCGATCTACTACAACACTTTCACATCTTGCAAAAATTCCTAGATGTTTCAATTCAACTGAAACTTTCACATCATGCAAAACCCTCAAAATCAACAAATCTTCAGATCATTCAAAAACATGTGCTGGCATTGGGAGAGCATACCTTTCCTAGATGTTCCCTACCCCAAAATGGGCTTCAAATCGGCTACCAAGTGGTAGATTTGGAGAGAGAGAGAGAGAGAGGGTCGGGAAAGGAGAGAGAGTTAGAGCTACGGGAGGAAGGAGAGGGAGGAGATAATGATTTAGGGTTTGGGTGGGGCCATCTCAGCCACTCCTTTATTGCCATTTACCACGCCACGTTTTCTAGCGTGGCTGCACACTTTTGGCACGCTAAGGGTGGTAACATGACAGGCCAACAAGGGCGGTGTCGCAAATCTCTCTTGCCATGCCATTTCTTGTGGTGTGGCTGGACTAGACCCCAACCTCAGCCACGCAAGTTGTCCACGCTGTCACGGACTGGCTAAAAGGCTTGCGTGGCAGCTCTTGTCTGGCCCGCGGCATTTGGGAAGTCCTCGTTCAGCGGAACGATCTTCCCGACACCGAGACATCATGGGTTGCAACAACCGACTTCAAGCGCCAATATCCTCATTTCCAGCTTAAGGACGAGTTGTTTCCTAAGAGAGGGAGAGATGACATGTATGGGACTCTATATCAATGTTGCCGCCGAATTCAGCACAACGACGCCCCAGCAAAACCATAGTCCTAGTCGGTGGCGGCAAATTCCGTTAGATGGAAAGTTTGTTTAGGAAATGAGGGTTATTAGAAGGTAAGAGAGATGTTGGGAATAAAGAGTTTGTGTTAGTTACGACTGTTAGGGGCTGTTTGCCAATACAAAGGGCCAGCCGAATCAGTTAAAGGAATCAAAGAAGAAAACTTATCAATCTACCTTCTTATATTCTCTGAATCCGTTCCCTTGCTTCTCTGCTACCACAGAACATCCTCCCCTGCGCTTGCTGTTCTACTATCCAAGTTCCAGACGGCGTCCCTTCCTTCGCACGGCTGTAACCTCCGGCCACGGCCTGGACGTGACAATTATACTTTGGGCATGCCGCTTCCCATCCTAACCCAAGGCTTGCCTTGGTCCTTACCGCCAATCGCCCTTGGTGAAATTTCTTCTTCATCTTAAGTTGCAATAGGTGATGTCGATATTTGAAGCTAAGCTTACCCATCTCATGTCGATATATGAAGTTAAGCTTACAGATCTGTTTACTCAATTGGTAGTGAGGAGCGGTTTTGGTGATCCTTTACATAGCTTTCATATTCCTTTTATTTACTGTAATCTATATATGGAATAATGGAAAGTATGACAGCTTCTCTGAGAATCTTAATGAATAAACATTTATTGGATAAGTGACTTGCCTGTTCTTATCTATATTCCAGCCTCCTTGAATAGTAGAGCATAGCATGTTGATGCCATATTGCACATAAACATATTTTGCCTATTTTGTACTGATTGATTCCAGGGGAAGACGCCTTTGATTTCTAATGATTAACAGATTAACTTTGACTAAACATGCTCTACGAATGGTCAAGCGTAGAACAAGGGTTATGGAGAACCAGAGTGGCTCAATCGATAGGATGGAAGTGTTGGACTATTTATGAGACCTTGAAGTAACACTGGTGTAAGCGCTCTTATTTACCTGTTGAAATAAATAAATAATGACATTCACCGACCTGCCTCTTTGAGCTGATTCTGCAAAACAGGATCTTCAAGAAACTAACAATATCTGGTTATGCTAATAGTTATGTAATTATATGCAAACCACTAAGTTTATATTGATGGTACCGTAGATTTTGCATTTATACTTGGATATTGCTTGCCATGCACTGAAAATTCTAGATGGGAAAAAATATTACTGCAAGTATGCAGTAGTAAATATTTTTACCCTAAACGCTACTTTGTGGGGGCATTTCGGGTGTAAAAATGGGAAGGGAAGTGCTAGAGAATCAAATATATATACATCAAGAAGAACCGACCGGCCTCTCATTGTGGCTGGTACATTCTCTATTTTAGTTGAGGAGTGTTAATCAATTTGAACCAAACTACATTGCAAAGCATACACACATAGTTAAAAGCAAGTCTTGCTTCTTTTGATTGAAAGTTGTGAAGGTGTATGGAATTCCACCATACTGCATCTGGTAGATGTGTTTTCTTTTATACGAAGCTAATATATACTCATTGTAATCTACGTTTGTTCTAGCTTTCTTTTAATTTACTAGATGTTTTTTTTTGCTAGAGGTTTAGGCTCTCTCATCATTTTCTGTTGCTAAATTTGTGATTAATAACACGATCTTTTCATGATTTTAGGATGAGCTGCATTGTGCTCTGTTGTGTATATTTGCAAGCAAACAAGGTCATTAAGTATCATCAGCCGTTCTTCTATCTGGGTTTCTTGTTGCTGCTGGCTGGCCTACTAATCGGTTGCTGTACCAAGAGCGGCCAGCAGCTGCTTCTTGCCGGATTCATGGCGCACAATACCTTGGCACAGCATCCCGTCCGATGCATGTTACTGTGCTTTTTGTTCATGGTGCACAAGACCTTGGCACAGCATTCCGTCAGTTTTTTAAACCATTATTTTTGGCTAGATTAGCCCAGCTTTGATATTGACCTAGGCACCTAGTAATAGTGAGAACCAGGAAGTACTTGGATCAATGTGACTGCTCCATTGAGAAGGTGATTTCTGGAGGTATTGCTCAATGATTTGTTTGCGTATGCTTTTGGTTATAGAGGCTGCTGCTCACTTTGTTTTTATCAAGTGTAACAGTTAATGACCCACAATATTTTAGTTGTTACTGAGAACATTTGTGACTCATGTTGGTGAGACTGTGAAAGTTTCTGTAGGATCGTCGATGGCAATCAGAAAGGAGGTGAATGATTGTAGTGCACAGAAAGATTTTTCTTTGGAATCTGCAGACTTCTAATTTTCCAACCTGCTAATGCATCAAGAAAACAAAGGCAAAAATAGCAAAAGACAAGGAAAATAAAAACAACACTTTATAAGCAGATCAAATTTTCCTTTGCTTGTAGACCCAGGAGATTATATGGTTTGGTTTTGGTTGTACTCACGAACGTAAATAAGAGAACTACGGCTAAAAAAACAAGAACCAGAAGAGACGCTACACTCACGAGAGAAATCTTTAGTATGCAATTTATATCTCTCAATTTCACGGCCTAAACGCACCACGCATGCAGCATTGGCTGTCTAATCAACACATCTAATCACCTTCCTCTTATCTCCCTTCAGTCGCTAATCACTTGCCATCCCCAATGTAATCACGACAGCACACCAATCACCACAGCATGCATGCAGTCAACACCTATTTATTTCAATCTAGAGGTGCAATTGGGTCGGATTCGGACGGATATTGCTCATACCGTATCCTAACCCATATTTTTTTCTCGGATTTAGGGTCGGATACGGTAAAACCGGATACGAATACAAATTCGGAGTATTCAAAATTTCGAATACGGTGCCGCTGTAACGGATACTTGACGGTTTTGGATCGAAAACGGATAATGTAGACGGATAGTACGTGCATACGGAAAGGAACATATGCTAAACCATATCACCATCACTTCAAGCCTTAAACTGTTAGACATAAGTATATAATAGTGATTATAATTCATCAGCCGAAGATGGTGTGGCGTTTCCCCCAAAATTGCCCATTGAGGTGTGGCGTTTCAAGATGAATCTTGATTCTTGACGGACAACATTTTCTTTTTCTAGGCTAAAGAGATTTTACTAAATTAAGGTAGAGACAGTAGACAATTGGGGATAATAGACTTTTGACAATTTTACCTGTTCATTTATTCTTTTCTAGGCTAAAGAGATTTTACTAAATTAAGGTAGAGACAGTAGACAATTGGGGATAATAGACTTTTGACAATTTTACCTGTTCATTTACTGAAGCATGCCAAAGTTCATCGTTTAATAATACTCTAATTACATGTTTTTCATTCCATTACCTAGGAAGAGTGATCTTAATGAGCAAATTTAGGATTCCAATTGTACAAGCAACAGAATTAGAAATAAAACACTATTTTAGTATTTGTATATTTATAGTTGCCACAACTGAATTTCATATTCCTTTTAGAGAACTTAAGCTTGCACCATCTAGGAAAACTTTCTATACACTACACACCTCAACCAACCAACATGACAAAAAAACAAATACTAGCAAAATAAAAGGTGAATTCTTAGCTCTTACCAGATATCCGACCGAATATCTGACGGAATAATTATCTGGTATCCGAATACCGATACTATTTGGTCGGATAACAACTCTCCCGAATCCGAATCCGACATGAATTATCCGAATCCGACCTGGATACCAAATTCCCTTCCCGAATCCGGTACCGATGGGATTCGATACCGGATCGGTCGGGATTAACCCAACCCATTTGCACCCCTATTTCAATCAGAGCCTTGGTCCGCCTTGCTGCAGAACCGAGACACAGGCATGCACCACGGGCGGGATGACGCATGGCTTCTTGTGTGCAGGCCGGGCGCAAGTGCCAGCGCGTGTACAGTGCGAGGTGATGGATGGCGATTAGACAAACTTCGACAGAGCTATCCAATACGCCATCCGATTGTTTTTTCCTCGAATCGATCTATACTTTATTTTTGAATCATAGTGGCTACAAAGTACTCTACTGACATCCCTAAATTCTAACACGAAATTAGCATCTCAAAAGCCACGGGATTAACCTCCAACCCCATCTCTATTTATAGTCTAAGGCCCAAAACCTTAGCTTATTCTAAGCCCACGAGTTTTAATCTAATTCTAATAAATAAGGGATTCGAAATCCTTCATAACACTGGCTTTTCAAAATTTTAACTTTTCCAACTCATCACATATCGAAGCCTACATGACCGCACCTCCTATAGTTTCTCCACGCATCATCCACTATTGATCTCCACGTGTTCCAGCGTGAGCCCGACTACTTTGTGACATCCTTGACCGCATGAACCTTAGATTTCCCCTCCTAGTCCCGGTCCTCATTGTCACTGACCATCACAACTAAATATTCTAGATCTACCTATATGATCTAATAGTTTCCTTTGTGCTTGGCAATAACAAAGAAGAATCTGATGGTTCCTAACATTATTCCTTGTGTTAGTTCAATTGCGTAAATAAATGGGATCTTTAGTTGTGATAGCTAGCTAAAAGTAGGCTGGTAATTGTAACATGGAGGCATCATCCTCCAGTCGAAGCTTGCCTGTTACAACTTCCAACAAATGAACATCTCACAAGTAAACTGTTCTGTTGATTCTGGGACTTGACCCTGCCTATTTGTCTTGAAGAAATATGAGTGGTAAATTGTATTTTATTAAATGTGTTTCATTACAGAGCTAGGAAGTAATAGAATCTTGCTTTTGTCTCTCTTATGCAATGGTTGATAGAAAACATTCTTACTGAATAGAATTCATACATCTGAATTCAGGAAAGCATATCCTGCTGCTTCACTTGAACCTAAGCTAGTAGCAATTGGCGCAAACTGAATAGAACCTTTGCAAAGACAATCCTGGCTCTGTGGTGGAAATGGAACCGACGAATCAATTAGCTGAGCAGACGCATGGTGCCGATTGGGTTTCCATGTGAGAGACCATGTGGCGGTATCCCCATGTTTGTGATGAGTAATTAACGGTTGTGTTAGTGAGCTTGAGTTTGTTTTGGGTATTCTAGGGTTGAGTACCTTTACTTGTGCTAATGTTGATATGCTGTTTCGTGCGGTGCTATGTGACGGTTTGCTTGTCTGTGTGACTGTAGGACTTCGGAGCTAGATCATGGTGAGGCAAGGAGGACCAGGACTAGGCACAGGAGGTGTTGAGGTCCAGACGGTCGGTGATGCCGAAGATGATCGAGACTGGTGAGGTGGTTGCGAGTCGGGAGACAAGGAACCGGAGCTGGAGCTATCGGTGGAGGACATGACGGGCGACGACGAGAGAACCGGGACTAGGCTCAGGGAGGAGTCAGAGGTCCAGACGGTTGGAGGTCGGTTGCGGTCATGTGCGACGGAACAGACCAGGACTGGACTCAGGTGGAGTCGGAGGTCTCGGTCGGTGTCGGGTGGACATGACAGGCAGCAGCGAGTGGATCGGGACTAGACTCAGGGAGGAATCGGAGGTCCAGACGGTCAGGATGCCGGGTGCGGTCGTGTGCAGTGAGGTGGACCGGGACTAGACTCAGGAGGAGTCGGAGGTCCAGACGGTCAACGTACCAGACGCGGGAAGCTTCCGGGAAGGTGCTTGAGGGGCAATTTGGTAAATTGACCCAAGTCATGAGTTGGAGGCTGGTTTTCCCTCCAATTCTTGTGTTGACTTCTTGCCTCATGTGGTTATGTGAGGTTGGAGTGGGCATTGTATGCCATTTCTTGATTTGCTTGTTTGGTGTAAGCTCTTTCCTTCAAAAGAGGAGAGGGAAGCAGCAGTATGCAGCTCATGGGTGTAAGCAAAGGGTGAGTGCAGTGCTCTAGAGTGTGTGTGCATTGCGTGTGTTTCTCTCTGGAGTGAGATTGAGAGAAGCATGTAGTGTTTTCCCTTCCCAACTATGTATGGGGACTCTTCTGTAATCATTCCACTTGTAATCATTCATGGGATGGAATCAATGAGAAGAAGAGTTGTTTGTTTGCATTTAATTTTTAGTCTTCTGCTCCTTCTCTGTTTCTAGGGTTTGTTGGCAGGGACTCTTGGGCTTTTGTTTTTCTAGATGCAAATGTGAGTTTGAGTTGTGGTTTCTTCCTTTGAGATCATCTCCCTGCCATACTCAAAGTTTCATGTGCAAAGGATGAAGGAATCTCAAGAAATCTGATTTCTCCCTTGTGGCTGTCAGGTTTCAGCAAAATGAGGTGTTTCATGTGTGATTGAGTGTTTTGTTTACATCTTCTTCCCTCTGAAATCTTTGTGGTTTTTAGCTTGAAGTCTTTGTGAGAGAACCTGGAGGGGATCAGCAAATTTCTCTCATGTCCCTGTGGTCTGCAGGTTGCTGTCTTTGCTATTCTGAATTTTTATCGCTCGCAGACTGCTCTGATTTCAGGCATCCGGTCAAACCGGAAACCCTAGCGGTCAGACCGCATTTTAGCCTCCGGTCAGATCGGACAACGAAGGGCGGTCAGACCGGCATAGCCCGAGCCGTCTGACCGGTGGATGGCTGGCAGTCAGACCGGCTTTAAGCCGGTCTGACCTGCCGAAGACCGGCGATCTGATCGGCCTGGCTCATGCGGTCTGACCGGTCCTCAGCAATCTGTACTGCTGCCAGCTTCAGTTGTTTCTCCTGTCTTGCCCTTATTCTCTAAAGTATTTTCTTCCTGGATTTCCAGTAGGCATGAGAATATGATTTCTCTTTCATAGCTCTGTAGCTATCGGAAGAGTGTGTCTTGTTGGTGGATACTTTTGGCGCATTTTTAAAGAGGCACCATTCACCCCCTCCCTCTGTTGCCATTTCTGATCCTACAATTGGTATCAGAACCGGTTAGCTCTTCTTGATAGATCTTTAACCGGTCTGTGAGCCATGGCAACGGACAAGTATTCCACCAAGCCCCCGATCTTCGATGGGATCGACTATCCCTTTTGGAAGAGTCGGATGGAGACCTATATTTAGGCTCAGGGCTATGCGATTTGGCGCAAAGTTAAAACGCGCTTTGTTGTTCTTGCCGATGAGAACATCAATGTGGCAAACATGCCCGATGTTGAAGCGAATGCTAAGGCAAGGAACATCATCATCCAAGGTTTGAGCCAAAATGAGTTTGATCGCATTTCTCATCTTACATCGGCCTTTGATATTTGGGTGACCCTCGATGCTTACCATGAGGGCACCACCCAAATAAAGACGGTTTGACAGGACCAATTCAAGCGAGATTACAACAAATCTGAAATGCTCGCTGGAGGGTCCCTGGATGAATGCTTTGCGAGATTCCACAAGATCTTGAGCAACCTCCGAGCGGTCGGTCTCACATACCCCGACTCGGACAACGCTCGTCAGATGCTTGAGGCCTTGGACTTGCGTGTTTGGAAGATGAAAGTGACCACCATCAAGGACACGACGGACCTCTCGACTTTGACTCTTGATGCGTTGTACTCACGCCTCAAGACTAACGAGATTGACATTGTCTCTCGTAAGTCGAAGTCACAGTCGATGGCTTTGGTCACTGATCCTAGTTTGACTTCTGAGTTTTTTTTCTGATGGTGTTTCTAGTTTATCTCTTGCTGCTGTTTGTGAGATGCGTGATGACCTACTAGAACAGCTTCCAGAAAACCAGCTAGCCCTCTTAGCCAGAAAATTCTCCCATGCATACAAGAGGGTTAGGGAGAGAAAGACAAGAGGAGGTCGTGTGATTTGCTTTGAGTGTGGTGGCCCCAACCACATTCGAGTAAACTGCCCTAAGCTGGAGGGCAAGAACGACTACGACGGTTCGAGCAAGAACGTCTACACCAACAAGAACCGCAACAAGAAGCCTCCAACAAAGAGAAAAAGTTCCGCAACCTTGGCAAAGCCAAGAAGCTCTTCCACCGCGTCCTCACCGCCTTCGACGACCTCGACCTCAGCGAGGTGGAGGGATGGAGCGATGACGATGGGAAGGACGATCAAGATCCCAAGGATGGCGAGGACTTCAGCGGCATGTGCTTCATGGCCCTTGAGGGCGAAGTCAGCGACAGCGAGTTCTACTCTGACTCCGACGAGGTATACCTCTCCTATGAACAGCTTAATGATGCTTTTCTTAAACTAGAAAAATTTCATGCTAGATCTAGAGCTAGGTGTAGCGAGTTGGAGAAGGAAGTAGATAGATTGTCACGGGAGCTTACTTCACTTATATCTGCTTCCTCCCGTGACGAATGTGATACATGCTCTGCTTTGCTTGGTGATATGGAGAAATTAAGGACCTCTCATGATAGTCTATCTTCTGAGCTTGACATGCTTAAGGTGGAGAATGTTAGTCTTTTAGCTGAACTAGAGATGAGTAGGACTGTTGCACTTTCATCTACTGTTGTTGAGACTACATCTTGCATCTCATGTGAGGATAAGGACAATGCATTTAGAGGTCTTTATACCATGCTTCTCGATCTGCCTGAATCTTGTGAAAGCTGCATTAATTTGAAGATGAACATAAAAAGGGCAGATCATAAAATTGCTGAGTTACAAGCTTTTTTGTTAGAGCCAATTGCTTCATGTATGAACTGTCCCACGTTGACTGCTGAGCTTGAATCTGTTTTCAAACAGTTTCAAGAGATGATTGATAACAGTAACAAATTGGCTTAATATGCTTCTAAGGACCCTGTTAGCGCACCATGCAATAATTGTGAAAAACTAAAATCTGACTTGATTGCATTGGATGAAAAATGTGTGAAGCTAACTAAGGACCTTCTAGAGAAGTCACCATCTGCTTGTAATGTCTGTGCTGTTGGGAAGAAGCATGAGGGTTTGGTAGAGACGCTTAGCGACGTGAACCAAATGGCTAGCAGTAGGACTGTCCCTTCTGAGGCGGCTGTGCGTGCACATGCCTTCCGTTCTTCTGTTGTTGGTTCTTCTTCTACTCCCTTACCTTCTGTTGTCTCTTCTTCCCCCTGCTCTTCTTGCACCTCTCTCTTTCGGGAGTGTCAGTATCTTATGAACTCTCTCGAGAGGTTTGTAGGAGGCAAGAAGAAGCTAAATCTTATTCTAGACCAATCCAAGATTTGCAAATTCAATCAAGGTCTAGGATACAATTTTTCTGAAGATATGAGGAAGCACCCAATGTTGTTCTTAGACCCATAGCAGCAGGTGTAATCGAGATTGAGCCCAGAACTGATAAAGTTAAATTCAAATCAGCGGGTTTTGTCCAAGGGATTTCTGACAATAAGGTGGTTCCACCTGTTGCTTCGACCTCTCAGAAGGCGAAGCCTCATCATGCTACTTCTACCTCTCAGAAGGTGAAGTACCATTGTACCTTCTGTCAGAAGGATGGACACTCGGTCGAGCGATGCTTCAGGCGCACCAAGATCACACGTAGAGATCGTGTTGAGGCTTTTAGGCGTATTAAGGGTCAGCCCCAGACCTTGAGTGCACCTAAGACCAACACGAGGCCTAGAGTTGCTTCAGTTGATGGGTTTGGGCAGCATCGAGGACTTGGATTTTCTGAGTGTTGTGGTTACAGACCAAACAGAGAGAGAGATGGTAGTGGAGAGGTGGGAGTGTTCTACCTCATCCTCTCCCTCATCCTGATATATATATTCACATGGGGTATGCTTTTACAGTTATGCCCTTACATCCGTACCTCCCCATCAGGGGCACTTATGTCATTACACACGTTACTCTGGTTCTTATAACCTCCTAACAGGCCTGCTGGGCTTAGGTGGGGGCCACCCCTACGACAGGAGCCTCTCATGGTGAAGGGCTTCACAGGGCCGAAGCCATGTCGCCGAGTCCTTTGGCCCCCTCCGTCCCCTGCGGCCTGTGAATTCCTCCGAGCTTGTGGTTGAGGAGCCCGAGGTCTGGGATGGAAGGTGCCTTGTTGAAGCAGACACGCGCGTGCTCCGTCCCCTTCGCACGGGTGGCAGCGGAGGCTGGCGCCTAGTCGAAGTAGACGCGCGCGCGCGCTCCGTCCCCTACCCTTCGAACGGGTGGCAGCGGAGGCTGGCGCCTAGTCGAAGCCGAGGCGCGCGCGCTCCGTCCCCTACCCTTCGAACGGGTGGCAGCGGAGGCTGGCGCCTAGTCGAAGCTGAGGCGCGCGCGCTCCGTCCCCTACCCTTCGAACGTGTCGGGCCCCCGGATTTCCAAACCCAGACCCTCTGTGTATTACAGCACTAGTCCCCGATCAAAGCTAGTGCACACAGTTAAACAGAATGGAAAACATCACCAACAGCGATTTATTACAATAATTAAGTGTACTGACCACAAGGTCCAATTATTACAATAGAGGTTCAAGACCTCGCACACCAGAAATAAAGCGGAAGCAAATAAAACTCGAGGACGACCCAACAATTCGCCACAGGCAATTGACTGGGGAAAGCGCGACCTAGTCCTCCGGGAAGAATCCGTCGCAGCCACAAGCGAAGCAGTAGTCGTAGTCACCTCCTTGAGCTTCAACTTCCTCTGAGATTTATTTTTAAGTGTAGCATGTGAGTACATAAAGTACTCCGCAAGTCTTGAGAAAAAATGCATAGATGCAAGGCTTAACAAAGGAAGGCCATATGGTTCTTTAGCACAAAGCAATATTTGAAATCTCAATTACTACTAATTATTTTCGAAGGCATCAATTTAATGAAGTAAATGTTTTAACAGAATTAACTTTCTAGTGAAGGTTCCAACTACCAACACTAGCTAACCAATTACCATTGGTCAAGTTTTAAACTGCGGGTTCCATCCACCCTCTCTGGCTCCAACCGCCAGGATTCCCTTCCGAGAGTTCCCTCCACTCTCGGAATACAAAACTTTTGATTTTTAAAACAAAACCAGAAATCTACCATGTGCATGCATTCTTTGCCCGCCCTTGACCGTGGGCACGGCTATTCGAATAGTTTTACACTCTGCAGAGGTTGTACAACTTTACCCACAAGAGATAAATTATCCTAAAAGTCAACACGCTTCCTTTGGCATGAGACCCAGATAAAATATCACAAAGCATTTACCTTACTCTAATCTAGCTAGATACCACCCGCTGAGGTTTCACCGTAGGTAGGCTAACTGCCCGAACCGAAGCCCCCTCTTGCGCCATATGAGTACAGTAAATCCCTGTCCCTCACTGTGGATAACCAGTCTATCCCTGGTACCCACTTTCCACTGGTGGCACCTAAACTAGACTATCATAAGTTAGTCAGCTAGGTCGTACCCATATAGACTTGTGGTTGCACGGTTAATGCTCAGTCTGGACAAACACAAGCGTCGGTCCTTAATTGACTAGGGTGGAACATACACATTACAAGTTCTCGTGCTTCCTGCACCAATCCAAACCAACCATCCACCCTAATCTAAACCAACTTTCACATTTTATTTTATTTTAAAATCACAGTGACAACTCCAATTGCCACTTCCTTAACAAACACAAGGGTTCAACAATAAATCATAATTTTTCCCATTTTCAAGATTTTCCAAAGTTATTAGATAGCGTGACTAAGCATTATCCTACCATTATACTATTCACCAAGATTAATATTAATCTCATTATTGAGACAAAGGGAGTTCTAGGGTGACAAGGTACATGGCAATCAATGTCAAATGAGGGCATAACAAAGTTGGAATAACTAATTCCTAAAGATTTGAACTAGGGATTTTATGTAAATAGCAATGCATACAATTTAAAATAATTAAAACATTTTCAAAAGCATAGGTTCAAGATGATCAAAGGAGACTTGCCTTCTTGCAGGGTTTCTGGGTCTTCTTGTTGCTGTGAAGAGGGATCGTCGCCAACGTTGGAATCTACGCGAGGAAAGACGAAGCAAACAAAGCAAATAAATATAAACGAAAATTCAAATAAAATCCAAAAATTCAACAGAGGCCATAGTTGGATAGATTATGATTTTAGATGAATTTAGAAATTTGAATGGCTGAATTTGGAGTTAAAATGAGAAAGTTATGATGGTTTGAAAATCTCAGATTTGAATAAATCCAGAAATTAGGAAGTTTCTGGCAGGTGGGGCCCACTGGAATATTAGATTTTAATTTCTATTTTTATTCTGAGAGACTGACGGGTGGGGCCCACTGAATAGTAACCACTGGCGATCACTGACATGTGGGACCCACTGGACAGTGAGCCCACTGACTCAACCTCTGGCACATGGGACCCACTGGACTCCGGGCCCACTTGTCAGAGACAGTACAGAGGGGTGGGGCCCAGGCGGCAGAGGCCAGCGCAGACCGGCGGCCGCTGACATGTGGGGCCCACTTGTCAGTGCGAATTTTTAAAAGAATGGCTCGACCTCAGCGTGCGGAGCCGGGGGCTCGAACGCGCACCGAGGGAGCCGAGGGAGGGATGAGATCGCGCTGATAACCAGATGGGCGGGGAGGCTTTGCCTACCCATATAGGGCAAGCAATTCTTTTGAGTTACCTGCCGGAGGGGAGGCCGGGGAAGGTGGCCGGAGGCAGGGTCGTCGGCAGCGAGGGAGTGGCGGAGGGGTGCGGATGACGCGTGAAATGCAAACCCGGAGCGGAGATGAGTCCAACGAAGGGGTCGGCGAGGCTCGGGGGCAAGCGGGGTGGCCGGCGACGAGGGGAGGGCGGAGCTGGCTCGGGTCTTCCGGTGCGACGGCGCTCCGGCGGCGGGGAGGGGCGGCTGAGGTGTCGGGGATGATCGCACGGGCACGGGGGTGCTCGAGGTAGCGGCGGCGAGCTCCGGGGAAGACCGAGGCGACGGCAATTACTCGCCGGAGCACTTACCGGACGCGCACGGGGAGCTTCTGGTGCGACGGCGCTCGGGGCTCAAGGGGAGAAGTGGAGGGCGCTGGGAGGTGGTGCGGGAGAAGGCGGAGCCGAGGGGGGGGGGCTTTTATAGGGCGGAGGAGGGGACACTGGCGCGGGATTGCTCGCCGGAGATGGCGGCCGAGAAAAGGAAAGGCGCGGGGAGGAAAGGAAATAGGGGGCAGAGAAGGAAAGGGAGGCGCGGGGTTAAGGGGATTTGGTCGCGGCGGCGTCCGGGACTTCCAAAACCGAGGAGGGCCGGGTAAGGCAAGGCGGGATCCGGCGCGGTCTCGGTCGGCCGGCGAAAAAGGAAAGAGGGGAGGAAGAAAGGAAGGAGGCGGCTCCGCGGGGACGATGGGCCTGACAGGCGGGGTCCACGCACAGCGGGTGACGGGGGTGCGGGCGGCCAGGGTGGCGCCACGCGGGGTAGAGAGGAGATCGGGCGGCGCGCGCGGGCGCAAGGCGGACGGCGGATCGGGCGGCCACGCGTCGCCCAAAGAGGAGGGGAAGGCGGGATGGGGCGAGCGGCAGGGATGGCGGCGACGTGGGCGGTATCCACCCGTCCACGTGGCGGCCGGAGGGCGGGTTGGAATTTTTATTTTTGAATTTGATTTAGATTTTCAGAAAAGGCTAGAAAATTATTTAGGCCTCAGAAAAATATGAAATTACCTCCAAAAATTCCAGAAAAATTCACAGAAGCTCCTGGAGATGTTTTGGACTTAATAAAAGTATTTCCAACTACTGTTGATAATTAATTTTCATATTTTGAATTACTTTTTAAATCCTAAAATAGGTTTTTATATTCCAGAAAATCCAGAAAGGCAAATTAAAACCAAGTAAAATCCAATTACCTTAAAATAATTAATTTGAATTTAAATGAGAGACCATGTGGTCATGCTCCATGAGAGTGATGAGTAATTGACAAAGGTTTAGGTCAGTCGAGTTTGGTTTGAGTGGTTCGGAGTCGAGTCGTTGCGTGGCGCAATCGGGCTCGGTCGGACTTTGGTCAAATCTGGTCATTTGGGTTTAGGATGCATATTCTAATGTTTTGACAGGTTTGGACTTCGGCAATGGTAAGTGATGTTGTCTACGCTTTCATGTGTCGAGCGGTGCTATGTGACGTGTTTTCTTGTCTGTGTGACTGCAGGACTTCGGAGCTAGGTCATGGTGACGCGTGGAAGGACCGGGACTAGACACAGGAGGTGTTGAGGTCCAGACGGTCGGGTACGCTGAGGATGATCGAGGCTGGTGAGGTGGTTGCGAGTCGGGAGACGAGGAACCGGAGCTGGAGCTACCGGTGGTGGACACGACGGGCAACGGCAAGGACTCGAGGACGTCGAGGCGGAGTCGTGGTGAGACACGAGGTGACCGGACTAGACGCAGGTGGCGTTGAGGTCAGAACGGTCGGATGTGTCGAAGACGGCGGAGATTCGATGTGGTTGCGAGTCGTGGGCGACAAGGAGCGCGGAAGCTTCCCGGAAGGTGCAGGAGGGGCGAAACGGGAATTTCGCAAGGCTGCACAAGCGGGAGCGGGCTCCGTTGGACGTAGCGGGCGTAACGGGGCGGAGACCCGTTAGCCAAGCGCTATAAAAGGAGAGGAGGGGCTGCATGCCCTCCTTGAGCACTTGTAGGGAATTAGGGTTTACACTAGTCAAAAGAGGCTTTAGGAAGGTTGTTTCCTTTAGCTCTTTAGTTGGTGTGAGTTGGTGGAGGCAGAGCGTGCTCCCTCTGTAGCTTCATCGATGGTTTCTATGTGAGTCTCCTCTCTTGTGTGTTCTTCCTCCCAAGATGTGGTGAGAATCTTGGTGTTCTTGAGGATTGAGAGGAGAGGGATTGAGTTGAGAGTCTTGTAATCATGTCCTCTATCTGTAATCGTGTCATCGGGACTCCTCTGTATTCATTGTGATCCAAGAAATGATATCTGAAGTTTGGTTTTCCCTGTTCGTAGCTTCTGTTCTTCAGTTTCCTCTTTGCAAGATTTCTTGATTTTCGTGGTTCTGAGTTCTTGCTTGCTGGAGAGTGCCAAAATGGGTTGCTATGACATGGGTGATGCTCAAAAGCCATTTGGCTATTTAATCCCAAGAGCAAACCGAGTTTGATTCTCATATTTCAGTTTTGGCCTCCTCTGTTCTTGTTCTTCGTTTCTTGGTTTTGGTCCAGATTTTGATTCCGTTGTTAAGATGGCTTGAAATTTGGTATGAAGAGTCCAGAGGCTATTAGTTAGCTTCCCTCAAAATTTCATAGCCAAAGGATCAACGGTTGGGAAGTTATTTGGTTTTTGGCTCGGTTCTTGCAAGATTTCAGATCTTTACCCAAATCTGAAATTCTTGATTCTTGGAGTGGATTTCTTGTTATTGGCTCTTGGCTTAGTCTTCTGGGAGTGTTCCCTAGCTTTCCTCAAAGTTTCCCAAGCCAAGAATCCAAGAATCGTTGCGATTCTCTCAATTTTCTGAAATTTCTGTTTGCTGTTTTTCTCGAGAGGTACTACCGCTCCTGGAGAGGTACTACCGCTCAGAGGTACTACCGCTCCGGGAGAGGTACTACCGCTTGAGGCCAGAATTTTCCCGATTTGATTTTTCTCGCTTGCTGGTCTCTGTATTTGTGTTTTTCCTGCTGCTGGGGTGTCTTGTGAGCACTGGTCTTCTACCTTCATAGTTCCCATAGCTATTGGAGAAGAAGATACGTGTTGGGGGCGATTTTTAAAGATCGACATTCACCCCCCCTCTGTCGCCATTTCGGTCCTACAATTGGTATCAGAGCCGGTTAGCTCTTTCCCATAGATCTTAACCGGTCTCTAAGAGCCATGGCGACAGACAAGTACTCCACTATGCCCCTATCTTCAATGAGAAGGATGGTGACGACTTCATCGGCACATGCTCCATGGCCCTTGAGGGCGACTTCAGCGACGACGACCTCTGCTCTGACTCCGATGAGGTACATCTCTCATATGACCAGCTCAGTGTTGCATTTCTGAAGTTAGAAAATCTTTATGCTAGGTCTAGAGCTAGGGTCGTTAATCTTGAGAAGGAAGTAGAATGTTTGTCACGGGAGCTTACTTCACTTAAATCTGCTCCCTCCCGTGATGATTGTGATGTATGCGTTGCTTTGTTGGAGATATGGAGAAACTAAGGACTTCTCATGATAGTGTGACTTTTGAGCTAGATATGCTTAAGGTGGAGAATGATAGTCTGCTTGCTGAACTAGAGGTGACTAGGATTGTTGCTCCTTCATCTTCTTCTATTGAGACTATTTCTTGCACCTCATATGAGGATAATGACAATGCTTTTAGAGGTCTTTTCACTATGTTTCTTGATCTGCCTGAACCATGTGAAAATTGCAATAATTTGAAAATGAACCTAAAGAAGGTAGATCATAAAATTGCTAAGTTACGAGCTTTTCTACTTGAGCCTATTGCTTCATGTGTGATTTGTCCCAAGCTTACTCATGAGCTTGAATCTGTTTCCAAGCAGTTTCAAGAATTAGTCGATGACAATAACATTTTGGCTCAATCTGCTTCTAAGGACCCTGTTAGCTCACCATGCATTAATTGTAACAAACTAAAATCTGACTTGATTGCATTAGATGAAAAATGTGTGAAGCTAATTAAGGACTTTCTAGAGAAGCCACCTTCTGCTTGTAAAGTGATTGCTGGTGTGGGGGAGAAGCCCCATGGTAAGGTAGAGACGCCTAGAGTCGTGAACCAACTTGCTAGCAGTAGGACTGTCCCTTCTGAGTCGCCTGAGCGTGCTCAAGCCATTTGTACCTCTGCTGTTGGTTCTTCTTCTGCTCCCTTACCTTCTGCTGTCTCCTCTTCCCCCTGCTCTTCTTGCATCTCTTTCTTTCGGGAGTGTCAGTATCTTATGAACACTCTCGAGAGATTTGTAGACGGCAAGAAGAAGCTTAATCTTATTCTAGACCAGTCCAAGAATTGCAAATTTAATCGAGGTCTAGGATACGATTTTTCTAAGGAAGCATCCACCTATTGTGCTCAGACCCATAGCACCAGGTGTGATCGAGACTGAGCCCAGGACCGAGAAAGTCCAATTTAAGTCAGCGGGTTTTGTTCAGGGGATTTCTGACAGTAAGGTGATCTCATCTGCTGCTTCGGCCTCTCAGAAGGCGAAGCCTCCCCGTGCTACTTCTACCTCTCAGAAGGTGAAGTATCACTGCACCTTCTGTCAAAAGGATGGACACTTGATCGGACAATGCTTCAAGCGCGCCAAGATCGCGCGTAGAGACCGTATTGAGTCTCTTAGGCGTATTCAGGGTCAGCCCCAGACCTTGAGTGCACCTAAGACCAACACGAGGTCTAGGTTTGCTCCTGTTGAGGGATTTGGGCAGCATTGAGGACTTGGTTTTTCCGAGTTTTCTGGTTTTCGTCCTCATGCTCCCTTTGGTCGTAACTTCCGCCGTTCTGAGGATAGATCTCGTTTTCCCCGTCGAGATGGCTACCCGCGGCGAGATCAGCATGTTGCCGGTGCTCCGACTTGCTCTTCCGTAGCAGTCGGACCCAGCAACAGTTTCAGGTCTACTCGTAGACCTTCTGGCTTTCTGAGCGACAGAAAGCGTAGAGTAGGTAGAGGTCAGT
The DNA here is from genome assembly GCA_017311315.1 of Dendrocalamus latiflorus. Classification (NCBI taxonomy): domain Eukaryota; kingdom Viridiplantae; phylum Streptophyta; class Magnoliopsida; order Poales; family Poaceae; genus Dendrocalamus; species Dendrocalamus latiflorus. The sequence goes on along the minus strand of CM029633.1, from coordinate 702,309 downwards.
CTTGTGTGACTACTTCTTCTGCTCGACGTGTGACTCAGTATTGGGTTCCAAAATCTCTTTTGATTTACCCCAGTACTGAGTCTTCACTTTCTCGTTGACTCAGTTTCGCTGGGCTGGGAAGGGAAAGGAATGGCTTGTGGACTCCGGGTGTTCTCGACACATGACCGGAGATTCTTGTTGGTTCTCTTCCCTAGCTCGAGCTGCAGGTGATGAGACGATCACCTTTAGAGATGTCTCTTCTGGTCGCATCATCTTTGGCTGCTCTTCTCTTTCTCTTGTTGATCAAATTTGTTTGCATTTCCCTCCATAGTTTATATCGTGGTTCTCTTAGGGATGGTGTAAATGCTTGAGGAGAGAGCACGATGATATGAGTGCTGCATCTTGAGACGTAGTCTCTTCTGTTCTTCAAGTTTAGGAGCCGTTTGTAGTGAGCATGAATCTTTCTGGTTCATTTCCTTTGCTCCTTTTTAGCGAGTGCATTTCTTGTTGACTATTCTCGTAAGGTCCAAGGGACTTCTCTGTAAGCAAGAATGGTGCTTTGTTCTTCTGGATCTTGTCTCGTAGTAGACGCTTGCATCATTGCTCTTTTTTATGAGAAGGATGGACATCATTGGCTTATTGGCATCATGGACTTGTTTCGTGTGTTTTAGTTTTTGTCCACGTGCTGTCTCGAGGAGATTTTTCCGCCGTTTCTCAGATGATAGACCTCGTTCATCCAAACGAGGTGTGCATCTACGGCGAGGAGAAGTTGTGAGTTTCTTTGGTGTTTTGTTGGTTCTCTTCTTGGTGCTTTCTTGTTAGGTCTTCACCGCTTTTTCAGAGTTGGGACTCGAGTTGTCCTTTTGCGGTGTGCCTATTGGATCTAGTTTCTTGCATGGACCATCAACTGCATCATGTAGACTTGCATACTTCGAGTATGAGTGACTGTGTGTCAAGTCTTGAATTCCCAAGTACTTGTCTACTAACCCTTCGGGATCCAAGACTTGGGCACTTTGGTCTTGTCATTTGTAGGTATCCAGACGCTGGTTGGAGAACATGGGATTGATTGGGTTTTAGTCTTCTGCTTCATCACGTGACTAGAACATTCATTGGTTCTCCACTTCATGGCCTCCAAGAGGCATATGCTTTCACCGGTTGCGTCTCCACCTACTTTGTGAGCAATTCTATACCCTCATGCCCTTATATTCAAGTGTTAGTCATAATTGGCATGTTGTGCGTGTTCTTGTGCTCATTTGTACCATGTTGGCATGATTTACTCTTGATGTCTTCTTGACATGTTTATGTGTGTATGCTGCTTAGGTATCTTTGTATCATGATATATATGTTAATTGATTGGATGCTTAAGCTTTGACTTGACTTCATGAGCTGAGTAGTTTATGCGTATTAGAAGTCAAGTATTGTCATGACCTTGTGCTTTGTAGTATCTATCATGGTTTAATGTTCACATCTTGCTCCTTATGTCCATTCATCATTATTTAGACATGTTAGCATACTTTTCATGATTTTGGTTTGTCATGACGTATGCCTACATGATGTATGTTTGTGTATGGACATTTTTGAGCTTGATCATATCCTGGATAGTTCCTCCATGTCATGATGATATGTTTATTCATGCTTTCTTGCTTCTCATATTTATGTATACATGCTTCTATCCATGCTAGCATATGCTTTTGTGACTTTCACTTGTCACCTGCTATGTGTATGGTTGTAATTCATTGAGATGCATGTATACCTTGGTCTTATTCATTTGTGGCATGAGATAAACTGTATGACATCTTGGTAGCTTTAGATGGTACTTTTACTTAGATTTCATGAGAACTGTGGATAGGTCACAAGCTTCTTCTAGTATTGGGTGGCTCTAGGCTTGGTGTTCTAGATGCTTTTGATGAGGGCTAGATTGAGCTTGTGTGGGTGTATATTCTCATGTGTTCTGTGTCATTAGTACTTGTGTTGCTACTATTGTTGTCATTTGTCACAGTACTGGTTCCATGTTGTATATCATTTACCCCAGTACTAGGACATCGGTCGTCCATGTGCTTAACCTGCAGGCTGTGAATGCAAAGGAGACTGGTACAACCTTTTTGACCACTCGACCGAGGTCTGGACTCATCAACGACCACGTCCTGGACTCGTACTCAACCTCGGCCAAAGCAACATTCATACTTGATCAGGTCTGCAATCATGATTCCTCACCGAGCGACCGTGAGAGAGGTATGCTACTTTGTGATCTTTAGCATTTTGCTTCCCACCACTTGGCGTTGCATAGTACTTTTGTTTAGTGGTAGGAAGGGTCCGATTGGTTAGATAGGAGCCAACTCTAGGTGATGATGTCTCTTTCACACATCTCTTCCAAATGGTTCTCTAGGATTATTTACTACCTAGTTTGAGCTGTGGTTCTCTAGGATTCTCTTCTTCCTAGTTTGAACTTTCTTCTTGGCCACTAGAGTCTTGTGCATTGACATAGTGTGCTTTTGCTCCATGGTATGAGGTTACAGACTAGAGACCATGTGGATAGGGTGTGTTTGGGAATCACCTCCTTAAGTTAGAACCTTCATTTTTCTGGACTGTAGTGAGGGGGAGCTTTGTGCTTTACTGCTTTACTAATTTGATTATGCTTCTGTCTCATTTCTGTTGCATTGCATTTGCGGGTGCTTTGGGTTTAGTCCTTCCAGCATAGGTTAGAGTGGTCTTCTCGTCTAGCTGTTTAGACTTCTTGCTCTTATCTTGTGACCTAGGATTCTGCTCTATTAGCCGCTTCTCTTCTCTCACTAGGTTGAGCCCACTCAATGCTTCTAGGTTCTAGCAAGGGTCGGGCCACCCTTGGGTAGACAGGGTACGTGTTTGCTCCCTAGTGAGGTAGATTACCGGTCTAATAGTCCTAGAGTCATATGGGGTAGATGAGAGTCAGTCTGAGCCATAGTTGCCTCTATATCTTTTCTATGCTTTAAGGACTGCCTGGTTGCTGTTTTCTTTCCCAGCTTCTCGATCTTACTGCTTTGGTTCAGGGGGAGTTCAATTGGGAGCTTCTGGAGCTTAATTGTGACATAACTCAACTTGAACTAAGAGTTGCATCTAATGTTGAGGGGGAGCTGGTCTTTCTTGCATTTTCAGCATTCTAGCATTATAATCAATCTGCATTGAGCCTTGATTATTATCCTGTTATGACATGCTTCAGTGCTTTACACCTTGCCATGACTTGTGCTTAGCTTGCTAGATTTATCATGACTTCATATGTGCAGACTAGCGTTTGCCATGATAAGTTAAGTAAAATTGATCAACTTAAATTAAACTTGTCATGCTAGCATTTGAGTTTAGTCTTTCTTGAGCTATCCTTTTATGATTCATGCCATGTCAAATAGGCTGAGTAGAGCGTTGAATCTATATTGAGCCTTAGTTTGAGCTGTTTTAGTCTCCTGATGATACATGAGTTAGTACAATGTGTTAAAAAGCAAAAAAGATCTAGCACATGATAAAACAAAATGTTGGTTGACAACCACCATATTTGTGCGAAAAAACTGATTTCACCAATTCTTTCTCATGAGACAGCTTGCCATTGCACTAGGCATGAACTCAGGGGGAGCTTTGGATGACCTAGACTATCTTCTTAAGCTTATTGCTTGGAGTAGTCGCATAAGGCTTGAGATCTAGCACATAAACAAAAAATTGGGTTGAAAACAACCATATGCTTTCAAAAGACAATGTTTAATGTGCTCAATTTGCTTAATCTACAATCAGAACCAAGTACCTTAACCAATATTTCAATCTTGAGCTTATAGCACTCTATTTGGACTCAATGTTAGTTTCTTCGTTCCGCTTAGCTTATTGACATGGTCTGCATCATCCTTGGATATCTCTAGTTAGACTTTGCTCATTTGATGACTTGACTTGCTCACTAAATGCATTACATTTCAGATTGTCATCTATGTGCTCTAGCTAGCTTATATATATGTTGTCATGATCTAGATAGCGTTTTATTGAGTTATGGCTTGGTGTATTACATTATGGTCATTATGGATAATTCTCATGGCTCTAAATGCTTAAATAAACAAACTTCAGCCATATTCATCCATCATATCATATTCCCTCTATTGCATCTTGATGCGTTTATTGCCAAAAGGGGGAGAATAGAGAAGAAAAAGTCTGTTGGGAACAGTTTAGAGCTTTAGAGATCAATTTGCTATTTCAGTTGTTGCTCTAGTGTTCCTTCTGTCGACATGGTCATTAGCTTCATTTAATTCTGTGGACCATGTTGGATTCTTCAAACTCAAACTCAACTTCATGCTTTTTCTGAGTTTGTCAATATACTCATCAAGGGGGAGATTGAGAGACCATGTGGTCATGCTCCATGAGAGTGATGAGTAATTGACAAAGGTTTAGGTCAGTCGAGTTTGGTTTGAGTGGTTCGGAGTCGAGTCGTTGCGTGGCGCAATCGGGCTCGGTCGGACTTTGGTCAAATCTGGTCATTTGGGTTTAGGATGCATATTCTAATGTTTTGACAGGTTTGGACTTCGGCAATGGTAAGTGATGTTGTCTACGCTTTCATGTGTCGAGCGGTGCTATGTGACGTGTTTTCTTGTCTGTGTGACTGCAGGACTTCGGAGCTAGGTCATGGTGACGCGTGGAAGGACCGGGACTAGACACAGGAGGTGTTGAGGTCCAGACGGTCGGGTACGCTGAGGATGATCGAGGCTGGTGAGGTGGTTGCGAGTCGGGAGACGAGGAACCGGAGCTGGAGCTACCGGTGGTGGACACGACGGGCAACGGCAAGGACTCGAGGACGTCGAGGCGGAGTCGTGGTGAGACACGAGGTGACCGGACTAGACGCAGGTGGCGTTGAGGTCAGAACGGTCGGATGTGTCGAAGACGGCGGAGATTCGATGTGGTTGCGAGTCGTGGGCGACAAGGAGCGCGGAAGCTTCCCGGAAGGTGCAGGAGGGGCGAAACGGGAATTTCGCAAGGCTGCACAAGCGGGAGCGGGCTCCGTTGGACGTAGCGGGCGTAACGGGGCGGAGACCCGTTAGCCAAGCGCTATAAAAGGAGAGGAGGGGCTGCATGCCCTCCTTGAGCACTTGTAGGGAATTAGGGTTTACACTAGTCAAAAGAGGCTTTAGGAAGGTTGTTTCCTTTAGCTCTTTAGTTGGTGTGAGTTGGTGGAGGCAGAGCGTGCTCCCTCTGTAGCTTCATCGATGGTTTCTATGTGAGTCTCCTCTCTTGTGTGTTCTTCCTCCCAAGATGTGGTGAGAATCTTGGTGTTCTTGAGGATTGAGAGGAGAGGGATTGAGTTGAGAGTCTTGTAATCATGTCCTCTATCTGTAATCGTGTCATCGGGACTCCTCTGTATTCATTGTGATCCAAGAAATGATATCTGAAGTTTGGTTTTCCCTGTTCGTAGCTTCTGTTCTTCAGTTTCCTCTTTGCAAGATTTCTTGATTTTCGTGGTTCTGAGTTCTTGCTTGCTGGAGAGTGCCAAAATGGGTTGCTATGACATGGGTGATGCTCAAAAGCCATTTGGCTATTTAATCCCAAGAGCAAACCAAGTTTGATTCTCATATTTCAGTTTTGGCCTCCTCTGTTCTTGTTCTTCGTTTCTTGGTTTTGGTCCAGATTTTGATTCCCTTGTTAAGATGGCTTGAAATTTGGTATGAAGAGTCCAGAGGCTATTAGTTAGCTTCCCTCAAAATTTCATAGCCAAAGGATCAACGGTTGGGAAGTTATTTGGTTTTTGGCTCGGTTCTTGCAAGATTTCAGATCTTTACCCAAATCTGAAATTCTTGATTCTTGGAGTGGATTTCTTGTTATTGGCTCTTGGCTTAGTCTTCTGGGAGTGTTCCCTAGCTTTCCTCAAAGTTTCCCAAGCCAAGAATCCAAGAATCGTTGCGATTCTCTCAAATTTCTGAAATTTCTGTTTGCTGTTTTTCTCAAGAGGTACTACCGCTCCTGGAGAGGTACTACCGCTCAGAGGTACTACCGCTCCGGGAGAGGTACTACCGCTTGAGGCCAGAATTTTCCCGATTTGATTTTTCTCGCTTGCTGGTCTCTGTATTTGTGTTTTTCCTGCTGCTGGGGTGTCTTGTGAGCACTGGTCTTCTACCTTCATAGTTCCCATAGCTATTGGAGAAGAAGATACGTGTTGGGGGCGATTTTTAAAGATCGACATTCACCCCCCCCTCTGTCGCCATTTCGGTCCTACATTAAATTTTTTCAAAAAGCCAAATTTTGGGATGTGACAAACCTACCCCCTTAGAAAGAATCTCGACCCCGAGATTCGGACGGACTGGGAAAAAGGTCGGGGAACTCTTCTTTTAGATCCTCTTCACGTTCCCAAGTCGCTTCCGATTCTGAATGGTTGCTCCACTGCACTTTACAGAACTTTATAACCTTGCTGCTCGTACGGCGCTCTGCTTCCTCCAATATCTTGACCGGATACTCTGGATAGGTGAGGTCCTCCTTCACGTTGATTTCATCTAGAGGCATCTGCTCTCCTGGAACTCTAAGACACTTTCTTAGCTGAGACACGTGGAAGACGTCATGCACCTTTGACAGTTGAGGTGGAAGCTCCAACTGGTAAGCAACTTCTCCTCGTTTCGCCACAACAGGAAAGGGTCCAATGAATCTGGGAGCTAGCTTTCCACTGACTCCAAAACGTCTCATTCCTTTGAGAGGTGACACCTTCAAATAAACATGATCCCCAGGTATGAATTCTAAGCTTCTACGTCGATTGCCCGCATAACTTTTCTGCCTGGTTTGTGCTGTTTTTAATCTGTCCTGGATTAGGCGAACCTGTTCTTCCGCTTGCTTCAACACATCTGGTCCAAATACTTGTCCTTCTCCTGTCTCCTTCCAATACAATGGAGTCCTACACTTTCTGCTGTATAGGGCTTCAAACGGAGACATTTGCAAACTGGATTGATAACTATTGTTGTAGGAGAACTCTGCATAGGGCAAACTCTGATCCCAGTTATTCTTGTTTGCCAGGACACAAGCTCTCAACATGTCTTCCAAAATTTGATTTACTCTTTCTGTTTGTCCATCTGTCTGTGGATGATAAGCTGTACTGAAGTTTAAGTTTGTGCCTAAAAGTTCATGTAGCTTTTGCCAAAATCTCGAAGTGAATTGGGTTCCTCGATCTGACACAATCTTCTTTGGGATTCCATGCAAACACACAATTCTTGACATGTACAACTCTGCAAGTCTATCCCCGGAGTAGGTGGTCTTTACTGGAATGAAATGGGCGACTTTTGTCAAACGATCCACTATAACCCAAATTGAATCGTGCCCTGCTTTGGTTCTTGGTAATCCAGTTATAAAATCCATACCAATTTCTTCCCATTTCCACTCAGGGATCTGCAATGGCTGCAAAAGTCCAGCAGGTCTCTGGTGTTCAGCTTTAACCCGTTGGCATACATCACACAAGGCTACGTATTCTGCAATTTCTCGTTTCATACTTGACCACCAATACCTTTCCTTGAGATCTTGGTACATCTTGGTACTCCCAGGGTGAATTGAATATCCAGATTCATGGGCTTCCTTCAGGATTAACTCCTTTACCTCTTTCTTTTCAGGTACAATAATTCTTTTCCCAAACCAAAGGGTACCTTCTTCATCCTCTGAAAATCCCGAGGCTTTCCCTTTCTTCATATTATCCTTGATCTCCTGGACATACTTGTCCTCCTTTTGAGTTGCCCTGATTTGATCTTCTAAGGTTGGTTGAACTTCCAAAGTGGCTAGGAATCCTTCCTCCACTACTTCTAAGTTGAGCCGTTGGAATTCTTCTTGAAGTGCGGGCATACTATCCTTAATCCACAGTTTGGTACAGTAACTCTTTCGACTCAAGGCATCAGCCACCACATTAGCCTTTCCTGGGTGATAATGTATTCCAATATCATAATCTTTTATTAACTCAAGCCATCTCCGTTGCCTCATATTGAGATCGGGTTGAGTAAATATGTACTTCAGGCTTTTGTGATCCGTGTAAATCTCGCAGCGGTTACCAATCAAGTAGTGCCTCCATATTTTCAGTGCATGCACTACGGCAGCAAGTTCTAAATCATGAGTTGGGTAATTTCCTTCATGGGGTCGCAACTGCCTCGAAGCATATGCTACTACCTTTCTTTCTTGCATCAGTACACAGCCTAGTCCTTGCCTTGACGCATCACAGAAGACTTCAAAATCCTTTCTAATATCTGGAAGTGTTAACACTGGTGCAGAAGTTAACCTCTTCTTCAGCTCTTGGAAACTATCTTCACACGGTTTACTCCATTCAAACTTCTTCTCCTTCTTCAGCAACTGGGTGAGAGGTCTTGCGAGCTTGGAGAAGCCTTCAATAAAGCGACGATAGTAACCAGCCAAACCCAAAAAGCTTCGGATCTCAGATACTGACTTTGGTTGCGTCCAATTGAGTACATCGTTTACCTTATCGGGATCCACGGACACTCCTCCTGCAGAAATCACGTGGCCCAAGAAAGCTACTTTCTTCAACCAAAACTCACACTTAGTAAACTTGGCATACAACCGATTTTCTTTGAGCTTTTCCAAAACTATCCTCACATGTTCTGCGTGCTCTTCCTCATTCTTGGAGTATATCAGAATATCGTCAATAAACACAACCACAAATTTATCCAAATATTCCATGAACACCTTATTCATCAGAATCATGAAGTATGCGGGAGCATTGGTTAGACCGAAAGACATCACTGTATACTCGTATAATCCATAACGAGTAGCAAATGCTGTCTTCGGTATATCCTCTGGTCTTATCTTCAATTGGTGATAACCTGATCGAAGATCAATCTTAGAGAAGACACATGATCCTTTCAACTGATCGAACAGATCGTCTATTCTGGGCAAAGGGTACTTGTTCTTGATCGTCACATCATTCAAAGATCGATAGTCCACACACATGCGAAGACTTCCGTCCTTCTTCTTCACTAACAGTACTGGCGCTCCCCAAGGTGACGAGCTTGGCCTTACAAATCCTTTATCTTGCAGCTCTTCAATTTGTTTCTTGACTTCGGCCAAATCATTCGCAGACATCCGGTAAGGTCTCTTGGAAATCGGGGCTGTACCAGGTACCAGATTTATAACAAATTCAATCTCTCTATCTGGTGGCATTCCTGGCAAATCTTCAGGAAATACATCTGGGTATTTACATGCTATAGGCACCTTTTCCAAAGTCACTCCCTTCAAACTGTTCAACCTACACCTGTTCTGGGAAGGTGGGTTTGACTTGTACCTTACTTGAATCCCATCCGAGTTGATGACTGTAATAGCTCGATCAGCACAATCTATCTGTCCTTTATACTTGGTTAACCAATCCATTCCCAGTATCACATCTAAACTCTTGGAGTCTATTATAATAAGGTTCGCTAAGAACTTAACTCCATTTATATCCACAGTTGCGCTAGGGCAAACTGTGTTAGTCCTCATTTCCTTTCCAGGGGATTGGACTAGCATAGGGTTCTTTAGCTTACACACATCCCATTTATATCTTTCAACAAAATCTTTTGACACAAAAGAATGCGAAGCTCCAGAATCAAATAATGCTGTTGCAGGTACTGATTGACAAGGAACTTACCCAGAACTACGTCGGGTGCATCCTGGGCTGCTTCCGCGGTCACATGGTTGAGATGCCCTCTGCTCACCACTTGCGGAGCCCTTGGGGTCTGAGGTGTCCCACGGCCTTGTCCTGCATTTGGAGCTCGTGCTGGTGGCGTTCCCAGGTTGAAGCGAACTGGGGTCACAGCTGAGCGCTTCTAGGGACAGTTACTGGCATAGTGTCCCATGTTCTTGCAGTTGAAACACTGCACTCCTGCTGCTGAAGTCTGGTTCTGTTGTGGTTGGCCTCCATTGCCTGTCCGGGGAACTTGGTTATTTGGGCGAGGTCCAGTGAATGGGGTCCTTGGCGCACTTGGTTCTGCGGGCCTATGGAACTGTGGTGGGTTAGGGCAAAATCTAGAACTGCTCGCGCCCTGTTGTGCTTGGAATTTCCTCTTCCGGCTTTCATACAGCTGACGCTGAGCATCTTCTTGGACAAAAGCCTTGTTCACCATGTGTTGGAAGGTCGGAAAATCATTCAACACTAACTGCACCTTGAGGTTGGGGTCGAGTCCCTGCATGAACCTCCAGGTCTTGGTTGCCTCCGAGGAGACCTCTTCAGCTGCATACCTATTCAGCTGAGTGAACTTATTCAGGTATTCGAAAACACTGAGGTTTCCTTGCTGCAGTTGGTAGAATTCTCTTTTCTTCATGTCCATTATTCTCGTAGGAATATGAGCAGTGCGGAAAGCTTCCACGAATTCATCCCATGTGATAGCTTGCGCGTTTTGATGGGCGGCGTGGTAATTTTTCCCACCAGTTAGCGGCGATTCCCTTGAGTTGGTGAGCCGCATACAACACCTTCTCATTGTCATTGCACTGGGCTAGGACCAACTTCCTCTCCACATCCTTAATCCAATCGTCTGCTTCATTGGATCCACTGAACTGCAAAAGTAGGAGGCCTTGTCCTCATAAATTCTCCCATCCTAGACTGAGGAGCTTGGTTGGGTGCCTGTGGAGCTTGCTGTACTTGGTTCTGGGCGAGAGCTTGAAGTAACTGCAGCTGCATAGCCATCATCTGCTCCAAGTTGGGGGCCTGAGCGGGAGGTGGTGGAATGTTGTCCTCTGGTTGATTACTGGCGTCACGGCTGTTGCCAGGGTTGCTCCTTGTGTTCACCATCTGAAGTGGTTTAGGTTAGCAGAAGGTAAGAGGGAAATAGCAAAGGTAAGAGATTAGGGGAACTAAATCACACCCCAAGCCAACACACAAGAAGAACTAGCAACCACTTAGGGAAAACTTTTATTAAAATCAAGATAACTCCATGAATGGCTATACCACAAGTGCACATAGGCCTGGTACAGTCCATCTAGCACACCAAAACATAGCATAAAACGTTCTAAAGACGTGGACATTTTATTTGGGTACTACTGACTCAAAAGACTACTAATCCTCTCCAAAGAAGCGCTCCTCAGGGTCCTCTTCCGGGTCCTCTTCTGGATCCTCCTCCGGGTCTTCCTGGCACTCTCTCACATGGTGCCTCGAACAATCACACTCAGCTGAGGCACGGGGATGGTTACGACTGGAGGCAGTCGAACGCGAGCGGGAAGGGGAAGGCTTGCGCTTCCTAAGAGTGATGACGGGTGGCGGACTGGGGCGTCGCACCTTCTTGCGTGCTGTGAGCCGAGTGCGGAGTCCCGAGAGTCGAAATGGCGCACGGTTGGCAGGGGCGGCGGCTGGTGCAGGTGAAGATGGCGTGTAGTCGGGTACAGCTTGGAGACGTCCCAGTCTAAACTCGTCTGTCTGGCTCCGAAGAAGCTGTGCGCGAAGAGTGTCGGAGTGCTGATAGCTGGAAGTGAGGAGCATCCGGAGTTGTCCAATCTCTCTCCTGAGCTCTAGCATAAGTGACTGCCATCGCCTGGGTGAGCTGCACCTGATGCGACAGTCGAGGATCGTCAGCGGGGATATCAAAGGGATCTGGATACCTTTGTCCTACCCTGGGGTTGATGAAGAAGCAGAAGGGAGACTGGTGCACAGCATCCTTGTGCAGATGGCACAACTCATCAATGGCCAAGCGTGCCGCATCCTGGACTGTGTCATAACAGCGGGACCGAGGGTGCTTGATGGGGTATGTTTGGGATTTGAATTCCCCATCCCGTGCATACAGGAATACCTCCATCGTCCATGAGTCTCGATCCAGGATCCTCGTCCTTA